>UESW01001361.1:96311-200165 GCA_900491605.1 Calamus simplicifolius
CTTCTCTGGCTTTACCCGTGGTTTTTTTTTTATCATGAAGGATTTTCCACGTAATCTTGGTGTTTCTGTGATTGTGTGGTTTGCGCATTTTTATTTATTATTCCGCTGCGTATTACGGTCTGCTAGTATTTGCTCGTACACGGATTCTTTCCCATCAACTGGTATCAGAACCTGTGAATTTTTTTTGTGTGTGCGAGCATGGAGGCCGGTAATGTTTCCCGCATGATCAGTCTGACCGAAAATAATTGGATGATATGGAAACCAAGGATGGAGGACCTCTTATATTGCAAAGATCTATATGGACCTTTAGAAGGGGTCAAAGCAAAGCCCGTTACAGTGAAGACATGCTTTGGATCATGTTAGATCGGAAGGCAGTCGGTTTTATTCGGCAATGGTTGGATGATAGTGTCTTTCACCATGTTTTCACTGAGACTTCTGCAAACTCTCTTTGGAAAAAGTTAGAAAGTCTATATGAAGAAAATAGCTGGCAACAAGGCTTTCTTGATCAGAAAACTAGTGAATCTGAAATATAAAGAGGGTGCTATTGCTGAGCATTTGAATGAAATGCAGAGTATTAATAACCAGTTATTCTCTATGAAAATGTCTCTTGAGATGAGTTGCAGGCATGTTACTCTCAGTCATTGCCAGAAAGTTGGGAGACACTGGTAGTTTCCCTCAGTAGTTATGCACCAGACGGTGTTACACCATGAGTCAAAGTAAGGCAGTTTATTGAATGAGGAGTTAAGAAGAAAGAATTCAGCAACTTCTCAGATTGATTCACAGGCACTTGTCTCAGAGAAGAGGATGGTCAAAGTCTAGAAATAGAGACAATTCATACAAGGGTAGAAAGCAAATCAAGGTCAAGAAAAGATATTACTTGCTATAACTGTGGTGAGAAAGGGCACTACAAGAATCAGTGTAAGAAGCCTAAGAAGAGTAAGAAAAAGGAAAAAGAAGTGGAGGATACAGAGTCAAAGGAGAATATCAGCTACTGTAGAGTGATGATTATTTGATTTTGTCTACTTCTGATGGTATCTTCTCATGTGAGTGTCAGAATCATGAGTGGGTGATTGACACAGGTGCTTCTTATCATGCTACACCACGGAGGGAGTTTTTTTTACATATAAGACTAGAAATTTTGGTGTTGTCAAGATGGGAAATCAAGGCACAGCAGACATCATTGGCATGGGTGACATCCACATGAAGACCAATCTTGGCTGTAAGTTGGTGCTCAAGGATGTAAGGCATGTAGCTGACTTGAGGCTAAATTTAATCTCAGTTGGAAGACTTGATGATGAAGACTTTGATAGCAGATTTCATAAAGGGCAATGGAAGCTCAGTAAAGGTTCACTTGTTGTAGCCAGTGGGAAGAAATATCACACTTTATACAGGTTGCAGGCTAAAGCTTATGGTGAACAGTTGAATGTTACAGAGAACGACTTCAGCATGGAGTTGTGGCATAAACGACTGGGACACATGAGTGAGAAGGGGCTGCAAGTTCTTTCCAAGGGAAGAAGTTCTACCAGACTTCAAAGGTGTACATCTGAACCCATGTGTTGATTGTTTGGTTGGCAAGCAACATAGAGTTTCTTTTGCTAGTCCTGCTTTATCTAGAAAAATGTATGTTTTGGATCGTATATATACAGATGTTTGTGGTCCTCTGAGGACAAAACTCCTAGTGGATCAGTTAATGTTCTAGGTATCAGTGGTGCACTTTATTTTGTCACTTTTATAGATGATTTTTCCAGAAAAGTTTGGGTCTATGGTTTGAAGACCAAAATCATGTTATTAATGTCTTCAAAGAGTTTCATGCCAGAGTTGAAAGAGAGACAGGAAAGAAACTGAAATGTATAAGGTCATATAATGGTGGTGAGTACACAGGGTTATTTGATAATTATTGCAGATCACATGGCATTCAACATGAGATGACAGTTCCTGGTACTCCTCAGCATAATGCAATTGCAGAGAGAATGAACCGCACCATCATGGAAAAGATCAGATGTATGCTTTCACAGTCCAAGTTACCTAAAAGATTTTGGGATGAGGCATTGAAGACAGCGGTTGATGTAATAAACTTGTCACCATGTACAGCTCTAGATGGTGATGTTGCAGAGCGTGTATGGTCAGGAAAAGATGTCTCTTATAAGCACTTGAGAGTGTTTGGTTGTCGTGCATTTGCACATGTTCCAGACATTGAGAGGTCAAAGCTGGATGGTAAGACAAAAGAATGTGCTTTGCTTGGTTACTCACATGATGAGTTTGGTTATAGACTTTGGATCCAGAAAAGCAGAAGGTATTCAGAAGCAGAGATGTGGTATTTTTTGAAGATCAAACCCTTCAAGACTTCAAGAAGGAGGTGTCAGTCAAGTCTTCTGCAGGAGGATTAACAGACTGTGATCCAGTTACTCCTCCAGTAAATCAGGGTGATAGGGAGATGTGCAAGAAAAAGTGCAGGAGCAGATATTAACTCACCTGTAGGACATGTTGAGCAGGAAGGAGATCAGGAGCAACCTCTTACAGAGCCTCAGCTGAGAAGATCTATCGACAACATCAACCTTCCAAAAGGTATTCTACAGATGAATATATAATGCTTACTGATGCAGGTGAACCAGAATGTTACCAGGAGGCAGTTGAAAGTGAGCAAAAAAGGAGTGGTTAGTAGGTATGCTGGAAGAAATGGATGCCTTACAAAGAACCACACATATGATTTAGTAGAACTACCAAGAGGAAGGAAGGCTTTAAAGAACAAGTGGGTTTTCAGGTTAAAGACTCAACAGCATTGTTCTCAACCAAGTACAAGGACAGATTGGTTGTGAAAGGCTTTGGTCAAAAGAAAGGTATTGACTTTGAAGAGATTTTTTCTCCTGTTGTTAAAATGTCTTCAATTCGTGTTGCTCTAGGTATTGCTGCTAGTCTAGACTTGGAGGTTGAGCAGTTAGATGTGAAGACAGCTTTTCTTCATGGTGATTTGGAGGAGGAAATCTATATGGAGCAACCAGAAGGCTTCAAAGTCAAAGGTAAAGAAAATCTTGTCTGCAGATTGAAAAAAAGCTTGTATGGGCTGAAGCAAGCTCCAAGGCAATGGTACAAGAAATTTGATTCATTTATGGCTGAAAATGGATACAAAAGAATGGCTTCAGATCATTGTGTGTATATCAAATGGTTTAGTGAGGATTTTGTCATACTCCTACTTTATGTTGATGACATGCTTATTCTTAGGAAAGATTGTCTATGATTGATAGGTTGAAGAAGGAGCTGAGCAATTCATTTGAAATGAAGGATATGGGACCAGCAAAGCAAATACTGGGTATGCAGATTTTCCATGATAGAAGAATCAAGAAAATATGGTTGTCACAGGAAAAGTACATTGAGAAGGTATTGGATAGGTTCAGTATGATCAATGCAAAGCCAGTTGGTTCTCCTCTTACAGGTCACTTCAGGTTGTGCTCAGAGCAAATTCCTTCAAGTGATGAGAAAGAGAAAATGAAGAAGGTTTCTTACGCTTCAACAGTCAGAAGTTTGATGTACGATGGTATGTACGAGGCCAGACATCGCATATGCAGTGGGTGTTGCTAGCAGATTTCTTGCAAATCCAGGGAAAGAGCATTGGGCACAGTGAAGTGGATCTTCAGATATCTCAAGGAAGCTCCAAAGTTTGTTTAAGCTTTGGGGTGGTCCAGCTATGCTGATTGGTTACACAGATGCAGATATGGCGAGAGATATTGATACAAGGAAGTCCACATTAGGTTTCATACTTACTTTTGCAGGGGGAGCTATGTCATGGCAATCCAGATTGCAAAGGTGTGTAGCTCTCTCTACCACATAGGCAGAATATATTGCTGTTTACCGAGATCTGTAAGGAGATGCTGTGGATGAAAGAATTCTTACATGAATTGGGGTTGAAACAGAAAAATTATGTGGTACATTGTGACAGCCAGAGCGCCATCCACTTGTGCAAGAACCCAACTTTTCATTTCAAGTCAAAGCATATAGATGTGAGATACCACTGGATTTGAAATGTGTTTGAAGAGAAGCAGTTACAGCTTCAGAAAATTCACACAGATGAAAATGGGGCAGACATGTTGACAAAGACCTTATCAAAAGAAAGGCAAGAAATATGCCGACAGCTGGTCGGCATGATTTCACACTAAGGAAGCATGAGAGAGCCTCCCTTATGGGCTGAAGGGGGAGGTTGTTGGGCCCATGGCCCACTATTCAGCCCATTAGGGCAAAAGGGAGCGCTACTCCTTTTTCTATAAGGATTTGTTCTCTCTCTTTTATAAAAGGAGCAGCCGCCTTCCTTTTTTGGTTTTCTCTTTTTCAAAGGAGCAGCCGTCTGAAAAAAAGAGAAGCAGGTAGCAGGTATTTCTTTTTTCTAGGAGCGTGGATTGCTAGGGGAAGAGATGGAAGGGTTGCTGCTTAGTGCTTGACTACGTGGGAGGACTTCCACTCCAGGAATCACGTGAAAGTGCTGCAAAAGAAAAACAAGAGAAGAAGAAGAAGAGAAGGGAAGAAAATAAGGAGGTAATGCAGGAGACCGTATTTTTCGGTGACGTAATCCTTATATCCCTATTATTCTCTTGTGATTGTTTCTCAAGTTCTGGCAAGGGACTTTGAGACTTGAATATTTATTATTTATAGTGGATCTTCTTCTCTGGCTTGCTCGTGGTTTTTTTTTCCTTTATCTTGAAGGGATTTTTCACGTAAATCTTGGTGTTTCTGTGATTGTGTGGTTTGCGCATTTTTATTTATTATTCCACTGCGTATTACGATCTGCTAGTATTTGCTCCTACACGGATTCTTTCCCATCAATTGAAAAATAGAAGTCTTTGTGCATGATGTGCGATGATTGACTGTATAGCGTGTAGTCGAAGGTATTTCTATTCTTTTCACATCACATATGCAACGATACGTGCGCATGATCAATTATCGTGTGTGATGCATAAAAAGTTTTTATAAAAAATTTATAATAGGTTCATAGAGACGTACATTATTTACATAAATGGGTCCCATATATAGGTTGGACCCTTTATGTATCTAACTACTTCTTGGTGGACCCTATTGGCCTGTAGCCACCTTGTGCTACAGTTGGTGAAATTTAAGCATGCCTCATCTTCTCCCAGGCCAGCTAGTTTGTCTTCAATAGCTTCTTTGTCATGCATGATTTGCTTTAAAATTCTCAGGGTACTCTCTCTTTTTTTTTTTCCTTTCTTTTGACAAAGCAAAGTTTGAACAATGTTGTGATGGGTTATGTTATGCTGAGAACTAATGAAACTTGTGATATGCTGCATATCCAAAACTTTCACAATCACAAACAATGGCCCAAGGATAAATACACCCATTAATTTTGAAACATGAAAATATTTGACTATTTATTTATTAAACATTCTCATGTAAAGCATGATGTATTAAAGTAGACGAATACACCAGGGATCAAGTTACATGCTCAAAGATCTGCAGAGAGTATATATCTCAAGGTTTTACATAGATTTATATATTGATTTCTAGTCTTTGTAAATTCATGGTAAAAATGATATATATATGAGTTCTAGTATTAGTGGCAAATTTACATATGTAGATTAAGACGTGCTCACATAGCACATGACGTATTGCCATTGATGAATGAATTTGCAATCAAAGTCATTCTCAAGGATCCACTGAAAATTATTTTTCTCAAGTACGGCTGCAAGTAGGTCGGACTGGGTCGGGCCACATTTCAGCATAAGCCTAGTCTGAAATTTTTTTAGGGGTTCAGGCTAGGCTGAGGCCCAAAAAATTTTCAGAACCTAAGGCCAGCTTTGGCCTGAATCTAAGCCTAAATCGCTCCAAAACTCAATTGGGACAACTTATTTAAGTCAAAAACTATTTGATAGAATTAATTTTTAATTTTTAAATGATTATGTTAGAGTAAGCAATATTTAAAATAACTGCATGCTTCAGTGGATGCGGAAAAAGAGTGCTCCTGATGTATCCACCAATCCGATCTTGAGAGATATTTGGGCCATGCTTCAAGAGGTTGTAACTACCCAGATTCGTCATGTTTTCTGTGAAGCCAATACGCAGCTGACTGGGCAGCGACGGCCGTGGCTCAGCATGTAGGATATAGGATATGGACGATGGGTGAACATGTCCCCCTGTTGTTACAAATTTACAATCTGTATCTGGGCTGACTCACTAACAGTGATCGCCCGTCTTTATCAAAAAAAATATTTAAAATAACTGCATCTAATTATTAAAATAAATTTGCTAGCTATTCTTAAATAATTGATAAAAAAAAATTAATATAAAATGTAAATAGTTTGTCATATTTTAAGATTTTAAAATTGGATTTGAATTAAATTTGACCCTGACCAATGCTCTAGGTTTTTTTCATACTCAGGCCTCGAGTCGAGATAACCTGTAAAAAAAAAAAAAAAAAAAAGCTTAAAACATTGCCCCCTCTTCTTTTCTTTTATTATATTTTGTTTCTTCTTTTAACAATTAGTGAATGAGCTTTCTAATTTCCTTGACAATACATGTAAATTACAGCTATCCTAAGGCTGTGTTTAAAATAGGAAATAAAGGGGATATCCCCTGAATATATATTTTTTCTTATTCCCAAAAGCTATAACTACGAAGGATAAGTTGGAAAAAAGTTAACCGAGATAACCTATGTTTAATCATGGGTTATTTTCTGAACTTATTCCCTAAGAAATGGAGAAATAGCTGCAGTTATTCATTGAGAGCAAAATTGTTATTTAAAAAAATCTGGTTATTCCCTTAGGTAGTGTTTGATAGAAAAAACATTATCCATGGATAAGTGTACGGGATAGAGTTTATCCCCTGGCTATCCCTAAGGATATCCCTTGGCTATCCCATTGATCATATCAAATGCAAAAGGTAAATCCATAGGATAACTTTTTTTACTCTTATTTGGAGGGATAATCAGCTATTTCCTGCATTTTATAGGGAATAAATTGAGGGGATATCCCATGGTTAACCATGATTAACCATGGATTATCCCTTTGGTTAACTTTATTTCTAGCTATCCCTTATAGTTATGATTTTTGAGAAATATCCAGGGGATATCCCCTCTATTCTCATTTCAAACACTACCTAGTTATCCCCTAGATAAACTCTATATTGTACATTTATTCAAGAATAGCATTTTTTATATCAAACACGATCCAAAGAACTGATGGCTGATCTAAAGATCAAATCAATTCATGATGACCCATTTAGTTAAAGGGTCAAATCTCTGCCCAACCATTTAGCCATGTAATCAAAACTGACCCATTTATCAACAACCCAAAGAAAAAAAAAAAATCCACCCAAACTTCCATAATACATTTATAAAGGAAAATTTGTTAACCGAGGCTTTGGTTGCGGAACAAACAAGCGGTGGAACAAATATATAAAGTGGTCAAATAGCAACTTGGAACCTACTAAGGACAAAAGAAAAAAAAAAAACAAACAACAAATTGTTTCAAATGAAAGACAAGTGTGTATATATAGCAGGAGCGATGATCATAACAAACATTAAAAGCACACAATCTTGACCATACAAATCTAGAGACAAAGTCTAAAAGTAATTTTAGCAAGAATAGGAAGTATATATATTCACGTAGGTTTCCTGACCGCTATTAAAATTGCCATTGAGACTGGCAATAGGCCTGAGCTCAACTTCATAGGGAACGGGATTGAAATGTTAGCAATTTGAGGATTTACTATGGGCTACGATTTGTATTAAATTGATATGGATAATTATTAGAAATTTTCCTTAAAAAAATGTAAGCTCAAATTCATAAGTACGACTGAAACTATAATATGAACTTGGTCAAATTTTGGCCACTTCAGTGAAATTTAATTGAAATTAATTAGGTTGAGATGGTGATAACCCATTTGAGCTGAGAGATGAGCTAAATCTGTCAGCAAATTAAAAACGAGGGAGGATACAATGGGTACAAACACATGATCGGCTAAGCTTTTTAACAAGTGATTTTTGTGTGGTTTCTGTCACTTGGACAGTATGTTGGACAGCAAATGAATGAAATTAGACAGAGCTATGTGCTAGTTGATGTTGCAAACAGCTTTAATGATAAGGTTATAACTTGAGGCTTAAGAATTCTTTTGCAGTCATATATTCCAATCATGGAAAAGGAAAAAAGGCAACTGCAAAAAGAACTAGGTAACTAGTTTTTTGGGAGGTGTTATTGGTTGTCTTTTTTTTTATTTTAACTATGAATAGAAGGACCCCTAGTTTATTAATTAATGAGAATAAAATTACAAGAAGTGGGAAGAATTTACAATGAAAGATTTTTTTAGGTGAGTAAAACCATCATTGTGGGCTAAGTTTGATAAGAGATATTTCCAAGATTCAAAGGTAAGGATTTTACATAGAGTAGAGATAGAAGAAGTCTGAAGCCCCTTGAAAGATTCTTGTGTTCTTTTCTTTCCAAATGACCCATCAGAATGATAAGCAAAGTTGATCCCACATCGGTTTAAATGAAGATGGTACGAATTTGACTTTCCATTCAGACCACATATGGTGAAGATCTTGCGGTGAAGATAGAATCCTTGTTAGGTCCAAAGTTGTTGCCAAATTACTCGAGACCATTTTATATTGTGCTCCATACATGGGGCAAGAAACATTGATCGATGTAGCAACCTTTCTAAGCCAAACGGTTTTCAGTCTGAAGTTTGTCATGAAGGACGAACCAAGTGAATATATATCTTCATTTTCTCCAATAATTTTGCTATTCATATCTCGGCTAAGACACGCCTTAATTAGTCAATCAAGAATTTGTAAAAAGAGTTGACTGAGAAGTGTGACATTGCTTAGATGGTTTCCAGATGAAAAAGTCTTCATAACTCCAATATTTTATTTGTTGTCGTAACTCCAATAACTTTACATGTACTTCTTAAGTTGTGCTTGGATTCTGAATAATGTATCTTTGGCCAGTGAGATTGGGATGCCTTAGTTGTGAAATTAAATCTGATTGAGCTTTAGTTTTACCTAGTTTGGTCATATATATATATATATATATATATATATTTAAAAAAGGCTTAAAGTTTCAGCATGGAATTAGAGTTCACTGAGTTGAATTAGGAATATTTTGGTGTATTTGATGTTAAATTTCTAAATGGAATCTTGGGCTTGATCATGTTTAACAACCAATCTTTTGTAAGAGTTGTTCTGGTGGTAGTTATACATAGAGGTGGTAGTTGCAATTTTTTTTTTTTTTTTGCCGACTTTGAATAGAATTTGTTTAAATGATGATTCCATGCAAACCTAAAAATCGAGCCCTAAACTAAGGTTTGGATTATGTTTCTATGGAATGTGAATGTGACTGAAATCCACTCATACCATAACAGAAGCAAGGTGTGCACTTTAATTCTAAAGGAGGCTGTGTTTCCACTGAACACTAAATGAGATATTTAAATCTTAATTGACAATTAATTCAATGGAGGACAGCGATTTGAGAATAATATGAGCTAACTTGAATTCCAAATTTATGAGTGGATTGTTGTTAACGTTGTTATTGTTTGATGAACGGAAAGGGAGAGCTAGGATGCCTCATGAGAGGAATAAAAACCGAGGTAGATATTTTACCTTATTTTATGACAATGCTATATTGCATGTACAATCATTGAAATTTTTGTGGCACCAAGCCCTTGCCTGCATTAACTCTAACAACACGCTGACCACTCATATAAGTATGGAGTCTAATTAATGTTACCTTCCTTGAAGGTCATATCATACTTTAAAAAAAGTGGGACAAATTTATATAGTAACATAGATGGAAGTTTGGAGCTCATATTGAAAATTAATACATGTGCACTGGTGTCAGCATCATTGCCTTAACTAAGCCTTATTGGGATATAGCTAGTGGGGGCCTAAAAAACCAGCTATTTTCTATCAACTTTGTGGGGTGGCTGTTTCCATAGCTATTAATTAATGAGTTTATGAAAGCAACTTGCTTGTTAAGTGCAATGCACTTGATATGGTTGAAGGTAGCTTACGTAACTAGCCAATGCATTCAGATGATTCCAGTACTCAATATGTAATTAGATTGTCCAAGGTAGCTAGACCTTGTTTATTCTTGTAGATTAACTATCGCAATCCTTTACCTGAGGACACTGATAGGAGCTTGGTACATTCTTGGTTATAGAGCTTGGAAATGCCACCTCTCAATTTGGTCTAGCCAAACTGGTGAGGCTTTGTAGTACAATAGATTAGTTCTCCTATCTTAATGCTCAAACAGCTGTTTCTCTATGTCAAGATGCTCACATTAATTTGATGATCTGCCTTTTAAAAGTACATCACAATCTGCATGACTATATATTGCATTCGCCATCAAAAGACAAGCTACAACTTTCAATCATACCAATGAGATCTACCTTAAATAATGTGGATGGCCACAGCCTAGGAATCTACATTTAAAACTATTCTGGCATTCTAATTGATGATAAACGATGCAGTGAAATATGCTACCTTCTGTGCATGCATGCTATAAGATTTCTGCATCAACCAGGACCTGCAATCTTCATAACAACTCTTTAAGTGTTCAAACCTCCTTGTATTGATGTCAAGTTTGAAGATATATAATACCTGCGCCTGAGATGATAAATGCTGTGTGTCTCAAGGACAAACAATTAGATATTTTTTTTATATTAATTTTGAGCTGCTCTTGCGAAGGTAATTCTTTTCATCTTCATGTGGCAGCACACATGATAAATTAAGAAAGAGAAGTTGGAAATGAGTTGAGGGATGTGATCTTATGACAAGCAGTAAATAAGATGTCTTATGGTGTAATCTCTTAAATATTTCATTCTCAACATTTCATTAAAAAAAAAGAATCAGTAAAATTAATAAGATGACTGTTATATTATCTCGATGGGGTACGCATGTTTGCATGAGCAGTTGAGTGAAAATTTGAGAACTAAAATTAAAAGCATATTTTAGCTTGTTGTTTTTCTTTTGACTTCGTACAGTAGTAGCATTCAACTTTCTCTGCTGGTTTGGAAATTCCATGCAAGCATCTAAAAAGGAAGCACCGACCAGGGTTTTCTTTCTTCCCAAAACTTTTCATGCCAAAGAAATTAAAAGTTTGGGACATCCATAAAACAAGGTAGAAACCACGGCCGGCCGGAGCATCTGAACCGAGGTTCTGCACCAGAGCTTGGGACCACCCGGGCCGCCCATCAGACCGGCGTCATAAACTCCGGGACCGGTGGCATACGTCTCGCACTACATGAGGTACAGCTGGTCCAGGATCTAGAAATGCTGGTCCATTTATTGTGTTCGTCTCAAAGTAACCATGCATTCAATGCGCTTTGACGCCATAAATGTTGCCGCCCGTGGCAGGGCTCGCGGCAGGGCCGGACGAGGGTGGCAGCGGCGGGGCCGGGCCGGGCAGGGGCAGGGGCTCGGCAGGGCGGGGCGGGAGGCGTCCGACCCCAACGTGGACGTGGGGGGAGGGAAGGAAGAGAGACCGGGCGTCGTGACTCGTCTCCCTCGGTTTGACGTCTTGCTCCTTCTGAGGCATTTAATGTCATTCTCTCCCTCTCGCTCTCTCTCTCCGAAGTAAATGATCCCCACATGATGACATCGACCCCTCATTCAATGCCACTGTGCGCCCATTTGACTCGGACCCGGGCTTTTTCACTTTAAACCCACGTTGAAAAGATCAAAGATGAGTCGATTTATTCTCCCTTTCAAAAAATTTCCATCCTTCGCGTTGGCATCGACCTCGGCATGGTAAAATATCAAAGAGAGCACTTTTTTTTAAAAAAAAAAAGATGGCGATATCATATGATTCTGATGCGAGAACAGTCTAACATATCAGAAGAAAGGTACATTAAAAAAATAATAAAATCTTGTTTTTTAAAATCAACTTTATTCAATGAAAAAGTAAACTATAAATAATGCAATCTAGTCAGCGATACAATTTACCTTCTAAGTTAATCATTGAGCCTTACAAAAGCAGCTAAATATCACGAAAAATAATGTCATGATCCATCCTATCCTAAATCCATCCAATTAAGTGAAAGAATCCTTTCAACAAAGATTCGCTAGACGCGTAGTTATTGGGTCGCTCTACTGATGCTAGTTCAAACTGCTCTGAGCATCTTCCGAAACAGAAGAGGCCTGAAAGAATGTCACATCGACCGCGAAAGTCTCTCCTCATCAGACCGAATGACAGATCTTGCATTAGCATCGGTATCACGAAAGCTACCATCAAAGTTCATCTTAACAAACCCTAAAGGTGAGAACTCCCAAAAATAGGTATCGTTCTATGGGCTGCTGAAGCAGCATGAAAGACCTAGAAACCTAGGATAGTTAGGAGTGATAGCATCAAATCGTAGGTACTCCGACGTCAAAAATAATTTTAATTTTTAGAACACAAAAAAAGAGAAAAATGAAATAGTTTTTTTTTTTACTTAAAACTAGCCATCTTATAATATTATCGTCGAACCAATATTTTAAATTAAATATAGTTCAATCTTAAAATATTAATTATAGATCAGCTTAAGAGAATTAATTTTTTTATTTTTATTTAAATTTAATTAAATATTTTTTAGCATCTAAATCTATAAAATTTTGAATTAAATTTGAATAAAAATTAAATAGTAATGGATAAACTTGATACATGAGTTGATATTATAATCTTTTTGTTTATAACGAAGACTGGATAGTTGAATTAGTAGCAAGAATGCCTTCACATTATTATGATGAAACTTTATCATAGCTCGGCCGGCTCTTATATCATTTGTAAAGCTTCAAATTCATCTGCTTGATCAAGTAATTCAATAACAAGTTAAAATTATATAACTTAAAAAAATAAATAAAAATTAATTTATAGCAAATTAGACAAGGCACATAACACATTTTTGTCTCATTCAAGACTTCTTTTAAAGTATCACAATGAATTATCTAACCCATAATCAACTTTAATAAATATACATACTGTTGAGCCATGTCGGATTCAAACAAAGTGATAAGTTTGAACCAATCTTTGCATCCAACCTACTTGTTTTTTTTTGGATCTAAGTTCGTTGAATATAATTATTTTTGATCTTGAAACTTCGCAAAATTTCAAACTTGAGGAAGGCAAGTTGGACAAGCCATCTAGCAACCATCAACTCGATTCAAATATGGTAGGAGTGTTGAGCGTGACTTTGATGTCCAAACTTTAAATAGAGGTAGGAGAGTTGGACAAGCCACCAAGCCCATCATCAGTTCTATCCATATCATTATCTTGAAAAATTCTGCACATCACTATTCTAATTAATCAAAGAATAATATTGATAATACTAGAGATAAGTGCTAGCCTTTTCTTTTAAGAAGATACTTCATTTTGACTAAATTTATTGCAACTTGTATTCATTGAGGATAGCAATGCAATACGTTGACGCAACCTGTGCTCAAACGTGATTGTGAAAGGTCTTACCTGCTCCCAGTATCTGAAAAGACTTGAGATCGTAAGAGGATTCAATATCGCACGGAAACTGAAATAGAATGAACATAATATATTTTTAAAATAATTCATTTAGAGAGAATTTGAACTCTTGACTTTTGACAAATTTATTTCTAATGTTATCAGGCTAAAAAATCACTAGATTCCAAAAAGATAAAGAATTGAGGAGTGGATTAACAATATATTACAAGCTTGAGATCCTCCTCATATATGGTTTGAACCATAATTGACTGAGTACTAGAAACAATGCTAAAGAAAGGAGTAGAAATGATACATAAAAGCTTGTACAACTTGAAAAAAGAAAAGTTCATATAAAGTTATTCAAATTATTCAGATATTTACTATAGATAATAAAAGATAATCCTAGAAGTTTGATAAATTATTAAAATAACTAGTCCCTACTATATGTTCCTTTTAAAAAATATGATAAAGGGTTGAATAAGTCACTATTTGTAATATATACATCATTTAAATCACCTAGTTTTTATGGATTTTTCTATTATATTTTTAGTTAACAATGTTAATAAATAATTGTTTTATTTCTAAAATAATTATTGTCCTTTTATTTTAATATCCTTGGAAAAATTAAAGAAAAAATTCTTTTGAATGCAAACTAAATACTAAATTTTCACTGGGATTAATGTAACAAAGCAATGGTGCTAAAATGCTTAGAATGATTATTTATTAATGCCTTTAGCTAAAAATTTAAGAGGAGTGGCATTCGTGCAAAAAAAAAAAAGGTATTTTGAAAGGATATATGGTAATTGTATGAGAGAGGGACTTCGTTATATTCAAGTGTAGCCAAGAAAAATTTGGCCACTTCCTCTACCATTAGATCCGTACAACTTTTGAAACCAAAAAATCATCTATTAACCATCATCATTAGTTACATTTTTTTTAAAAAAAAATATATTTATGAGATAAGACATACATAATATACAATCCATGCTTCTATCACACACAAAAACATATCCTTGCACTGCTATATCATTATTCCTATGCTTATAATCCAACAGCACAAGAATATGATATAGTATATAATACAGTAACATAAAAATATCATACATTAGCATATGGAATGATGCAACACATAATATCCCTATATTGTATCGTATCTCTGTGCTTATGATATAGTAGCATAAGGATATGATACAACAGCAAAAGGATATTATAAAACATATTGTCCCATCTTATAAATGCATATCCTATTTCATAAATGTTTCTTTTTTTATAGTACGAAATGGTAGTTATAGATAGCTTTTTTGTTTTTAAAATCTATATAAATCTATGATGAAGGAGGTGATCGGATTTGAGTTTAATTAACTACGTACATATATAACTAAGTTTCTCTCTATATAGGTGCACATAGATAGTCTATTAAATAAAATTAGCTTAAAAAGAATCTGAACTTAAGGCTCCTAGCAATTTTTAAAAACAATATGTATAACAAACATTGTTAACCCATACATTAACAAATTGCAGTGTGCGATCAAGCAATTAGTTATAGTATTAATTAGAGGATGTGTAGTTGGGAAAAGACTTAGATGAGTTAAGTTGAGTTGAGTTAAGTATTAATTAGAGGATGCAAGGTTAAAACTCTGATAAATCCTATTATTTATTTAATTAATATTGTTGTTATCTTATTTAATTAATCTTGTTGTTATCTTCTCCTTGCTTTCATCTTCATGTGGATCGTAAATTCATGACCACCATAAAATCAATTATTCATTATGTGCATGTGTGTTATTTCAAGCCTATTTTTGCACAAAGCCAATGGAAAAGGCATTTTAACATAACACAGGCAAAAGTAAAATAAATTACTCTACTAAAATGGCAAATTTTACTACTCCTAGGAAGAGGAAATTTATGTTCATTTTTCATCAAGTTTATCATCATTTCATTTTATGTTGCTCATGAAACATATGCAATCAATTAACTTAGCATTTCTTTGCTTTTTGAAATAATTGTAAAAGTTAAGAGGGACAAATTTTCTTTAATAAGTATTGGGACATTAAGGGGTTGCTTGGTTGCGGAAAAAATAAAGATGTTTTTTGAAAAAAAAAATTCAAAGTAGATTAGTTAATAAAATTAAACGGATATATTACTTGAAAGGGATATGTGATGATTAAACGGATATATCATTTGAAAGGAATAAGTTATGATTCAAACGGATATCACTAATTGAAAGGGATATATCGTTTCATGAAAAGATACCTTTGTGTCTATAAAATTAACGACAAATAGAATTGAAAGAGATTATCTCTTTTCTGAATTTTTCAGAAATACTGTGTTCTAATTCCTTAGAGAATTTTTATTATTGCTTCGGTGCAAATTCTCTCAAGCCTTGTCATATTCTAAAAGTTATTTGCAAGAATTAATTCCAAGCACAAGCATACACTCTCAGAAAAAGATAAATAACACTTGAAGGTTAAAGCATATACATACATGTTTCAAGGCTCTATATCCCAACTCTATTACACCCAGTCTTATCCAATCAAAAAAGATTATCTTTTCTCAACATCTATCGCCATCATTTTCACTATGGCTACCATCATACATCCACTAACTTTTTTCACCATAACCATTATATACCATCATCATCATCCATCATCATCATCATCATCACCATCATCATCTTCATCTTCCATCATTCATTACTAATCCCTTTTCATGATACTTTTTAATTTTTAAATTTAAAAATAATTTTTATTTTTAATATAATTTTTATTTTTTTATGAAGAAAAAAAAATCGATGATAAAGATTAAAAATCAGAAAAAAAATTTAAAAATAAAGATGAAAAAAAGCTAGAAATGGAGAATGGAGATTGCTTTCCCGCCACCAAAACTCCAGCGCGGGGTCACAATTCCACCACACCCTGCGGTGAGCGGTGACAGTTCCCATCTCCCTAACGAAATAAGAAGTTGCCACCTTTGCTTGTTAACATAAATAAGAATAGAAACCTTGCGTAACGTGTGACACGGTGAGAGTACTCTTCCAAATTATCCCTGCATGCGAGCTCTTATTGCACACCGAATGTCAGCTTTGCGTCGGGGCGACGAACAAAGCAAAAACCATGCAAACTTTTACCGGGGAATGAGCAAAAGCTGCCACTAGCTTTTTATTCCCTTTCACCCATTCTAATCAAAGAGTACTCCTGGAAATTCTCATATTAAATCGTTTCAAAAGTTCTAATTCCATGTAAAATATGTTTGGCGCTGTTAATTATTAAGTTATTACACTTCTAATATCATGCAGAAGAACTCAAATGACAAATTAAATTTATACTTTCTATTTTCAAATTTGTTGTTGTCATTTTTATATTAAAACGCCGAGTTCATATATGCTCTGCAAATCTTCAGTGCCAACTTTCAAATTTTGTGAGTCCGTGGTATTCTTTTTGACGTGATTTAAACTATGAGAACCAATTTTATTTATAGTTTTGCCGGCGTTCAATGTGTAATTAAAAATTATCAAAGCCAAGCTATAATTAAAAAATTAAGTAGAAAATATTATGATACTTTATAATATTATATTTAAAAATTTTTTTTTTTCACTCATTCTACGAAGGTTGATTCCCTCATCTATAAAGATATCATCATGATCAATGAACCACAAATCATAATTTCATCTTTATCTTCATCAAAAAATTTTTTTTTATGAGATATATATATATTTAAGTTAAAATTATAAAATTAATAATATAATTAAAAATTATCAAAAATATTAATAAATTTAATATTTATCTTTTAAATATATATATTCATTATTAAAATAATTAAAAATTTAATTTAAATTAAGAATTAAATATTTTGTAATTATATATATACAGTATTAAAGTATGGAACAATGAAATGAAAACAGATGGATATAAATTAAACCTTATTCCTATCCCAATGAACAGGAAGAAACTTTTGTCTAGATGGAGCTGGTAGGATGGTCCCTCTTTCGAAGCTGAAATTTACTGCTAAACATTTGCTGAAATAAAGAGACAAAAACGAAAGCTTTCTTGTCTTTCTTGTTAAAGTCCTATCTGGACAAGAACATTGCACAAGGGAAGCGGTGCAGTGCTGAAATCCATTGGCAATCTCGGAAACCAGCAAACAACTTTAGGGGTTCTGGTTTCCATAAAGCTTGTTGGTGAATTTTAGGCAAATCCCCGGCGGCCATCGTACATTCTTGCCTCCATTCCCAAACATCAGAGATCCCAGGTGTCGACTTGTCTGCACGATAATTTCCGGCGTGTCCATTTTAATAAGATAATCGAGATTGCACCGTTAGATTTTTAATTTAACATTGGATTATGTGAAGTAATTATGTTGCAGATGATTAAATAAGGTTAAATTTAATTAAAAATGATCAGTTAAGATTTCAGTAATTTAAACTTTAATGTATCTGATAAGTTGTGACTTATGTAGAAATCTAAAGAGTTTTTTTTATTTTTATGATGAATTAAAATAAAAATATCAAAAAGATAACAATGAAATTATATATATATAATGATTGTGTCTTTGGATAGTATGTATATCTTCTCTGAATTTCATCATAGAAATAATAGTTAGAGAAAATTTTAAAGGGCTCTCTGGAAGTACGTGTTGATCTAAAGGTAAACTGGAGGATTCTGAAGAGCAATCAAGCAATATGGATTAGGTACGCTTTGTTTATGTTTATTAATTCTTAATGATTGAATATGAATGATTCTTGAGCTTTATAGTAATGATTTTCATTAAAGTTTCAGATCTAATGTCCAACATGCACTTCACCGCTTAAAAGTTTATTAAATCGCTCAGTCTTTGGTGAAAGTCAAATTTAAAATAGTGGACGGTATACATTGTCACATAGGCTCTTCCAAGGGATCCATGTATGACCTTGGATATATGATCCGAGTGTTTTCATTACTCACAAGCTACCTCAGAATTAATTTGCAAAATGGATTGCCAACCATATGAAAGCTAATGTAAAGTCTATGATGGAACACTTCATTTTCACAGAGATGTCTTTTTTTCTTCGTATCATTTCCATTGCATTGATGCAGCAGGGAGGGGGCGTTGGTGCAATACGTGGAGCATTTTTGAGTCCTCCTTTAGGGTTACTCATTAGCGAGGGCAATAGACCAGCTAGGAATTATTTGATGAATAGAGCAAGGCCGTTAATTATAATTATGAATATAATTTGTTAGTATATGTGTAGTTTTATATTAATTTTATCTTGAACAGATTTGACTAACACCGCCCATATCAGGAAGTAATCTGAAGGGATTAAATTTTTTATTTTTTTAAAAAAATGCAAGGCAAAAGTTTTCAAAGATCAAAATCTTCATACTTTCTTAAAGACATCATATTATATACTTCACAAAATTTATAATAAGTTTATAATGCTTGTGACTGCTATCATTTATAAGACCTACACTCGCAAGCCTATTAGTTTGCTATTTCGTATGCTTGATTAAATGCCTCAAACTCATGATATTGAGGAGGGAGTACCCTCAACACGCCATGTCAAAATTTTAAGGTTTAGCATTACATGCAAATTTTGCGGTCCTACATGACATGTCAAAGTGTCATGGGGATCATCTTTGTGCTTGATGGATCTACATTTATTTGATGGAGAGCAATATAATTTCTTTAGAAGTTCTATTATTTTTTAAACTTTATACAGGAATTGACCCTTCAAACAAAGAGTTTGAGGAATAATTATAAAATTAAGTTTTGGCTTTGCTACTATCTTAAGGTACTAGCTTTAACTTCATAGCTTCTTCTAGAGCATCAGAGTTTATTTCATTTTTAGCTTTTAGCCCATTCTTACTTCTAAATTAGCATGTATTAACTAGGGATGACGATTTCAACTCATATAGTGAAGACTTGCCCCATCCTATGTGGGTAGAATTTTTTTTATAAAAATAAGAATTATTTTTTTCATGTTAACAAAATAGAAATAAGTATGTCGCTAATCCATACTTAAGTATTATATTATAGTTATATATTTTATATCTATAAAATTATTATTAGGGCGAGATGAGAATAGGGATTTATTATTCATCATGGAGTGGGAACGGGATGAAAAAAAAAAAATTTATGAAAATGAGATAGAAATAAAAATTATTTTCTTTGATAAAAAAAAATAGAAATTAAGGTTCCAGCTTTGTCTCATTTCATTGCCATCTTTGATTATCTCACTATGTAGTGTTGAGAAACATATTCTTGTGCAAACTTAGATAAAGACCAAAGACCATGCATTCTTCATTTAAAAAATGGCATTCTTCAAAAGATTACGTTTTTCCTATAGTGGCATGGATTACTCTCTAATTTTATGTTGTTTTTTTGTAATTCTAAAAAAAAAAGATAAAATCAATAAAAGGAATATCTTTTTTGACAACTAATAATGAATGCCAATTTTATTCTTTTGGCATGACTTTGTTTATGTTACAAGGATATCGATGCAGCCTATATGGTGAAAAACTCTAAGCAGCAATAAGTTTTAGTAAGGATCTGAAAATGAAAAAAACCAGTACTAGTATAACCAATGTGAGGACCTTCTCAGATGAAATGGCACTAAAGATCAATGAAAATGTCTGCAAAGTAAAGTAAAAAAAAAAAAAAATGTTATGAAGGAATGAGCTCAGGAATTTATCTCAATAAAGAATTCTCGGATGCTTAAGTTAGTAAGAAAATTTTGACATCATTAGGTCTTATAATTTCTCAAAAGAAGCTTGAGTTAGAAGAAAGATCATACTGGATTGAAATAAACATTCTCCTTTTATAGTAGGCTTTTTGTTGACTCTATGGCCATCGATGCTCTTTTCCACTACAAACTTCTTGAATTGTGTCCATCCATCCAAAGCTCACCAGTTCAGCCTAGATGAACTGTTACATGTCAACCTCTTGTAGGATGATAAAGGTTTACCTTATCAGATATAGATGTATTTATAAACACTTTTTCAAAAAAATTAATATTAGTATCTCATATTAATTCTTTAAATATACTTGATAAAATTACATAGGACTATGATGCATGGCTCTTTTATCTTCTTATCTACGATTCTTGTGTCCCTCTTTTCAACATACGGCTCCTAATCCAGCAATGGTTTAGAGCAACAATGGCTTTGGAACTTCAGCGTTATATGGTGCAAAAATAAACGTCCGAGTCAAGGACGCCAAGCGCGCTGCTGGACTCAATTGAGGAGAGAACCAGAATCAACAAGCGTTCTGGACTCAGGATTTTCCCGTTACATTATAAAGAGATTTTTTTTCTTAAATCCTTTTTCAATGCCTATTTTAATCCAGTGGTATATGATTCAGGATCCTTTAAATTTGAGGATAAATTGAAAAGCTCTAGCTATACATAGATCCCTCCCCATTCATGCATGCATTACACAACGGTCAGTGATCGAGTAGATGGAAACAAAGATATCTCTACTAATCAACCTTGTTGGCCATATATATATATATATATATATATATAAGTATTATGATACTCTTATACATTTTTATATATACATCTAAAATTATTCTTATATATATTAATTAAAATTTTAATTATTTTAATGATAAGTATAAATTTAAAAGATAAATATAAAATTTATTAATATGTGTATTAAGAGAATTATTTTTTTAATGGGATTGGAAACGAAGATTAAGACCTTTATAAGCCTCGTTTTGTCCGGTTGGCGTCCTAGTCAAGTCCAGCCAGTCTGCAGTGCATGGACGGCGAGACTTAGAACTGAATCCATCCAGTCCAATGCAGAATTGAAGGGGATCTGAGTTCATATATGTCTCTTTTTAAGAACTACAGTAATAGTTAACCATCTCCAACAGTGGAAGTCGGTCTCTTATTGTAGCTCCATGCCCCAGAGAAACAATGGATCTAAGACAACTTCCACCAGTTTTTAATGCAGGAATTAATCTTTCACAGAGATGTCAACTTAGTTGGAGCACCAACATCCAGGATACTGCTGCATATGTCATTTTCGTCACTGTACCGAGTATCAATTTGGACATAGCACTGGACACCAGCTGGTGCGACTGCATTCCAAAAGTGTGGCACGTTTTTGTAGGCGCCTTTAATGTGACTCCTATTTGATTGAAACAACTGTGTCCAAGTTTAGCCACATTAATTGCAATCATACTACACTTCTTACCCTTGGAAGTCAATATATGTCTGTTCTTTTAATTTGCTGAATAAAATTCATCCCTAATGACTTTCCTCAAACCATCTTTGGCTAAAAAGTAACTGCGCCAGTGTTTTAATAGTAAATTAGCAAAAATAACTTGGAACCAGAATGTATATATATATATATATATGAGGTCAAGCTTCTTCTTAAAAAGATTTATGTAAAATAAGCTAAAAAAGTAACTGCGCCAGTGTTGTAATAGTAAATTAGCAAAAATAACTTGGAACCAGAATATATATATATATATATATATGAGGTCAAGGTTCTTCTTAAAAAGATTTATGTAAAATAATTAAGTATAGTAGTATTAGATTTTAACATGATTGAATTTATGTTAATTTACCTCATAACGATTTACTATCAATAAAATTCATTGTAGTCTTCAAAATGTTTAACACTCATATGCTTAAATTTTAATACATCAAATAAATTCACATATGATATTCACAAACTTCAGATTCAATTACTTCTATTCATAACTGCTAATCTTTCAAAAAAAATATCAACAACATTTTTAAAAAAAAAAAAAAAATCCAACAGCAATACTATTATTAGTAACGATAGCAAATCATTAATTTTATACCAATTAGGATCGACTACATGAATTTTTCTTCTTTGTTGCATTGATATAAGTTAAGATCTTAAATCCATTTTTGATATATTCTTTCATCTATTTTGACCTATCCTTTCCTATCTCTTCCACGTATCAAATACTCCTTTGCAAATCCTAACCTACTAAGAAGTTTAAAACAAATTTGAATAAGTAAACTCTAGAAGAAGATATTTCATCAAATAAATTAAGTCAAATCTCAATAAGAAAATCTTCTAAGAATAAACTTTAACCTAAGAAGATCAGGCTAAAGCTCAATCCAGACGCTAGGCAAAATTTTCTATCACACTGGATCCTAAAATGACATTTTTCCGGACATGTTTTCCTACTTGAACTCAAATTGACACAAATATTTTTTTTTCTTAATTTTGAGTGTAATATATAGGAGACGCATTTGCAGTTATCATCCATGCAACATAAATTTAAAAACTCCTTGAAACATGGATGTTCCATACTTCATCTTCCAACATATTACACCTTAAAATGCCATCAATTTAAGGTGTTTTTTGGATGCCTGAAAAATCTATTCTCTGAATAAAATCAACGCCAGAACGTCCCATGATAAGATACTGAATCCACCGCTCTAAGAATTTTGCGTGATCCTAACACTTCTACTCCGCAACAAAGGTCGCTCTTTCCATTGTTGCCATCTTCCCACCATCAACCATTCAAGGAATATTCATCGAACATTCAGTGCAAGCAATAAAACATGCCCTTAGACTTGAGTCTTGGCTATCCTATATTACTGAAGTCCATGCATGGAATTCACCAAGCTGCTCGACAAAATGACCAAACCCCAAAAACAATAAAAATAAAAAAGAGGACGAAATTCTGTAACGCAAGAGTGCATGCAGGCATAGAGACTCTCCACATTGAAGACAGATCACGGTTCAAACAAACTAAACTTATGTTAGATAATATATAAAGCTTTCTGGGTATAAACAGCTCAGTAGTTACAGCAGGATGGCCATCCATTCCAAAAACCCCATCAGCAAACAGCATCCATATTGTATCCTACCCCCTACCCACCACACAAATATTCCAAACATCCAAAACACTCCTGAAGAGTAGCTGGAAAACAAATTAAAATCCCAGCTGAAAAGGTGACAGTGTGACACCCCTCTGAGCTCAGTTAACAAGGTAGTAATCAAAACAAAGCTCGCATGACAACAGTTTAACACCACATTTTCATTAACAAAAATCATGGCAGTAACCAAAACCCCGTACTCCACGTATTGCTCCAGTAGGGACAAAAGCAAACGAAGAAACGAGGTGGAAACCCGGTCACTTGAACGCCGTGTCCAGAGACGCGTCGTGGAGGTCGCTGGAGAAGAGAGAGAAGCCACCCAGCTGGCTGGAGAACAGCCCCAGCTCGTCGCCGACGAAGTCCAGGTACAGCTGGTAGGTCTCCTCCGACGTGTCCTCCACCTCGTTCGACCCTGACGAGTCCGCCTCCGCCGTCACCCGATCCCCACCACCACCACCAGCTCCCAACACGCAACTCTTACTCTCGGTCGACTGCTCCTCCTTGACAGCCGCTGCCGGCGAGACGGTCACGGCCGAGCTCTGCTTCGTGGACGACGACTCCGGCGAGGATCCGGCTGGCGGGGCGCTCTCCCGGGGGGCAGAGACCGGCTTCCGGAAGGCGTCGCCGACCTCGGAGTTCCAGATGCGGAGGAAGAAATCAGGCTCGGGCTTGGGGTTGGGGCTGTCGGAGTGGAGCGAGCCGCCGCCGCCGCCGGCCGCGGCGGCAGCCGCGGAGGTGGAGGCGGAGGCTGCGGAGGAGAAGAGGAGAGACTCTCTGGAGAGGCGTGCCTCGGCCTCGAGGCGGGCGCTCTCCCACTGGGCCATGTGGCGGGTGGCGGGGAAGGCGGAGGAGGAAGCTCCCCGCCTGCTCCTCCGGCGCCGGCGGTGGAGCCGGGGGAGGAGGGGGAGGCGGCGGGGGCGTAGGTGTCCGGGTTGATGCCCATGCGGAGGAGGCGCTTCTTGAGGTGGGTGTTCCAGTAGTTCTTGATCTCGTTGTCGGTCCGCCCCGGCAGCTGGGCTGCTATGGTGGACCACCTGCGTTGCACATCGACATCATATAGAGAAGAACAATGGAAATCATTGATTGGATGGCAGGAGATACACACGCAATACATTGAATCCGTGTGGGTCACGGACGAAATAATAAGTAAAAAGTAACGAACAAAAAGGAGAGGAGAGGAGAAAGAGAAGGGAAGAGAGAATGGTAGTCCAGTCCACGCTATGGAGTACCATGATATTTATGGCAGTGGGCCTCACCACCTTTGGAACTAATTAGTAATTACTCTCCTGCTTTTCTTGAAGAAAATAATAGATAATATATAGTTTTTAATTATTATGGCATACTTGTTACCGACGATGCCGTGGAGCTGGATGATGGACTTCTGTTCCTCGGGGGTGAAAGGACCACGCTTGATGTCCGGCCTCAGATAGTTGGTCCACCGGAGACGACAGCTCTTTCCGCACCGAAGGAGACCTGTAGTTATTACCACCACCCCGAAGGGCCAAGCTGTTTATATTAGGCCCACACTCCATAACGCCACCTTATCCTACGTTACATTACAAACATGCTACCGAAAAGAAATGGACAAGGCTCATCATGTTGCACCATATGCACCATAAATAGAGCATTATAATTATGACCGGCGATTATAGACAGAGGAGGAGATTGGGACAGTGATGGATTAAGATGGGATGGTGACACGACTGTGCTTACAGGGGAGGCTTTACTGTTCCATTTAATGATGGAGTTTTTTTTTTTCTTTTTTTTGCTTTTTTAGCAGGGAAGAAATGGTGGGGACTAGGACTTGCATCTGTGGATGAGAACTGGAGAATATTTTTTAAAGCGGATTTGTTGTGGAGTGTGTGGGAAGTAAATAAGACTGACAGAAACGCCAGCTTCTCAGCATTCCAGGACGAGCGGGAGAGGACCCGCTGAAAAAGGGTAGGCATGGATTGAGATCAGAATACCACGGTCAAAACGCTTCCTTCCTTCATCTCTCTCTCTCTCTCTCTCTCTCTATGGCACCGGCGCAGCTCTAGGCCTCTCAACCAGCCGTCCACGCTAACAAACACGAAAATCTGGCAGGCAGATTGATAGCAGCTGCCATACTAATTTTTACCGAGTTATTATTTTCATTTATTGGCCAAAATATCACAACTCCAGTACCCTTGAAGAAGAAGATGAGCAAAGTTTTAAAACATAGAGAAGGAGAGGAGAAAGATTAACAGACCTGCGAGTTTTGGAAGGGAACGCCAGCTGCCATGGCCGTTGGTTTGGATGTAGTCGACGAGGATCTTGTCCTCCTCCGGTGTCCAAGGGCCTTTCTTCAGCCCTTGCTTGTCGCAGCAAGGAGCCCTTCCCATTCCCCACTACCTTTCTCTCTCTCTCTCTCTCTCTCTCGCCCACCGAAAAGTTCCCAGAAGAATAAAGATAAAAGAGATGGAGAAGAGAAGAGAAGGAGAAGAGAGAAAGGGATCAGAAGCTCTAAGGCTGTGGATGTTTATAGCCGGACGGGGAGCTTTAAATGCTGGGGATCTCGACTGCGACACACCAGAAAACTTGAAATGAGCCATTCAGATCACATTCAATGAGACCGACAAGTACAAGCCCTCCTAGAAAGAAAACAACTCAATTTTAAAACCTCTAAGCGGCAGCCCGAAGATTATTTTTGAGATCCTCACGTAAAAGCAGCAGCAAGCAACAGTGCGAGGAGTAAATGCGAGGGGGCTTACGGACTGACTTCAGATTGAAGGTGGCAAGCAGGAGTTAATGCCTGATCTGGCCCTGCAGCTCCTTGGCCGCCATGAAGAAGGTCAAGACTCAAGAGGTCTAGGTCTACTAGATCGCTTCCCTAGGGTTAGGGTTAGGGCTAGGGTTTGGGGCCTGCTTGGCTTTTAAGGTAGTTGGAGAGGAGGAGGAGAGGGGATGCAACTGGGGTTAGAGTTTTTGGCCCCTTTTCTTCGGCTGGATTCCTCGCCTCTGGTTTCGAGCTGCTTTTGGCTGCGGGGTCTTGAATGAGGTGGGGGTGGGGGGAGGAAGGGATGAAGAGGAGGAGGACGAGGATGGGGGAGGAGACGGTATAATTTTTTTCTCCTCCTTTTTTTTTTTTCTTTTTTGCTTCTTTGGTTGTCTTTCTCGTGGGGCTTCGGGCTCTCTATCTCTCTGTGGAGGCCTTACGGTTTGACTATTTATAGGCGGAAATTAAGGCGTCGAGCACATGTGTCGAGCAGGCGTCATTGCTGCCTGGTGGGAACGTCAGAGGAGGCAATTATGAAAACAGAAATGACATCGAGTTTGGAGTGCCCAAGGCTGGCAGGTGAGATGCATGATGCTCGCGAGGAGAAACATTTATCATCTGGGACTGTAATTTTTTTTTTTTATTGTTTGTATCAGTTTTCTAAATGATATTATGATTTAAAATGTTCATAAATCCTGAAAACAGTAGTACAACTGTGTTATTCTTATATAATAGTACTAACTGCGATGATAACAACGCATAATTTTGTTTAATTTATATCATATAATCTGCAGTGGCTTGTGATCTCATACTAATAGTATTAGTGTCATACACTATATATTTAATACTATTTATAACAGTTTAATTATGCTTATTAGTTTCATATTTATAAACTATTTACTATGTCGTAAATTGTATAACTGTCATTATATTTTATATTTACTTATGAATATATTATATTATATTATTTATTATAACCAGATTAAGTCATAAATTGTATAATTATCATAAAATTATATAATTGTAACATAAATGCGTTTGTTAAGATGATATATGGTAAACTTTAAAAGATAGAATTAGAAATAAACATGTAAAAGAAATGATAGGAGTAGCTCTAATTAAAGATAAAATGAGAGAAAATTAATTGCGGTGGTTTGAACATATACAACGTAAACCTTTAGATACTCTACTTAAAAAGAGTGATCTTTTAATAATTCATGATAAAATAAAGAAAGAAGTAGACCTAAATTAACACAGACAGAAATAATTAAAAAAGATATAACTATTTATAATTTAAATATTAATTTGGTCCTAAATAGAGCAGAGTGAAGGAAGCAGATTCATGTAACCGATCTCATGTAGTTGAAAAAAAGACTCATATGAGTTGAGTTGAGTTTTTTTTTTGGTACAACGGGCGATCACTACTAGTCTAGTGCGAATCAATTCAGATATATCGGAATACAAAATTTGCTGCAAAACAGTAGGGCAGGGGTCACCCTGCCTCCATATCCAATAACCAGCATGCTAAGCCACTGAAGTAGCTGCCCAGTCAGCCTCCGCATTGGCTTCTCAATATATGTGACGTATCTTGACAATATCAACTTTCTGCACGATAGACCATATGTCTATGAGAATAGGGATAGTGTGGGCTTCAGAAAAATTCTCCTTTCTCAGCCACCGAATAATCGTCATCGAATCACCCTCGATCACGAACCTATGAGCATGAAGAATCTGAGAGGCATAAGAAATACCTACTCACGCAGCATAAAGCTCTGTCATAAGGACAGAGGAATCAAGGGTGCCAAATCCATCCGCTGCCAATATATCACCCTGCAGCCCTCGGATGATGAAAGCAGAACCAGCAAATCTTCACGGATACTCCCATCAAAGTTGATTTTGACAAATACTGGTGGGAGGCTTCCAAGAAATAAAAATCGTATGCCGGTTCGCTGCCAAAGCAGCAAGGATCCCCAGAGGCTAGAGAAGTCAGAACCAACCACTTGAAAAGCATGGGCACAGTCTGCAGACAAAGATCTAATCCTCCGCATAAGCCGATGTGAAAAAATAAAATCCTTCGAGAAAATGAGCTATTTCTCGATATCCAAATCTGGTAAGATATGCACACCAATTCAATACCATGACACTTAATTACAATTAATATATATAATAATGTAGCATTATGTTATATGGCATTTATCATTATATTTTACATTAACTTATGAATACATGATAATATTGTAATATTACTTTATATATTCGTAGGAGGGTTGGGAGTCAAGGTACTGAGATAGGTCAAGTCAATAATATGAAATATTACAATTAATAGTTGAAACTTACTTGCAACCAAAGTTAGCCCTTTTTATAACAAAAAGGTTCCAAATTTTTAAATTCCACCTGAGTTGCTTGCTTGCAATAATAATTACTTCAAAGTAATAAAATGCCTGCAAATGCTTTTGCGTTGGTCACTCAAAAATTGTATCTTAGCTGTGGGCCTCTGAATAGCAATATTGGCCTACCATACAGTTCAACTGTAGTGCAAGTGGATTGGCAATACATCAAACGGTCCTTGTTTGCAGATTGACTTGCAACTTGTCTAGTGCGAACAACCAAACAACCATTAATTGCCTCTAGCAGTATGGTTTGAACTTATTTGATATTAAAATAATTATCTCTATAACATTCATTATAACATCTTTATATAAAATAGTGGGTAATAACTAAAAAACAACGATATTTAAGTGATATTAACGCTTGGTGAAAGAAAATGGCTACCAAATGCAAATCTAAAAATACTATTTTATTCACAAGCAGACTACTAGTAACAAAAAAAAAAAAGTATCATTATAATAAGAAGCAATCCTATGATAGTAAAAATAAATTAGTGCATATGAAATTCCATGCAGTTGAAAAAAAAGCTTAGATGGGTTGAGTTGAGTTGAGTTAAATATATGATATTCTATATACAATGCTAAAGCTAACTTTATTTTGATTGCCTCATATTATATATATATATATATATATATATATATATATTCAATCACTTGCATTAATTATTCTTATGCAACATGGCAAAAGATATCTTTCATGAAATGAGCACCTTATGGCAGTACTTATGTTGAAATATCTCTTATTAATATATATATATATATATATATATATTATATATGGTAGCTAATTTTTCTAGCACATAAATGTATTTGTTTAATTTGAGAGTAATTGTAAAATGTAGAGATAAAAGTTTCTAGTTTCAAGCGAAATGTATTTGAAAGATTTAATCATATATCAACATAAACATTTATAGGGCATGAAGGAATTTGAATTGATTTGTGGTAGAGTCTAATCTAAAGTTTGTTGCAATATTTTTTTATTTTTACTTTTAAAAACTGAAACATAATTAATTATCCTTGAAACAACCTAATGCAACGAACATTTTGCCGATTTAGGTCTATTATTGGATGCCCTAGAATAATAAAATCTACAAAATATAATGAAAAAATTACTAATTTTGGAACACAAGCCAGTACAATAGAAATTTTTAAAAAAATTATTATTTTTTCAAAATTGATGCTGAAAATGGAAATAAAATAATTTGAGGTAATAGATAATATAATAAAAATGCCTAGAATCATTAATCTAAAACATAGACAAATCTACAATTGAATGTTGAAACTTGCAACAATAGCAAAAGCAATGCCATATTCACTGAAATAAATTAAAACAAAATATGAGCAATGAGGCTATAAGATTAACTATAAATTTATAAAAATAATTTATTATATATGTATCTAAAATGAATCCTATGATACGGGACATGAAAATTTCCTTGAAATATGGCCCATGGACTAATATATTTATTTATAACACATTATTTTAAATAATTATATGTACATACATAAACGCCTACATGTATGTATATGTATGTATGTATGTATGTATACATGTACATACATATATGTACATATATGTATGTATATATACGTACACATATGTGTGTATTGTGATGAGCATTGGGCTGGGCCGCCCATGGTCAGATCCAGCACGACATGAACTGGACTGTGCCTGGCACTGCCCATTAAAAAGGGCCATGCCGGGCTCGAAAACTCATAATGCCTATATGTATGTATATATGTATACATGTACATACATATATGTATATATATACATATGTATACATACACATTGTGTATAGTGATAGGCACTGGGCTGGGCTGCCCATGGCCCGGCTCAGCACGACACGAATTGGAATGTGCCTGGTATAGCCCATTAAAAGGGATCATGTCGGGCTCGAAAACTCGGGCCTGCGGATCAAGCCCGGCACAACCCATTAGGGCCTGGGCTGGCACAGCCAGCCGGGCTAGGCACGGCATGGCCCGTGTGCCAGCCCGACATGGCCCATAAGGGCCTGGGCCGTGTCGGCCCACAAGGGCTTGATTCCCTTAAAAAAAATTTATGTAAAAAATATATTTTTTTAATAAATTAAAAATTATTGAGAACAAAAGATTTGTTAATATGAACCACCTTAATGGTGGGGGGTTTAGCATAGACCTTATCAGTTTATTAATTTTAAATCAAAATGGTATATGAAGGGAGGGGGCTAGGCCTGACTTCGAGAATACAATAAGAAAGGAAAAAAAATAGAGATGGCTCACTTTAACAATTAAAAAAATAAAAATATATAATTATAAAAATAGATATGACTAACTCATCAGTAGTATTTGTATCATCATCATCTTCCTTGGTTAAGTCATGTCCACCTTTATCTTGAAGCTTCGCTTTAGCATCCAACCAATCTTTAAAGCAGAGGAAGCATCTCAACCGTGTCGCCAATCATCCTATTTCTCTTTTCGTCCAAAACACGTCGACTTGCTTTGAAAGCGGATTCCAATGCTACTATGGATATCAGCACAGCTAAAATATCACGTGCAATGGCAGACATAATAGGATATTAATTTCTAACACTCTTCCATCAAGCTAATACATTTAGATTCTCTATTTAATTTTCATCAGATGCAAAATGAAGATCATTTCGTAACTAAAATTTTAGTTCACTACTTAAAGATGAAGAGGATGAAGATGAAATTGAAGCATGTATGTCTTCTCTGTGCAATGAATAAAAAAATAGATAACGAACGAAAACTAGAAAAAGAAGCAGAGCTTTGTGCAGGTATTCTAAATCCATAAAATTTTTTATCATAAAAAATATAAATATTATGAAGAAGTCGTGTTACCTCATTTTTAGCAGGTTCAGGATCTTTAGCCGTGTTTTCACAATATGTATCAATTAAAATTAGTATGCCACTTAATTTAACTCTATGATCAAAAATAGCAACTAAGTTATGCAAAGGACATATCCTGTCCCAATATTCATTCTATTTAGTTTTCATTTGATGTATAATAGGCATTAAAATATCATCATATCTATGTTCATTAAATTTTTCACTAATTATATATGCTTGTTATAAAAATAAACATGAAGTTGGATATAAATACCAGAAAGAACATTTGTAGCATCATAAAAACCAACCAAAAAATCTTTCAAAATTTACATTTACTCCAATCAATTTCAGTCAATGTAAATCCTAATCCTGATCATTAATAAATATGCACTTAATAAGTTTCATATATGAACTATATACATCTAATATGCAAATTGTTCATTTAAAATGGGATGCAAAGAGTCATTTAATAATGCAATAGTAAAATTATATTAGATGCATTATCAAAAGTAATAGATATTATTTTATCATAATATTATATGAGTATGCAGTTTGATAAATAGCATTTAAAATTTGTTGCTCCTCAAAAGCACGAAAAGCAAGAATTTTATTTATTTGTCAATCATTATCAATATAATGAGTAATAATAGCAATAAATAATTACTACCTACAAATGCTGACCAAATATCAGAAGTTAAAGAAACTCTTGCATTTAAAAGAAAGAGTGTTTTAATTAAACTTTGTTTCATTACTAAAAAGTTTGTCATAGCTACTCTTCTAAATGTACGCCTGCTAGTTCTTCTATAAGCAGGTTATAGGACTAATTGAACATATTCTTAAAAATTAAAAGATTCAAATAAACTAAAAGGTAATTCATCCTGAACTATCCATCTCACAAGTAATTTTCTCTGATTTTCATGATTATATACAAAAGTACCTGCAAGTGATTCCCTTGTATATTAAGGGTACTTTACAGACGAGAATCACGCATCCTATGAGTCTCTTGATGTCTTTTTAAATCCTGTTCCTCTACTGCTACAACGACTATAAAGTTTTGCATATTTTCTACATTTTGCTTTCAAGACTCCATCAACCATAATTCTATCAAAATCATTCCAAACATCACTAATTCTCTTACGAGAAGAGGTTTGATCTTCACTCGGTTCGCTAGTTCTAGAGGAAATTGGGGATTAGTTTCTCTTCCTCAAATAGGGGGCATGCCAAAATGACTTTCGTCATAAGATGCCATATCTAAAATTCTAAATTAATGAATGCAAAAAAATGAAAACCAACTACAAGGAGGAATTAAGAAGATGACCAGAGGTAGAGGCATGGAGCCAAAATTTACGAGCTTTCACTTGTACTCTCGCCTCTCAACAAGAAGTGACCTCCTTTCTTTTGTACTTCTCAACAAGAACCTCCTCTTATGTAGCACTTGAAGACTTGCTAGAGCACTTGTTAGAACACTTGCAAACTAAAAATTAAATTGCTAGAAGCACTTGCTTGAAGAGAGAAATAGTAGTAAGAAGGAGAGAAGAGTTGGTTTGGTGTGGTGAGAATGAGGGAGGAATGAGATATTTATAGGAATAATTTTTTTCTAAAATACCCCTCAATATAGCCATTTTATGGCTATTAGGGGGCGTTAAAATGGTTTTCAACGGCTAGAAATGGCTACAACTGGGTGTGCCCAGGCCGTTCCTGGCACGGTGCCGTGCTGTGCCCGGCATGGCCCAATCCAAATAGGCCACGGGTCGTGCCAGGTGGCAAATTTTTTTAACGGGCTATGCCCGGCACGATCCGTTTAATAACAAGTCGTGCCAGGCATGACCCTTTTTTTTTTTGGCCGAGGGGGCCTGAGCTGGGCCATGCCAAGCACGGCTCAGTGCTCACATTTATGTGTGTATGTATGTATGCATGTGTGTGTATATATATATATATAGAAAAAGGTAGACTTAGTTACATTAAAATACAACTAATTACAAAACTCGATCACCTTTAAATCTATATAAATCTCAAAGCTATCGCATCTTTTTCACTTTTGCCATCTTTGGAATCTATAAACTATATAGATCCAAGGATGGAAAAAGTAATTAGATTTAGGCTTGATTATATTTGAATGTATAATCAAGTCTATCTCTTTCTCTCTCTCTCTCTCTCTCTATCTATATATATATATATATATATATATATAATGTTTTTTATGTATTTATTTTATATAGATATTAGTTTAGGTTGATTGGATATTAGCATATGCCACACCCACATACAAAAATTTATGCCAATCAATTTTTAGATGTTACAATTGAGACAGCCCAATTCCTTTCGGAACCTAAACCAAATCATTAAAATCGATGCTCTTGGCCTCAGGTTGATCTAAATCTTTATGCAACCTTGGATACTACTAAAAGCACGTGTGGTTTGCAAGTACTGGGATAGAGGAATAGGAATAAAGTTAATTTCCATTCCATATGTTTGGTTCGTAAGTCTTTATTCCAATTGCCATTCCATTTGGACTCACAAACACGCATTTTGAGGGATTATTATTCGACTTCATCTCTTTACGAGTCATTTCCATTCCTACATAGACTCTGATTTTTTTAAATCGGTCTTTGATAAAGGCATGCAAGGCATTGTTTTTTTTTTTTTCCGTTTTCCATTTCTTTTTCTAGACACCATACCAATACCACCATTGTTGTTGTTGATGGTACCACCGCTAGGAGTAGGCATGGGCTAGGTGGCCTATGGGCTGACCCAACTCTAGTTAAAAAATTTTAGGGTTCAAGCCAAAATTTTAGTCTACAGGATTGGGATGGGCTTGATTTTTTTAGGCTTATTCAAATTTTGGGATGGACATGAGTTTTTAAAATTTAGGCCCGACTTAGCATGGCCTAGCCTAACCAGAAAATATATTTTATCTATATATTATATTTATACCTATGTGTTATATTTATAAATATATATTTTATGTACAAATTTATATTTTTATATACTCTGATGGAAAATAAATTTTTAATAGAATAAAATGCATGCATTCTAATTATCCCAATCACCAGATGCTTTTATTAAATTATATATATATATGTATATATATATAAGTGCAGGCTGGTTGGGTCAAGCTCAGGTCCTAAGAAATTCCCATCGAGCTAAGCCCGGGCTGATTATGCTTATTAGCTCAAGTTTGGGTCCAACTCAACCTGCCTTGAGCTAGGGATTGGGCTCATAACCACCCTTAATGAGCTGTTGGGAGGTAATGGATGTGATGCCTAAGAAAAGACTTTGTACACCGCATCCGTGCATCAAGTCCTATAAATGTATCGTCCCTTTTTATTGATTCACATGCATACGATATTCATTAAAAAATGTTAAGACAACTTTACGATATCCGGACCGAAAAAATTACGACACTCTAGTTTTAAAATTATGACATCATAGTTATAAAATTACGAGCCAAAAAAAATTATGATACGCCAGCTATAAATTTACGATACCGTAGTTATAAAATTATGATAATCATTCAAAAAGCGTGTCTGTACACAAAATTTAAAAAAAAGCTGAATGGTGTTAATGCATGTCACATCAAAATTTAAAAACTTACGATACATAGTTATAAAATTAAGACACCCATTAAGAAAGTCAAAAAAAATTACGACATTCCCAATTGTAAATTTATGACACCGTAGTTATAAAATTACAACACCCACTCAGAAAATATGTCTGTACACAAATTCTAAAAAAAGTTGAATGGGTATTAATTCACGTTATGTCAAAATTTAATATACACCCAATTGTAAACTTACGACATAGTTAAAAAAAGTAAAAAAAAATTATGACATCCCAGTTCTAAATTTATGGCACCGTAGTTATAAAATTACCACATCCACGTACACAAATTCCAAAAAAAAAAAACATATATTAATACAGGTCACGTCAAAATTTAAGATGGCATCCCAGTTGAAACTTACAACGTAGTTATAAAATTAAGACACCCATTCAGAAAGCCAAAAAAAAAATTACGACATCCCAATTGTAAATTTATAATACCGTAGTTATAAAATTACGACATCCATTCAGAAAATATGCACCTGTACAAATTTAAAAAAATGAACAGGCATTAATGCATATAACGTCAAAATTTAAGATGATATTCCTGTTCCCCGTATCAAGCCATGAAGAATTTATGTGAACTAATAAGAAAGAACGATGTAGTTCACGTAGAACTTGATGCATTGAAGGCGATGTACAAGACTTTTCCATGATGCTTAAAGAGGCATCGATGCCAAAAGCCAAGAGGCAAACAACCTTTGATTGAAGTTCCTAGCGGAGGAGAACCCATTCTCCTCCTTTACGACTGTTAACCATTGTTGAGGCCTTCAAGTACGTTGCCAATTCCGCCTGCTTCCTTTTCAATCGTGTCAATAAACACGACTCTAACCTCTGCCTCTGCCTAGCAAAGGTGAAGGAAGCCACACCACAATGAAGAAGCGAATCGAGATGCTTTGGACTGTCTGTACCACTTGTTATGTCCTCTATTTATGCTAAACATATGTTGATTTTCATTTCTCGTATTATATGAATCAAACATAAATAATGAGAATCGAAATATCATTCTCATTTCGATTTTTATACAATCAAACATGCCATAAATGTATCCAATGCCAAAAATGCTACTCCTTGACCCCAATAAGTACGTAGTGGTTCATCTATAAAGCTTGAAGAAAGAAACTCTTCGAATTGCCTATCAATGGTGACAATGTTTGATCCATTTAACTCATTTAATTTGATTCAATCTGTCATAGATTAAATTAGGTTATGTATTAATTAATTAAATGACTAATTTTAAGTTGATCTTTTCAACCTATTTAAAAAACAAGTCAAGTTTGAATTGATAGATTTTTCATCTCATTCATATTCCACCTAACCTATATATGATTTGCTCCAAAACCAATCACGATCCCTGGTGCCTGGCTCTAGATGAATCAAATAGCATCATGGAGGAGGCACATATCTGATATCAAATGTATTAAATATGGGCGGGGTGAAAAACTTGTCATTTTTAATTTGAGTTGTTTATTAAATATAACAAAAACACATATCTGAGTCCAATCTTTTCATTAAACAGGTAATCCAGCCCAACCCAGATAACATATTTATTAAATGGGTAAATGGGTTTTAAAATAGGTTAAGCAGGTTGGGTTAAATAGTTTAGTAGATTTAATGGGACAACTAGATCTTAAATGAGTTAAAGATACTGGATCATGATCCAATCCAGTTATTAAACAGAATAAAATCAATTAAATGAATCAGAGGCCTAAACTAGAATCCAACACATTTAATAAATGGTTTTAGGTAGATAAACTTGTTCACAACCTAAACGCATTTATGTTAAACCTAAACCTGCAAAAAAAAAAAAAAAGGTTGATTACCAGTCAGATTGGTGGATTGGATCATAAATTGCCACCTCTAGTTAATAGTTCTTGCATAAATGCTTCTGTTTGGAATGATCAACCATAGCAGAAATTTGCAAAATTTCAAACGTTTTGCGACCCATCTATATGAAGTTCCTACTATAGGCTACATGTTGGGTTCTTTGCTTAGATTTTGGCCTGACTCTTGGCCTTCATGTGCCAAGTTGGGTGGCATGGAAGGGGAAAATAAAAATAAGGAACCCCTTGCTAATGCCAATTTTCTTCAGCTTGTCAAATCTTCCATGTTCCTAGCTTATAAGAAATTATTGCTTCTTGGATTAGATAGTAATGATGTCGTCTTAAGCCACTAAAACTCGAGAATATTGTCCATAAGCGTTGACTGTTGCACCATGCGTCATCCTGCAAAGACTTATATATGAGCACTTGTACTTGGTAGCTATTAAGTTCACACGCATGGAGCTAAGCATTATATCCATATGTTTTAAGCGTTGCAAAACCCCCGTTTTAAATCTCTCATGGAAAGATTAAATTACTCTTGATAGCACTTCACCTAAGAAAGAAGCATCCAAACGAGAGTTGGAGTTCAGACCGTCATACTGTTGAACAATTCCTTCAAAATTCTCCCAAAAGCTTTCTCTCAGATGGCAACCATATCATAGCATGCATTGGAAAGAGGTGTTTTGGAAGACGATTCAGGACTTTTTGATGTTTGGAGGCCAAGGGAGCTCGGTATCTACACGAGAGCTTGATCTTGAGTCATCTTAACCCAAAGAAAAAAGGAAAAGAGATGCAGATTAGACTGCTACTTGAGCGTACAAATTTGCTACCAAATGTCACAACAGAGATGCAGATTAAGAAGGCTTTTGATCAAGTTTGCTGGGACTTCATTCTCCACATCTTGGACAGAAGTAGCTTCATTGGATTTCTTTGATATGGCAGGTAAAGCCACGTGGGCAATCATGGTAAAATTAAATAAGTGGCACGAACACGTTGGCCCCGACCTCTCCAACCGAGCCGAGGCGGCTCCAACTTCTTCAAGTTGGACCCGCGTCCGCCTCGGCTCCTCCAAGTCGCCCTGCCTCGGTCCTGCTTCCTCAAGATAGTCCCGACCGTCCAGCCCGCCAACTCTCTGACCCATGCAGCCTGACATAGCCAGGCCCACCTACCGCCCGACCTCGCCGCCGATGGGACCAACCCACCTACCGACTGGCCCCGCCGACTGATGGGACTTGGCCCACCAACCGCCATTTCGCCGTCTTCGACGGGACAAGACATACCGACCAGCCCAAATTCACATAACTTCCACATGTTCCACAGACATCTCTTCCTCACGGAACTTCACGTGGCTAATCCCCATGCAAGTGTCAACTGCCTATAAAAGGGTAAGTCCACTCAAGACCCAGGTAAGTGAACACAAGTGCTCACTTATACTTCCACCCCAGAAAGACTCCAACTCTCGGAGCTCTTTCTGCCCCTAGGGAGCTCTCTCGAGCTCCCCTTCAGCTGTGACTTCGGTTGCTAACTTGGGCGTCGGAGGGTCCCCACCGGAGCTTCCTTCGGTTTTGGGACTTCTTGCAGGTTATCCAGCCCGGCGAGGATTCCATCAGCAAGCAAATTAATCTTTCCTACGCCCAAGTTCGGTGATCGGGCATCATCAGATTGGCGCACCAGGAAGGGAGGAAGAAGGAAGACGTGAACCCCACAGCATTTTCTCACGAGTGTTCCCTCCTCTATCCACTGAGCGATGGTGGTAACACGGGCTCAAGACGCTTCCACCAGCTACCTTGGGGGGCATCCCCCACCGGCTAGGCAACAGGAAGTTAACCTCCCTACCGCCAATCCATCCGTCGTCTGCCCGCCACCAGATGCAGCTGCCCCAGCTGATCAACTGGCGGCCCTTACCCAACAAGTTCAGGCCCTCACTGCCATGGTCAATGGGCTCCAGGAGCAACAGTCCGTGGCTACCCAGCACCAGATTGCTCTCTCGCCTGCTAGCCAGCAGTCTGCGCGGGGAGGCTCTCCCCAGCGAGAGGTCAGCCCCCATCAGGCCTCTCCCAGAAGACCTCGTCGTGAGCCCCTCAAGAGGCCACGATCTCCCAATCGTGATCAAGCAAGTTCTCCCCAAAGCCTTGGCGCTAGGAAGAGCCAAGGCGGAGGTCTCACCTCCCATATTCTTCTCCATCTTCTTCCTCATCCTTCGAGCCATCCAGAAGGGCCCCGATGATCAGCCGCCAGGCGGAGGAGTGCCTGGACGAGTACCACCGGCGGCTGGACGAGCTTGCCAGAAAAATCAACAACCAGCCGAAGGAGGAGTATCACACTCGTCCTCCCTATACCCGCCGAATATTGGAGGAGCCCGTACCCTCCAGATTTTGATTCCCTCAGTTGGATCTGTATGATGGTACGATGGATCCCTTCGATCACCTCGAGAGTTATAAGGCATTGATGCAAGTCAGGGGGCTACGGACGCCCTCTTGTGCAAGGCTTTCCCCGCCACCCTGCGGAAAGCCGCCCGCGCTTGGCACTCCCGTCTATCCCCTCACAGCATCGAATCCTTCCGGGAGTTGGAAAGGGCATTTTTGGCGCATTTCGACGCCTGCTGAAGGATCCCGAGGGTTACTGACAGCCTCTTCTCCGTGCGCTAGAAGGAAGGAGAGTCACTTCGGGACTTCGTGGCCTGATTCAAGACCGCAGCTCTCGAAGTTTACCACCTAGACGATGCAGTGGCAACATTGGCATTGAAGCGGGGACTCCTCCCGTCCCGCTTCACTTTCTCCCTAGACAAGAAGCCCCTCGGCTCCTACTCCGACCTTCTCCTCCGAGCCCAAAAGTACATCCGTGCGGATGAGGCCGACCTCACCCGCTGAGAGTCCGCGAGAGGGTCTAGCCAAAAGCCTGCCCGTCCAGAACCAAGCAGATACTCTCGCTCACGGCGGCCCGAGCCGCCCCGCCGACCAGACAACAGGCGTCGGAGCCTCACCCCTCTAGAAAGCGAGCTCACGCCTCTCCTCACCCCTCGCTCTCATATTCTTATGGAGATCGAGGGCGAACCTTACCTCTAGCGACCTCCTCCCATGAAGAAGGGCCTCCCCCGCGACAAAAGCCGTTATTGCCGTTTTCACCGGAACTACAGCCATGACACCGACAGCTGCTACAGCTTGAAGCGCGTCATCGAGGAGCTCATCCAACGGGGCTACCTCGGGAAATATGTCCAGAAGGTGCCCCCATCGGTGTCGGCTCTCATGGGACTCTCGCCTACTCAAGCTGCCATCGACAACACCCCCACGGAGTGGACAGTTGGAATGGTGTCCTGGGGGGCAGCTTCTTCATCTAAACGGCCGAGGGGAGAGGAAGCGCCAGGCAATGTAGTTCCCGGGGGGGGGGGGGTCGGCAGTCGTAGAAAATGTAAATAATGAAGGCGTCGTCGTCTCAATGACTATCGCAAAACACCCTGTAAAAAGGATCTTAGTTGATAGTGGCAACTCAGCTGACATCCTTACTTACGATGTATTTGTTAGGATGGGCTTATCTGTTGATTCTCTCCAGCCCGTGATGGCTCCTCTAGTTGGATTCACCGGGGACTCAGTGAGGGTCGAAAGTGAAATCTCCTTACTTGTGACGGCTGGAATGCCGCCATGCCAAAGCACAATCATTATGAAATTCCTGGTCGCGCGAGTCCCCCTAGTGTACAATGCCATCCTCGGACGACCGGGCCTCAATCTTTTGGATGCGTTTATCTCCACCCGGTGCTTGCTCGTGCAGTTCCCCACCAGCAGCGGGTTCGGCGAAATGCGGAGCGAGGTCAGTCCGGTCTTGCCTTGCTACCATGTAGCATCGAGTCCTCAGGAGGCCGAGCCGGCCTTGGAGGCACCTGACCCCAGGGAGTCTTGCAAAGGAGGGAAGCCGGCCGAGCAGCTCTTGACTTTTCCCCTAGGAGATGACCCGGCGAGGACTGTGCGTATCAGCGGACTCCTCCCTCTAGAGGACCACGACCGTCTCCTAACTTTCCTGCGGACCAACTCGGACATATTTGCCTGGTCGGCATCTGACATGCCCAGCATCCCTCCGGAGGTAATCACCCACAAGCTCAACATTGATCCAAAGTACCGTCCGGTTCGCCAAAGGAAGAGGAGCTTTTCTCCCAGCGGAAAAAAGCCATCGACGAGGAGGTCAACAAATTGCTCGGCGCCAGTCATATCCGAGAAACACATTATCCCAGCTGGCTGGCTAACGTAGTCATGGTGCGAAAAGGAAATGGGAGCTAGAGAATATGCATCGACTTCACTGACCTTAACAAGGCGTGCCCAAAGGATAGTTTTCCTCTACCACGGATCGATCAGCTGGTGGATTCCACCTCCGGCCATGAGCTTCTCAGCTTCATAGACTTTTTCTTCGGGTACAAACAAATAAAGATGGACCCAAGCGATGAGGAGCATACCTCTTTCGTGATGGAGAAAGACATTTATTGCTACAAAGTAATGCCCTTCGGCCTCAAGAATGCGGGAGAGACCTATCAAAGGCTGATGAACAAAGTCTTCCAAGATCAACTGGCCCAGAACATGGAGGTCTACGTGGACAACATGTTGACAAAGAGCGCCCGTGCCTTTGACCATGTTTTCGACCTGGAAGAAATTTTCAACAACCTCCGCCATTTCCAAGTCAAACTGAACCCAAAGAAGTGTGCCTTCGGCGTCACAGCAGGCAAGTTCTTAGGCTTTATGGTGACCCAGCGGGGGATCGAGGCAAACCCATAGAAAATCAGTGCCATCCTCGACATGAGGCCACCGGCTAGCAAGAAGGAAGTGCAGCGGCTCACAGGGAGCATGGCGGCCCTAAGTCGTTTCTTTTCCAAGTCAGCTGAGAGGTACTTGTCTTTCTTCAAAGCCCTACGAAAGGTCAACAGTTTCAAATGGACAGATGACTATCAGAGAGCCTTCGATGGTTTGAAGGCGCTCCTATCATCACCGCTGCTCCTGTCAAAGCCAAAGGATGGGGAAAGTCTTTTTCTCTATCTCGCCGCCTCTCCAGAAGCTATTAGTTCCGTTTTGTGTGTCTCGATGCCGACAGGATCCAGAAGCATGTCTACTATGTAAGTAAAGTACTTCACGATGCAGAAGTTAGGTACCCCAAGACAGAAAAGATCATCTTCACCCTGATCATCTCCACTCGATGTCTCCGACCATGTTTTCAAGCTCATCCTATCGTGGTGCTCACGGACCAGCCTCTTCGAGCCATTCTGGCTCGCCCGGATACCTCAGGTCGACTTGCAAAATGGGTCGTTAAGCTGGGAGAGTTCGACCCTCTCTTTCCAGGCAAGACCGGCTCTGAAGTCCCAAGTTCTAGCCAACTTCCTGGTCGAGTGCACCTGGGTGGAGGATCCAGCCAAGGAGGTTTTTGTGAGATAGCTTGATGCCGAGCCAGGTGACGGCGGGGAATCTTGGATCCTCCACATGGACGTCGCCTCAAACTCCCAAGGAAGCGGCACCAGTCTCATCCTCGCGGGCCCGGACGGAGAAAAGGTGGAGTGTGCCCTTTGGTTTTTGTTTGAAGCCATGAACAATCAGGCCGAGTATGAAGCCCTATTGGCAGGGCTGAGGCTCGCCCGAGAGTTTGGAATAAAGCGCCTCAGAGCTTTCACCAATTCACAACTCATCTCCGGGCAAATCAATGGAGAGTACGAGGTGCGTGATCCTGCCATGGCCAAGTACCTGGGCAATGTTCGACTCTTAGTCTCTCCACTAACTTATTTCAGCATCAACTATATCCCTCGGAGTGAGAATGCCAAGGCCGACACCCTTTCTCGCCTGGCCACCTCCACCGACGGCATCACAAGGGACGCTTACATCGAGCACCTGAAGAGGCCAGCTTAGAAGACAAAGAGGAAGTCCTCCCGCTTACCTGAGAGCTGACCTGGATGGATGCCTACATCCGCTACCTTACGGACGGCACCCTTCCCGCTGACCGCGACGAAGCTAGGCTGCTCAAATGGAGAGCTTCCAAATTCATCCTCCTAGACGGGCATCTATGCAGGAGATCATTTTCCTACCCCCTACTCAAATGTGTGGGGCATGCTGATGCCGACTACATCCTCAGAGAAATCTATGAAGGCATATGTGGAAATCATCTGGGGGGCAGATCTCTGGCTCAAAAGGCCCTCCGTCAAGGGTACTTCTGGCTCACTATGAGGGAGGACGCCGCCAAACTGATCCAGAAGTGTGACAGCTGCCAGTGCCATGCGAATATCCAACATTAGCCATCCGCCCCTTTGAGTCCGCTCTCGGCCCTGTGGCCCTTCGCCCAGTGGAGAATGGACATCCTTGGACCATTCTCTCCAGCCTCAGGATAGCGGAGATTCTTGCTTGTCGCCATCGACTACTTCACCAAATGGGTCGAGGTCGAGGCGTTAGCCAAAATCATCGAGAGCAAGGTCAAGGCTTTCTTCTGGAAGTCAATCATGTGTCGTTTCGGCCTACCTCACACTCTCATCACCGACAACGACCGATAGTTCAACAACGCCACATTCAAGACCTTCTGTGCCGAACTAGGCATCTGCCACCGATTCACCTCTGTCGGCCATCCACAGACTAACGGGGAGGCCGAGGTCATGAACCGCACCATCCTTAAAAGGACTCAGAACTCAGTTGGATGGATCCAAAGGCCGGTGGGTAGAAGAGCTTCATAGTGTGCTATGGGCTTACCACACGACCCCAAGGGCCCCGACGGGCGAGACCCCTTTTAGTCTCATCTTCGGGTCCAAGGCGGTCATCCCCGTCGAGATTGGCCTGCCAAGCCCGCGCGTGGAGTCCTACAACGAAGAAGACAACTCTGCCCTGATAAGAGCCAACCTCGACTTCATCAACGAAGCGCACGACCGAGCACGGCTGCATATGGCGACTTTTCGTCAGCGGGCGGCCAAGTACTACAATGCCCGAGTGCGTCCCAAAGTATTTCGCCCTGGAGATCTGGTTCTAAGGAAGGACAAGGTATCCAAACCTACGAAGAAGGGAAAGCTATCCGCCAATTGGGAAGGTCCTTACCGTGTTGCCGAGACGCTCCACCAAGGGGCGTACCAAATCGAAGAGCTCAACGGCCGACCCATTCCGCATACCTGGAATGCGGACAACCTTCGCCGATATTATCAATGATGTATCTCACTGCATTATAAGCAATAAAGGACCTCCTTTGGCACCCCGATCGATTCTTCCTTGTATCCAAGGATCAGATCTTAGAAAAGGAACTCACCGACATCACAGCTCACGGGACGCCACTCGGCCCCGACACGGCGATGCCCCCGAGTCAGTTCAAGTCCCTAAAAGCTCTGTACCCGATCGAGTTGCCCCTCGGACGGCACACAAACCCTCGAGGCAATTCAAAAGGAGTTCGTCAGCATCATGGCTCACGGGACACCACTCGGCTCTGGCACAACGGTGCCCCCGAGTCGGTTTAAGTCCCTAAAAGCTTTGTACCCAGTCGAGTCACCCCTCGGGCGGCACACAAACCCCCGAGGCGGTTCAAAAGGAGCTCGCCAGCATCACGGCTCATGGGACACCACTCGGCTCTGGCACGACGATGCCCCTGAGTCAGTTTAAGTCCCTAAAAGCTCTGTACCCGGTCGAGTCACCCTCGGGCGGCACACAAACCCCTGAGACGGTTCAAAAGGAGCTCGCCGGCATCACGGCTCACGGGATACCACTCGGCTCTAACACGGCGGTGCCTCCAAGTTGGTTCAAGTCCCTAAAAGCTTTGTACCCGATCGAGTCGCCCCTTGGGTGCCACAAACCTTCGAGGCGGTTTAAAAGGAGCTTGCCGGCATTATGGCTCATGAGACACCACTCGGCTCCGGCACAGCGGTGCCCTCGAGTCGGTTCAAGTCCCTAAAAGCTCTGTACCCGGTCAAGTCGCCCCTCAAGCGGCACACAAACCCCCGAGATGGTTCAAAAGGAGCTCGCCAGTATCACGGCTCACGGGACACCACTCGGCCCTGACATGGCGGTGCCCCCGAATCGGTTCAAGTCCCTAAAAGCTTTGTACCCGGTCGAGTCGCTCCTCGGCGGCACACAAACCCCTAAGGCAGTTCAAAAGGAGCTCGTCGACATCACGGCTCACGGGACACCACTCGGCTCCGGCACGGCGGTGCCCCCGAGTTGGTTCAAGTCCCTAAAAGTTATGTACCCGGTTGAGTCGTCCCTCGGGCGGCACACAAACCCCTGAGACGGTTCAAAAGGAGCTCGCCGGCATCATGGCTCACGAGACACCACTCGACTCCGGCACGACGGTGCCCCCTGAGTCGATTCAAGTTCCTAAAAGCTTTGTATCCGGTCGAGTCACCCCTCGAGCGGCACACAAACCCCCGAGGCGGTTCACAAGGAGCTCGCCGGCATCATGGCTCATGGGACACCACTCGGCCCCAGCACAGCGGTACCCCGAGTCGGTTCAATTCCCTAAAAGCTCTGTACCCGATCGAGTCGCCCCTTGAGCAGCACACAAACCCTTGAGGCGGTTCAAAAGGAGCTCGCCGGCATCACGGCTCATGGGACACCACTCGGCCCCAGCACAGCGGTGCTCCGAGTCGGTTCAAGTCCCTAAAATCTTTGTACCCGGTCGAGTCACCCCTCGAGCGGCACACAAACCCCCGAGATGGTTCAAAAGGAGCTCGCTAGCATTATGGCTCATGGGACACCACTCGGCCCCGGCACGGCGGTGCCCCGAGTCGGTTCAAGTCCTAAAAGCTCTGTACCCGATCGAGTCGTCCCTCGGATGGCACACAAACCCCGAGGCAGTTCAAAGAGAGCTCGGTGGCATCATGGGCAATGGGACAACGCTCGGTTCTGCGCTGTCCCAACAGCCCGTATCCGCTAGAGTCACCTTCAGAATCAGCCCCCGAGGTGTCTTCATGAATCTAACAGCCTTGCGCCCATTCAAGCTGTTCCCCCAAGTTCATACACAAGTTCCTAAGATGTTCCCAAAGGCTGCCCAGGCCCATCCAGATTTTTCCGTGCGGCCGTGATTAACTATCCTACTTACCCGGCTGGGAACCTGACGGACCATGAACCTGGCTAGCAGCACGGGTCTTCGTGGACTTGTTCGATCGCTATCAAGCCTAAGTACACAAGACTACTGCATAAAAGGAAGACAAAGAAAAATAAACAAGGCATAGAGAACGTCTTGAAGGAAAAGCCTTTTTTATTGATAATTTTCAGCAAGTTACAAAATCTGACCCGAAGTTGGTTACAAAAGAAAAGTGCAAAATACAAAAAAAAAAAGAAAATACAAGCATCTCAGGGCCCGCTCGGCCCTGGTTCTTCCCCGATCGCCTCTCCTTCTCACGATTCTTCGCCGTCAAGATCCCTGGGCTGGATCTTCTCAAGATCGAAGTTGCTGATGTTGAAGGCCGCGGACATCCTCGCCTTGCAAAGGTCAAAACCCTTCACATAAGCGTGAGGTTAGCCTCGATGACTTCCTGCTCAAACTTGGTGAAGCTTTGTAATCGGCGATGGCGTTATTAGCTCTGGCCTCGGCCTCTCTGACTTGCGTCTCGGCCTCCCAGGCTCGGTTCTCGGCCTCCTCGGCGCGGGCCCTGGCTTCATGAGCATGGGCCACTACCCTGGCCCGTTCATGACCTGCTTCGACCGCCGCCATCTCCACTGCGGCAACCCTCTCCATGGTGGCCTGGGCCTCATCCCCCGCCGCGTCGGCGTGGCTCTCCGAATGCTGGAGCTGGCGGACCAGCTCCTCTATTCTCATTACAGCCGCCTCTAGCCTGGCCGAGACTAGCGCCAGCTTGGTCTCGACAGCGAAAGCTCGGCTGCCTTCAACTTCGGCCCGGCTCTCCACCTCTTTCACCTGGCCGCCCAGGTCCTCCTCCTGGGCCTTGGCCTCCTCCTGCTGCCGAGCCAATTTCTCGGTCAGCCCTTGGCATTGTTTCTTATACTTGTCGACCCTCCCCTGGCTGCGCGTGAGCACGTCCCCCGAGTGGAACATTGCCTGGCGAAGGGCGAGGGCCCCGTTGGCCATCTGCACCGAAGGAGTTCGTCAGCCACAGATTAACCAAGACATGTCAAAAAAGGAACCAGAGTCGAAGAATTACTTGGAGCACCGACACGAGAACCATGCCAAGGATCCCGGGCGTGGGACTGCTGTCCCATCTCTTCGTCGATCGTGAGAACCGAGCTCTCGCCAGGAGAATGGCGGCCTCCCCGGCGTCCTCCTTAGAGGAGAGCCTGGGTGCTGGTTGCTGCGGCTGCTCCAACGTCTCGTCGATCGGTCGATGAGATGAGCAGTGCGCGGACCACCGGGACGAGCTCCCCGGCTCGGCCTTGTGCTTGCCGGCCCTCCTTGCCCCTACATTGGGCCCCTTGGCTACTACCTCCCCACTCCGGCAGATGGGGAAGCCCTCTCCACCTCCGGCTTGGCAGGAGCCGGAGGGCCACCAGCAGCAACAACCTGCCTCGCCTCTGCCAAATCTGCGGTGGCAGGGGTCTCCTCCTCGGGGTCCAGGACCACCACGACTGCCTCAGTGGTGGCCGAAATCTCCTTTCTTCCACCTCGGCCCCAGCCGGGCCGGGGACCGCTCCTTCAGCTGGCACTTCCCTGGCGGCTCCTCCGCAGGCGCCTGAGCTGCGGAAATTTCTAGGGTTTGGGCCGGCTCGGCCTGGGCCTTCCTTCGTACCCTTTTTGCCGGCCTCACTTCTTCGCCGGCCGCTTGTATTTTTTGGCGCATTATGGCCTCCAGCTTTTCAGTGGGGATCTTCATTGCTGCACAAAGACAAGTGTTAGTAAAAAATAGATAAATGCAAAGTTGGGCCGAGGGCGAGAAGAACAGGTTTTCGTGCTCACCAACTGTCGGGGCCAATTCGGCCTCATATAGGTTCTCCTCGGACAGGAGTTCCTTGTAAGAGGGGATCTGACAGGAAGAAAGGCAGTGAAAAAGCTCCCCGTCCCTCTCGCCCATGGTCGAGTTTTCGTTGGGGCTAGCGTCTGGCTCTCTCCAGTCGGTTCTCACCCCCTCTACATGGGCAAAAAGATATCGGAATTTCCACCCCCTAATTTTGGATGGGAGACCTAGGGGAAGGGCCCTACCCGGCCTGGCGGTGAACACCCACCAGGCCCCTCACCTTGGCGGCGAAGCTTGTAAAAAGCTCGGAACAAGGACAAACTGGCCACGGAGCCCTGGAAGAAACAAAGAATGACAAGGCGCAGATGATCCGAATCGAGTTCGGAGTCAACTGTGCCGGCACTAACCTATATCTATTTAGCAGGTTCATGAAAAAGGGATGGAAAGGGAGCCGCAGCCCGCACCAGAAGAACTCCTCGTATAGAGCGACCCGACCGGGGAGGTTGGAGCTCACTCTATCCTCGGGCCCTAGCACGGACAAACGGATGAAGCTAGGGACCTTATACATGGTCCTAAGTGCCTCTATCTCTTCGGGGGTCATGGTGGAAGCCACCCCCCCCCGGCCCCGCCAGATCAAGACCAGCTGCCGGAGGAGGCACCGAACAGTTGGAGGAGGAAGGAACTTCTCTCACCAGGGAGGGCGGCTGATCGCTCACCGTCGGCCGGTCACGGATAGTGATTCCACCCAACGGCCGGAGCACTCGGCTAGCCGATGAGGTATGGTCCTCATCAGAGGAGTGGGACGACTCTACTATTGGTCTCTTACCCTCCCTAATGGCTCAGCGGTCCATGGGTCAAGGATAAAGAAGTGAAGGGTGGAAACTGACATGAAGTTTAAGGAGAAGGTAAAGGCTGAAGGTCTCGGGTTGCAGAGGAACTCAGGGAAGAAGAAGGCAAAGGAAGCATGAGGAACGGAAAGGCAATGATGGTGCCCACTTTTTTCCCATCCTCCGAGAGGCGCCCCCTCAAGACGCTCGGTGCCGACGTCAACTCCCACTCCCAGCTTGACTGCGGAAGATTTTCGAAGCGACACCGTCTCGGGAAGGCACACCAGCTCACCCGCCATTAAAGGTACCAACACCCGGCAATGATGAAGCGTGAGGAATGGAAAGGCAAAGATGGCGCACGCCTTTTTCCCATCCTCCGAGAGGCGCCCTCTCGGGACGCTCGGTGTCGACGTCAACTCTCACTCCCTGCTTGATTGCGGAAGATTTTTGAAGCGACACCGCCTCGAGAAGGCGCGCCAGCTCACCCGCCATTAAAGGTACCCACACCCGGCAATCATTTTTTGAATTGTCGAACCCCTTTCGCCCAAAGGACACCAGGCACGTGGCCCTTCACGCTCAAGAGCGGGGGGCATCTGATCTGGCTGATGAAGCCACGTGGGCAATCATGTCAAAATTAAATAAGTGGCACGAACACGTCGGCCCCGGCCTCTCCAGCCGAGCCGAGGCGGCCCGACTTCTTCAATTCGGACCCACGTCTGCCCCGGCTCCTCCGCATAGGCCCCGATGACCCTCGTCGGCCCCGGCCTCTTCAGCCGAGCTGAAGCGGCCCCGACTTCTTCAAGTCGGACCCGTGTCCACCCCGGCTCCTCTGCGTCGGCCCCGGCGACCCTCGTTGGTCCCGGCCTCTCCAGCCGAACCAAGGCTGCCCCGACTTCTTCAAGTCGGACCCACGTCCGCCCCGACTCCTCCGTGTCGGCCCCGCCGACCCTCATCGGACCCGGCCTCTCCAGCCGAGCTGAGGCAGCCCCGACTTCTTCAAGTCAGACCCGCGTCTGCCCCAGCTCCTCCGCGTCGGCCCCGGCCTCTCCAGCCGAGCCGAGGCGGCCCCGACTTCTTCAAGTCGGACCCGCGTCCGCCCCGGCTCATACGCTTCGGCCCGGGCCACCCTCGTCGGCCCCGGCTCTCCAGCCGAACCGAGGCAGCCCTGACTTCTTCAAGTCGGACCTACATCCGCCCCGGCTCCTCCGCATCGACCCTGGCGACCCTCGTCGGCCCCGGCCTCTCCAACTGAGCCAAGGCGGCCCCGACTTCTTCATGTCGGACCAGCGTCCTCCCCGGCTCCTCCGCGTCGGCCCCGGCCTCTCCAACCGAGCCGAGTAGGCCCCGACTTCTTCAAGTCGGACCCGCGTCCGCCCCGGCTCCTCCGCGTTGGCCCCGGCAACCCTGGTCGGCCCCGGCCTCTCCAACCGAGCCGAGGCGGCCTTGACTTTTTTAAGTCGGACCCGCGTCCGTCCTGGCTCCTCCGTGTCAACCCCGGCCTCTCCAGCCGAGCCGAGGCGGCTCCGACTTCTTCAAGTCAGACCCGCATCCGCCTCGGCTCCTCTGCTTTGATCCCGGCAACCCTCGTCAGCCCCGGCCTCTCCAGCCAAGCCGAGGCGGCCCCGACTTCTTCAAGTTGGACCCGCGTTGGCCCCGGCTCCTCCGCGTCGGCCCGACGACCCTCGTCGGTTCCGGCCTCTCTTGCCAAGCCGAGGCGGCCTCGACTTCTTCAAGTCAGACCCACATCCGCCCCATCTCCTCCGCATCGGCCTCGGTGACCCTCGTCGGCCCCGGCCTCTCCAGCCGAGCCGAAGCGGCCCTGACTTCTTCAAGTCGGACCCGCGTCCGCCCTGGCTCCTTCGCGTCCGCCTTGGCTCCTCCAAGTTGGCCCTGCCTCGGTCCTACTTCCCCAAGATAGTCCCGACCGTCCAGCCCGCCGACTCTCTAACCCACAGCCTGACATAGCCATGCCCACCTACCGTCGGCCTCGCCGCTGATCGGACTAGGCCCCCTACCGACTGGCCCCACCGACTGATGAGACTTGGCCTACCAATCGCCGTTTCCCCCTCTCCAATGGGACATGTCCTACCGACCAGCCCAAATTCACATAACTTCCATATGTTCCACAGACATCTCTTCCTCACGAAACTTCACGTGGCTAATCCCCATGCAAGTGTCAACTTCCTATAAAAGGTAAGTCCACTCGAAACCCAGGTAAGTGAACACAAGTGCTCACTTATACTTCCACCCCAGAAGGACTCCAACTCTCGAAGCTCTTTCTGCCCCTAGGAGCTCTCTCGAGCTTCCCTTCAGTTGTGACCTCGGTTGCTAACTTGGGCATCGAGGGTTCCCACTGGAGCTCCCTCCGATCTTGGGACTTCTTGCAGGTTATCCAGCCCGACGAGGATTCCATCAGCAAGCAGATTAATCTTTTTGCACCCAAGTTCGATGATCGAGTGTCATCATCTTTCATCTTACACTCGGGGAAAACAGGCTTTCGATGCTGTGTCTGAATGGACCAAAGGGATCTAAAATCATCATATTTCTTCGTTCTGGCCTCATATATCCTCACTAGAATCCTTCGCAGAGCGCGCTTATTTGGATACACTAATAGCTAGGGATCCAATATATGTACAAAAAAATAGAGGAATGTTAACTTGTTAAGCTTAGAATATGCTGCTGATATTAACTTATTTTGTGAAACGGAGACATCCCGTTCTGTTTAGTTGAGGAAAATTGAGTGTGCTTTTCAAAAATTCCTTTCATGAAAAACAACAAAAAACAATGTTTAAATTTAATATATATTTTTTCAAATAGAGAACAAAAAAGTTGTGTTTTTCAGTTTTGTAAATATAATATAGTGAATATCTTTAGACTATATTTCATTTTTTTTGTAAAATAAAGTTATATATTTTTTATATTTTTCATTACAATTTTTACCACTAATCATTCTTTACTATCAATTATCATCACTATTGTTATGACGATCACTATCGTCACACTATACCATCACAGCCTATCACAACACATGACCAGTGCAATGACCAACGTCATCATACTACCATTTTGAAGTATGACGGCACATCTAATTTAAACAATAAACCAAAATAGTTTAAAAGAAAGGGCTGAGGAAATGGTTAACGCCGTCATGACAACAGTTGCCTTTCACGAAATATCATAGCTGCCATCACAAGATTAATCCTGCATAAAAATTAAAGAACTTTCCATAGGAAGTTAGACATCGACTCCAATTTACTCGATGTGATATTTGAATTAATGTTCATGGATTCAAAATTCATCACTATCAATTTATCATTTAACTAACCAAGTGATCATTTCACCGAGTAACCCTTTCTCATTTCTTTCTCTGAAGGAAAAGTCTTTGTACACCGCCTTCGGTGTAGCAAGTCCTACATGGGCTGCACCGTCTTTTCTTATTGATCGATACCCACTAAAAAAATGTTAAGACACCTTTGCGACATCCCGAGGAAAAAAATTACGACACCCCAGTTTTAAACTTACAACACCATAGTTATAAAGTTAAGACACCCGTTCAGAAAGCAAAAAAAAATTTACGACACCTCAGTTTTAAACTTACGATATCTAGTTATAAAATTAAGACATCCATTCAGAAAGCAAAAAAATTACGATATTCTAGTTTTAAACTTATGACATCCTAGTTTTAAACTTAAACACCCGTTCAAAAAAGGTATGTATATAAATTTCAAAAAAAAAAGCTATCTGACGTGCATTAATATCCGTTCAACTTTTTTGAAATTTATGTACAGACACTTTTTCTGAACGAGTGTCTTAAGTTTAAAACTAGGGTATCGTAAATTTAAAACTAGGATGTCATAAGTTTTTTTTTGCTGTCTTAATAGGTATCTTAATTTTAACGTGACGTGCATTAATACCCGTTCAACTTTTTTTTTAGAATTTGTGTACGAGTGAGTTCGTAATTTTATAACCACGACTAAAGTGTCGTAAGTTTTTTTGCTTTCTTAATGGGTGTCTTAATTTTATGTGTCATACATTTTTTTTATCTTAATTTTGACGTGACGTGCATTAATACCCATTCAGCTTTTTTTAGAATTTATGGGTGTCTTAATTTTATAACTATGTTAAAACTATGGTTTATAACTAGTTTTTTTTACTTTTTAATGGGTATCTTAATTTTGGCGTGACGTGCATTAATACCTGTTCAACTTTTTTACGTGCATTAATACCCGTTCAGCTTTTTTTGAATATGTACATTAATACCCGTTCAGCTTTTTTTGAATATATACCGACACGTTTTATGAAGGGTGTCGTAATTTGTGTACATACATGTTCTATGAAGGGTGTCGTAATTTTATAACTATGGTATCGTAAGTTTACAACTGGGATGTCATAATTTTTTTTCTTTCTAAGCAGATGTCTTATAAGCTTAAAACTAGAATATCGTAAATTTTTATCTCGGAATATTGTAAAGCTGTCTTAATATTTGTTAATGGATATCTGTGCATATATAGACCAATAAAAAGGAACGATGCAGCCCACATAGGACTTGCTGCACCAAAGGCGATGTACAGAGTCTTTTCCTTATCTAGATGTTGACTCGTTTATCTCATCACGTGAATTTTTTGAGCATACGTGTTAGCCATTTAAGCTTTTGATGTGAAATGATTAGTTGACAATTTAAGACATTTTATCAAGTAAAACTCAGGATACTTGGATAGCGGATCTTCCCTTATCTTGCTGGCCGACTTTTCTTAGCTATGATGTTGGCCCCTCTGTACCTGTCTCTGCGCTGATTTGCCAGGATTCTTCTGCTTGGTATGTCCCTACAGTGTCCCAATTTTTTAGGGCTGAGCTAACTCACAGGATCCTTGTCATTCCTATTGTACTTGTTCCCGATACCCGATTATGGCGTCGATCCTGCACTTCTCGTGCCCCTACTAGAGACATTGTTGATCGCATTTGCAATCGACCTTCGGGACTGGATGATGTGGCGTGGATATGGCGGTTGCCTATCCATCCTAGGATTCAGCTCTTCTTGTGGAAGCTGATATGGGACCGCCTTCCCACTTGCTCTCTGCTGGCTGGCCACGGTCTCTCCATCAGACCGCACTGCCCGATATGTGGTTTTCAGGATGAGACGGTTGAGCACGCCCTTATTACATGTTCTCGTGCAGCTCGGATTTGGCAACAGCTTCCTTACATTCCGTGGAAGCCGGAGGAGGGACCCACCCGACTGTCTTATTGCGTGCCATTCGTATGGCTGTTCAGAGTGGCATCCGTTCTCATGGAGTCTTTTCAGCTTATCTAGCTTATCATATCTGGCTAACCCGGAACCAGTTCATCTTTACTAAGAAGATGGCCTCGCCTCAAGCTGTCATCCGCATTGCTGGCTTCCTTGCTACGAAGTATCTTCGTTTTAATTCAGGTATTCACTCTGACAGACTCGGCCTCTGGGACTCCCCTGATGCTTCGGCAGCGCACCGTCCTACGGTATTTATCTCTTGGGAGCCCCCAACCCCGAATTATGTCAAGGTGAACTTTGACGGTTCTGTGTCGGATCGTATCGCTGGATCTGGGTTTATTATTAGGGGGCTAGAGGGACAACTGCTCGCGGCAGGTGGACATGGTTCCCTTGACATTTCGGTTCCTATGGCTGAGTTGCGAGCTGTTTGGGCATGCATCACTTATGTGGTTCGTACCTTGCGCTCTCGCCGGGTGGTTATTGAGGGAGATTCTCTTACGGTTATCCATTGGATCAGACGGGATGCTGATTGTTGTTTCCCACAAAATCCCCTGATCAGTGATATATGGGATGCTCTTCAATCTACCTGTGCATCGGTGATCCGTCATGTCTATAGAGAAGCCAATACTGCAACTGATTGGGTCGCCTCGACTGTAGCCCGCCATTCTGGCCAGTGGGGCATACTGGAGACCCTTGTCCTGTCATTTTGCAGCAAATCATGTCCTCTGATATCGGGTTTGACTCACCCCAGAGTTGTGTGATCGCCCGCCTATAACAAAAAAAAAAAGTAAAACTTAAAAAAAAAAAGAGAGTCAAGCTATGGATACCATGTAAAAAGTTTATGTATCGGACCACTACGTCCACCTTGTTAAGCGCCCTATTACTCGGGATAACATGAGAATAAACTATTGTTTTGATTCGCTCGTTAGCAAGGCAGTAATGTCTATTTAAGGCTGTGTTTAAAATAGAAGATATTCTTCTTATTTTTATAACTACAAAAATAATTTTGAAATAGTTTAACAAAAAGGATAACTCATGTTTATGAGTTATATCTTGAACTTATTCTCTAGGAACCCAGAAATAACTAGAACTATCTTTTATAGCAAAGTTATTATTTTAAAAAAATAATTATTTCTTAAACTATCTTCTAAATAAATGCTATTCTATACACTTATCTAGAGATAATTTTTTGTGAACCAAACACTACCTAAAAGTTTTTAATTGCAATGCTTTGCTATGAAACTCTCTCTCTCTCTCTCTCTCAATTCTCCAACAGAAGATAGAACATTTTAAGCTTATCCAGAGATAATTTTTGTGAACCAAACACTACCTAAAAATTTTTAATTGCAATACTTTGCTGTGAAAACTCTCTCTCTCTCTCTCTCTCTCTCTCAATTCTCCAACAGAAGATTGAACATTTTAAGCAAGCCCCAATGTGTAGAAATCTTTTAAATTACGAATTAAAATTTTATTGTATTCAGCCATTTTACTCTGACGGAACATTTACGTCCCAGAAAGAAACCAACGGATTCCTAGCCATGAGGCATTGCTGCATATCCATCCATACGTAACATGCATTGCATCTCTTCTCAAGAATAATTAATGCTTGAAAACGAGGAGCAAGCACCTTATTGATTAGATAATTCGTCGATTCCCATAGATCAGGTCACAAGAATTAATAACACATCTGAGAGATATTATTTGTATTCCATTATCTTCAAAGACCCGGCTAGACCTAGTATGAATGTTGCCGAGCTTCTTATCCGAAGAAGCAAATCAGGGATATCTCCATCACCAACATAACCCTCAAGACACTGGCACCTAAATCTACCTACCCAAGTCCCAAAAGGAAACAACAACTATAATAAAATCATCCATAGGAAAACCACAATCCTAGCACGTTATGCGACCAGATGTGGTGACAGCGAATCCTCTCGTAGTCCGACTACAATGCCACAACCATACCTTTGAGCGCTTACCACATTTTCATGCCAGGAAGGGCCATCTTGGACGGGTGGTATCATAAGAAGCTACGACCTGTCTCCATTAACGCAGGATCCAAAAATTCGGGTGTGAATCATGCGATTCTCAACACTAAATCCTCACCAATATAAAGTGATATACACTCTGAACGCAGTACCCCGCCAGGAACGAGATCGACGGAAACTAGCAATCCAAAGGGCTAATTGTTGCAACAAATCCAATTTCTCAATGCCCCCAAAGGAGAGCAACTACTGAGATCTAATTTTTTTAACTTGCAACAACCCCAAATAAATGATTTTATGACATACAAGACCACAAATTTGGGATATACAAAGACCAATTTCATCGACTAATGCAATATCCACCTGCATGTCGACAACTCCTTTTGCGCACCAAAATTTGGGCTCGGAACAATCATCCAATACAATCTTTATGGGCAAGGATTCATCCACACATTATCCGTGGCCATGCAGAAGGCTATGCAGTATATCCCATACTTTACCGTCTGATAGGCTGGCAGAATAATATTCAGCAGCAATTACGATGGGCTGGTAGAATATAATATTCGGCAGCAATTTACTCAAGACATTAATATCCAACAAAACCACACCAAGAGCAATAGATAAATGTCCAAGAAAAAAAAAAGGTATCAAATTAATCTTTAAAATCTTCAGATCTGATAATATGTACCGCATTTGGGCGCATGGATTGCACAAACACCTGAGCACTACAAACCCTAATGCTGGATCACGACAGTTAGCATCTGATGGCTTAAAGCCATGTAACACCATGCAGTTTATCAGAATAGAACCATCTCCCTACAACAGAACCACCAATACAAATACTTGGAGGCAAATGACCAGACTTACGAAAGATAAAAACTTCGATCTGCAACTTGTTAGTACTAAGAAAAGGTCACTACGAAGCAACACAGAAACCTAAAAGCCAGAACACGGCGATGATTTGAAGTACTACATAACAGGTATCAGTATACAGGGTCCACAATATTAGATGATTATACTCAGTTTCACTTAACCACCTCACAAGATGAGATCAATAATATGTTGAGCAAGGTGACGATAAAACCTGGATGATGGTCCACAGAAAGCCTATGTCATCTTTACAGTAAGTAAAAGAAATATAAACTGATGCTAATAGAACAAAGAGACTAAACGAAGCAAAATTATTTAAGATATTATGTCCAAAGCATTTACTAGACCGCAAATATGGTTATGCCTATGGTAGCTTGCAAATATGTGGAAAGTGTAAAGGCAAAACAGAAGAAGAAAAAGAGAATGGAAATTGCTAGTTATTTTGAATATCACAATGGTAAATAAATGCCAAAACTTAGCATGTCAAGTGTTTGCTACATACAATCTGGGTATGACGACAGAGATCTGCCTCATGGGAGGTGGCTACTTGATAATGATATATGCTAAATGGTCAAACTGTATTCACTTCAATTCATACAAACCATGCTGGCTTTTCAATTATGATGTAATAAAACAAATGAGTCAAGTATGGCTACAAGTCTGCGATCAACCAATTTCAAGTCAACCCCTCCCAGGAGGAGACATAATCACAAGTTCAGCATTCACAAACAATTTACCGATAAATTTGTTAACAGTTCATTATAAGATATTTGTTCATTTGTCCATACGAAAACAACTACAGGTCTATAGGAGAGGTAAGCTTAAGCTCAGCATAGGTACTTTGGGAGGGGGGTTGCACCAGTAACAACATATAACATCACTAATTCATATTGGTGTTCTGAATTAACCGTTAACAAGTAATAAGTAAGAAAATACATGAAGGTGAGAAGTTCAGTACTTACTTGACAATTCAGTATTTACAGTAGGTCTTCTAATTATTAACCAACGATGAGGATGTAGATTTATCAGTATCACGGATCACCTGCAGTATATAGCTTGGTCTATTTGAGCAGGAATCTGTTTTATTTCAGTCCCGAGTTCTTGTTCAGTCCTATACCTGTCATTAAACAAATATCCAGATCTTAGAACAACAGAAGAAAATGGAAGCAAAAAAGAAGACATAAGATTATCTATAATTAGGAAAGAGTGATGCATACAGGTTGAAGCGGTCCTCATAGGTGATCAAATTCACTGCTAAACCAAGATGGCCATACCTTCCTGAACGGCCAACCTAAGAGTATGAAGTAGACACATTTTAGGAAAAGAATAATAATAACTTCACAGCAACATTGTGAAAAATGAAAAAATCTTTCCAGGAAATTCGGTGTGCACTGCAAAACTTAAAACTAAAGAAACATGCAGCTGAATAGAAATAGTGCTGACCGCTTTGGGTAATAATTTCACTTAAGGCACGCTAATACCCTAAACATAAACCATCAGACCTAAGAAAGGATGACCCATGTGATCTGGTTCAATATGGGCTTTATAATAATTCCTCCTTACCTCTGAAAATGATGCATAGAAGTTTATCTAATTTAATCATTTTTATCCCTTTCAAAGTAATATGTCAACAAAAAAGCTACTCAATGGATGGTACACATTGGTTATCACCTGGTTGACTGACTTAAAACAGTTCGCTTATGAATTGTAGCAATATATTCCAACATAGCTAAAGTATTTATAAAAACCATACCCTGTGCAGATAAGTTTCCGAGTTCTTGGGAAAGTCAAAATTGATAACAACATTAACGGCTTGAATGTCGATTCCCCTTGTGAACAGATCTGGAAAGACATAAGATAAGCAGTCATTTGACTGATCAAAGGAAAACTCTAACCAAAGAATGATAATTCAGAAATAGGTTTGAATAGGTACAATGCATGGGCTACTTATAATTAGTGTTCGACATATGCAATCTACCAGCTTCATGTAAATACAATGATATTTATAAACCTTGGTTGAAACATAAATTGTAGCAAGATATTTATAAGCAAGAAAGAGTTGGAGTTTTGTAACCAAATAAAAGCAAGAAAAGAAGCACCAGCTACTAGGTTCATAAATCACCTGAAGCAGCTAAGTTGGACAAGAAGTTGCACATATAATTTTTTGAACTATGCTTTGCATTATTAAAAATAGAGGACAAGTGAGTTCCCAAGTATTCCGCAACCAACAAAAGTCCAAAAGCATCACAATTTCTGTAGATGTTAAAGAATCATAACATACATCCACAACACAGAGGCTTGATAATTCTCCACTAATATAATGCCAGATGGAGGAGCTTCCAGTTCTACAATAGATGGATGCATGGTTGTTAAACCTGGATGTGAGACTGACCCAGCTAAGGTTCTAGGTCACTGGTTCAACCACCTCATCAGTCAGTTGGACTTGGTTTGAATTAAAGGTAGATTTTAAAATTAAAAATATTAAAGATGTAATTAATAAAAAGTAAATATGTATAATTGATAAAGTTTCTATTGTTTTGATATTTGCACTTTGTTTTTGACCAATATCCATATATGCATTTGCATTCAGTAAATATAAAAAGACGTACTGATACCTGATCCATTTTCAGCCCTTCTTTAGTTGCACCATGAATAGAAAATAATCATGAATTATTTAATATTTCTGAATATTGTAAAATGAATTATATATGATAGAGAAATATGTAAACAGTACATGAAGGGTATGGATTTGGAGATATGAACTGTAATTTTAGTGAAAGTAAAAATATAAATGAAGAGACAGTGAAGATTGCAAGTCAAGAGATACCAAGGAACGGAAACTTTAGGTATTTGAGATCAATTATCTAGCAAGAAGGTTAAATAGATAAAGATGTAAATTATAGAGTTAAAGCAGGATGGATTAAGTGGAGGAATACTTCAGGAGTATTGTATGATCGACGCATCCCATTAAAATTGAAAGAAAAATTTTATAAAACCGCTATTAGGCCAACTATGCTATATGGAACAGAGTATTGGGTAATACTGAATTAACATGTGAATAAATTAAGTGTAACAGAAATGCGCATGTTAAGATCGATATGTGGTAAAATTTTAAAAGATAGAACTAAAAATAAACATATACGAGAAATAATAGGAGTAGACCATTTGAAGATAAAATGAGAAAAAACCGATTACGGTGGTTTGGACATATACAACGAAAACCTTTAGATGTTCCAGTTAGAAAGTATAATCTTTTAACAGGCCATGGTAATGATAGAGATAGAGGTAGACCTAAACTAACGTTGACAAAAATAATTAAGAGATATAACTATTTATAATTTGAGTATCGACTTAGTCCTAAATAAAGCAGAGTAGAGGAAACAGATTCATGTAGCCGACCCCATGTAGTTGGAAAAAGGCTTAGATGAAGAGAAATATGTAAAATTTAATGATTTTTTTGGATACAGAAAATGTTATTGACATTTTAAACAACATAAATAAGTAGTATAAGCAGTAAAGTTTTGAAAATTTAAAAAAACAATATGCGTGTGTATCAATTTCTATCTAAAAAACTAATTCATTATCTTTTAAGAAGTGGGAAACGGCTCCTAATGGCACTGACAGTTTGATCTCTCCCTCCATCTGCTGCATGAACTTCAACAGTGATCTCTCTCTCTCTCTCTCTCTCTCTCTCTCACACACACACACACACACACACACACAAAATGACAGATTAACTACCAACATTCACGAGGCCATGCCATGGGGTGTGCTATTCCATGGGGAGAATTTTAAATTGAAGAAGCAGCGGAATGGTCAAAAGATGAATTGAATTTACAAAATCTTATAAAATAAAGGCTTGTGTTTACTAGAACAGTAATAGAGATAATTACAACAAAAATGGAAATGAAAGGCCCTTGACAAGATTGATACGAAAAATTACCAAATTGATTGGTTCCATTATCTAGGATGTACTACACAAAAGAACAAAAAGACAGATAAAGAGATGAAATCAGAGCTACATTAGTTAAGTGAAGAGGCGCTTATGGGATGTTAAATGACCAGTGTATACCTTAGTAAATGTATCAAAACCTACAGTATGCTTTGGCTACTGCTGCTTTTAAGAGGGTTATGAATTAAAAATTAGTGTAACAGAAGTGAGAAGATTCAGATGGATGCGCAGTAAAACTTGGAAGAATGAAGTTATAAACAACAATGAAGAAATTGTAGGACCAATATCAACTAAGGACAGGGCAATGAAGAATGAAGACCCAATCGACATAATGTGACCATATATAATGCAAATCTAAGGCTCTCATGAGGAAAGATACTAGAATCAGCTTCTAAGAATTTAGAAAGGGAACAAAGGTAACATGGGCACAAGTCTTGAGAAAAAATTGGAAAAATCACAATAACATCAGAGGTAGCCTTAATTGGAAAAATTGTTGATTAATGATGGGTATATTACATATGTTTGTATCTGTGTGTATTGCTACAAGAAATCCTTCATAATGATGATCGATCACAGAGTTTGGCAATCTGCCATTCAAGTAACAGTAAAGTCAAATAAAGCCCCTGAAATCTAAAGAGTTTATCCTAGGCATTAAAAATCCGAACCAATATAAAAGATATGACATGGTAACTTTTTGAAAGTGATGCATATGGAAGCCAAGGGTGGGTGAGAGCAATCATGGATCAATACAAGCAGTTCATCCCATTGCCAGCAACAACTTTATAAGAAACAATACAGCAAACCAACAAAAAAGATAACCTTTATTCTAAATAAAATAGAAGTGCAGAGACATAACTATTGGTCATGAGTGCAACATATTCTTACATGATAGAAATAAATGAATTTAAACCAGTAATTAGTACTAACAAATAAATAGTAGGTTAAAACATCTAGGTAATACCTGTACAAACAAGATTCCTGCATGCTCCATTGCGGAAGTCATGGAAGACTCGGTTCCGATGGTCTTGCAACATTTTAGCATGAATATAGAAGCAAGAATAACCAAGCTCAGTGATTTTCTTTGCCAATAATTCCACCCGGTTAACAGAGTTGCAAAATATAATAGATTGGTTGATTTGAAGCTGTCAGAACACAGCTAAAATATTTATCATTTTTGCAATCGTAGATATTATGCATTATGTTGAACATTGTAATGGTTAAGTCCAAACCTTTGAGAAAAGGGTATTAAGGCAGTGGACCTTCTGCCTTTCTTCTACAAAAGCATAGTATTGTGTTATTCCCTTCAGGGTAAGTTCATCCATAAGATTAATTATATAAGGTTTGGGTAGGTATCTGTCTTTGAATTCCTTGACCGTCACAGGGAATGTTGCTGAGAACAGTAAAATTTGCCGATTTGCAGGAAGGAAATGAATCAGCTGCTCTATAGAAGGTTGAAACTCAGGAGAAAGAAGCTTATCCGCCTGTGAAAGTAGGAAAAGAAACATCTATCACGCAAGGGCACAAAAAACAGATTTTTACAGCTAAATATTCATTTCCATTTCTGCAGCAAATTATACCTTGTATAATTTATTCATTCACTGGAGCTCTCCAGACTTGATTCAAGCCACAGTAATGAGACCAACGAAAAGAAATGTGAAGTTTCTTTTTTTTTTTTTGTGTGCGCGCGCGTAAGAAAACGCACCAAAATTATTAGGTCAATTACAGGGATATTTTAAGATAAAAATTCTAAAGTGCAGCATATTATACTGGATGACGTTCAGGAGAAAGCTTGAAACAAAAAGGAAAAAGTACTTGCATGACATTAATAAAGAAAAATGTATAGTACTTGACAAATAGCATTAAAAAAATACAAATTTAACTTCAGGAGAAAATTTTGGAACGGCTCTTTATTAACCAAAAACTTGGAACACTGCATCGATCATTCCAAAATATAGTAGAATCAATTTAACATATACAATACCTCATCCATAATGAGCATTGAACAATCCTTCAGCACACAGACACCTTTCTTCGCAAGGTCAAGTATTCGACCAGGTGTTCCAACAAGCAAATGAACAGGGTGATACAAGCGCATTATGTCATCCTTCAAGCTGGTTCCTCCAGTAGTGACCATAACTTGAATCTTTAGATGCTTTCCAAGCTCCTTACAGACTTGTGAAGTTTGGAGAGCTAATTCTCTTGTAGGAACCAATATGACAACTGAACATCAAAGGAGACCAAAAAAGTTCACATCTAAAGGATGTAATGTGCCAATTCTAACAGTTAGAGATCCGCATTTTCTAAATACATAGTACGTGTCAGCCAAAAAACAAAAAGAAAAATATAGTATATCATCCAATAATCAAACTATCCCTAAAAAGGAACATGTAGAAAGTAAGACTAAAATGCACCATTCTTGTTACGGTTAGATCTCAGAACAAATAGAGGTTTACAAAAATATTAAGCATATTAGCCAAAGGAAAAACATATTACTAGGCTGTCCTAACTGAAAATTTTTGCTCCAGAAATACATATTAGAAAGCAAATAAGTTGCATCTCACTACTAACAGCGTGCAATTCAACTAATTACCTTACTCTGACAGATAAATAAGCATATCTATTAATTTAATTAAAATGATAATGCATAAGAAAGAAACCTTGAATAACATTGCTATCTTGGTCAATTTTTTCCAGTGCAGGAATGCAAAATGCAGCCGTCTTCCCAGTTCCATTTTTAGCTCTAGCAAGAATGTCACTTCCGGTCAGTGCAATTGGTATACTCTCTTCTTGGATGGGTGAAGGCCTTTCAAATCCCTTCTCATATATCCCCATTAATAGCTCCCGCTTCAGAAAATAGTCTTCAAATTCATTTCCTTTAGTTGCAGTGACATCCTGGAAAAAACATGTGGAAGATTAATTGTCAGGTAACATAAATATCCAAATTAATTGTTTTGATATCAAGGATGAAGACAGCATATTATGTCATTACAACCACGCAACAATCAACAGCTCTTGAGAAGGCATATTGAACAAGTACATATATGTAACTCTGGAAAGTTTTCATGTTGCTAGAATGAATGCTGAGCAGCTCCATCTCCATTTCAGTAACTGTACTAGCTCACAAGATTTAAAAATAGTATAGATACAAGAGGCAATACCATGGAATGAAAGAGGCTAGTTGAGAAATACACCAAGAAAAATAAGATTTCTCCAATATTATGCCAGAAGGGTGGATGCTATATTTAAAAAATTCATTTAAGGTCATGCATAATGGCATATTTCCTAACAAAATTGCACCTTGTTGCAGCACTTAGCTGCAGCTATTGTCTATCAGCATCATTTTACAACCTTTCCTTAAATAATCATACACAGCAGCAATGTTCACATCATCCAGATATAAAGATCATCTTAGGATCCAGATACTCTGTAGCCAAAATTTACATAGATTCCATAATATCCTATAGGACATCATGTATCCAATCTTCCAAAGCTTTGACCTATGCACCAATAAAATTAATCAAGACAAATAATCATAAAAACATATAAAACTTGTGCTGATCAAAGTTTTAAATCCCGTGGGATGAAGGTGTCCTAATTTCTCCCCAGAATAGGATGTTCCACTGTTCCACCCTATTCCAATGGCCATCTTAGCAAAGCATCCTAATAAACACCCCATTTCCTTCCCTTCCCCTTCTTTCTTTTTTTTTTTTTTTTTTTAATGTATGCCAAACTGTACTAAACCACCCGATATAGGGCATACCAAGCCATACTGGTGTAGTACATTTCACTATTTTAAACTGGTATGGGACCCATAATACCACCCTATATTACCTCGAACCACCTTGCACTGTCCAGAATTGCCTTGTATCGACCACGTACCATGTCAAATCGATAGGTTCAGCTTAGTACAAGGTGGTTCATGGGTTTGCACCTCCCGATTTACCTGACCGATATGTTGTTAGTTCAATACAAAGTGACCAGTATATTGTCAGTTTGGTACGGTATGATCTATATCTAACCGAATCAATCTGCTATCGAAACAGTATTAATTCCCGATACGATGAACATGGTAAGTCGAACCATGCCGAACTAGTTAGTTTGGCTCATGTTGAACCAAATCAACTAGGAACCAATACATTTTTGCCCTTTGATTCAGTATGGACTCCAAGGTAAATGTCATCCTTTCTTCTCTTCCCTTCCCTTTTTTCCTTCCATTTCCTCAAGATTTCTCATGAAAATAAGAGAATACTCCTCCCAAAAAAATTGAATTTAATAAAAATATCAGAAAAATCAAATCCCTTCAGAATAAAAGGTTAGCTCTCCCACTCAAAAACAAATCTGAAGAATTACAAGAAATATCATTTTAGTAAATAACAAGTTAGGATACTTCCACTCCGAATAAAAATTTCAAAAAATCAATTTAACTTAAACGTAATAAGAGAACAAAATATTTAAAAAAATATTTTTAAATATAATTTGCAAAGCTTTAGTTAATACTTGATCAAACTTACAGAATTTTTAGATTTGGATTGAATCATAGTATCAGTGATCCTCATCTTGCCCTATGTTGAATTGATACATAGTTTGACAATAAAATAGAACTTATTATAAAAATCTAAGGTTAAAATGTATTTCTTAAGGTCCAAACAATAACGCATCATTACATTGAAGGTTGGGGTTTTCGCCAGGCAATTTGAATGGAAATGTGGATTGCCTACAAGATATATTATCGCTTGATAGATTACCAGTAATGTTGATTACTATGTTTGGTATACACAGGTAATACTACAGTAATATTGATTACTATGTTTGGTATGACAAACAGATTACCAGTCATATAGCATCAAGTTTTTAAAATACTCCTAAATTAAATTTATTAAAAATTTATATATATTATATATTTGATTTAAAAAATTATATTTATAAATAATAATATTTAAAAAAATTGTATGTATAAATGATATTCGAAACGGACGGTGAGGATGCCCGAGGCTATCGATCGAAAGAAGTTCCACGGCATCTATAGGCGACCATAGGGTTACTGGGTTGTGGAGATCCGCGATTCGACTCGGCGGAAGAGGGTGTGGCTCGGGACCTTCAACACGGAGGTTCCAGTGAGGTCGATAGAGGATGAGGCGAGTAGAGAGCTATCAAAGAAGGCAGAGGCAATTTTATCAAAAAAAATTATCAGATTACCACATCTCTGATAATATGGATAACCATCCTTTCCTGAGGTAATCTGGATTACCTTACGAGAGATACTCATGAGAGGTAATCCAAATTATTACACTATAAGATTATTATTCAAAACATGTACCAAACATAGTTATCTGGTGGGCCCCATTTAAATGACCAGTAATCTGGATAAATTATCGGCTACCAAACGCAAGCTAAGAAATATGTTTTAACTTTAGAATTTTATAACAAATTTAATTTTCTTATTTTGATGAGCTATGGATCAAATTGATATAAACCAATGTGAGATTCACTTTTACTACGATCTTATCAAGTTTAGAAACCCTATAAGTTTGACCAAATATTGACCAAAATGTTACAAATTGTATTTTAAAATAATTTATCCTAGTATTTTGTTTTTCATAATTTTTAAGTTAAATTTATTTTTTAGAATTTTTATCTAAAGTGAAAGCACCTTAATTTTGTATTTACTAAAACACCATTTCATAAAATTCCCCAAATTTTTCTTGCAGGAGAGAGTTAGCTTTTTATTCTTCAAAATTTTGATTTTTTTGATATTTTTGTTGAATTTAAGTAAGGGTATTCCCTTATTTTCATAAGAAATCTTAAACTCAACTCAACTTATCTAAGCCTTTTCCCAACTACATGGGTCAGCTACATGAATCTGCTTCCTTCACTCTACTCTATTCAAGACTAAGTCGACACTCAAATTACAAATAGTTATATATCTCTTAATTATTTATATCCATATTAGTTTAGGTCTACCTCTACCTCTATCATTATCATGAACTATTAAAATATCACTCTTCGTTGTATATGTCCAAATTACTGTAATCGGTTCTCTCATTTTATCTTCAATTGAAGCTACTCCTATCATTTTTCGTATATGTTTATTTCTAATTCTATCTTTTAAAGTTTTACCATATATCCATTTTAACATATGCATTTCTATTACACTTAATTTATTCACATATCCTTTCTTCTCTTTTCATTTACTTAAATAATTTTGACTAAAAATAAGAAAGGAGAGAGGATGAGTATTAACGAGAAGCTCTTCACCACATCTACTAAAAAAAAAAAAAAAATTTATGAAAAAATTTGCAACTAGCCTAAACCATCGGTACGTTGTTGATTTAGTTTAGTTCAGAACCGAATCGGTCTAGTACCAATGGTTCAACCTACCTTGGTTTCAACTATGCTCTACCATACTGACCTATAATAGTAAGATACCAATATAATACCGAGTTTCGATTCAATATGAATCAAATCGTACCGATTCATACTATATCCAACGGATAGTGTACCAGTATGATTCTTGATACCAGTTTTACAAACCTTGATTTCAACTACGTCTATGATGCATTGGCCTCAACAACGATGAGTGTTTACCTTTCTACCCCTCTCTGCATCGAGTAATTTAATTTGAGAATGATAGGGTGGCATAAACTTAATAGGAATCTAAAGCATATCAAGGAGATGTGATATCTCCGTGATATACATATTACTTGCAAATTCAAATGGCCACTTATGGTAGCATGCCTACATCATGCCAACAGAAACCATACATATGAAACAAAAAATGAAGATGCATATGATCTCCAAGGAAACATAAAAATCCACAAATTATGACATGAAGACATGTTAAAAGAATAAATTCTTGAGCTAATGCACCTGAGAATCCAATATCAAAAAAAGCAGCCCTCAAGATAAAGAAATAGTGATGAAAAAGCAATGCAATATAAAGACGAATAGCCAAGACCAAGGCTTAGCTGAGTGAAGAGATTCGACCAACTAGGTCTTCTTATGCAAGTATATTATAAATAGAAGAGTGCCTTTTTGGTCATCCCTCTTCACAACTCATAACATTTCAAAAGACAATAAAGTAAAATCTAACGTAATATGCTACTGGCCCAAAACTTATCCATCTTATGCTTTATGCTCTCATAGGAATAGGCATCACCTAGCCTAGCATTAATCAGATGCATTAAACAGAAACCAATGTGGTATGTCGCAGAATGGGTGTCATCTACCCATTAAAGCAAGGCATCCCCTCCTCCATAGTTTTAACCTTTCTAGAGATCACAGCCATGTATGAAGATGTCCTTTTAGAACAGTTGCATGTCTTCAAAGATCACAGCCATGACATATGCTAATTGGGAACTCATGATGAATATCAAGGATTATACAGTCATTTTTATCTTAGAAATGCCTTTGCATATCTTCAAAGATCTATCTGCGCTAAACTGATTAATGCATCCATAAGATTGAATCCCTTCATGCTAGGCCAATCCTAAGAAAGTGATTTCTGCCCAATTTAGTAATGCCATATTAGGGAACACTGTAAATGTCTTCCAGAAGAATGCTAAATCAGAAAAAAGATAATAAAATCAAATTGGCTAACCATAAATCAACAACTAAAATTAATAAGGATATTTAATCCGTATTTACATGATGAGGTTTCAATAACAATCCAAAGCCAATTATTTGTTTATTCTTCCAGATAAACCTGAAACTGAAGCTACAAATATGACCCTTATTGGATACAAGTGAAACTTCATAAGTACTATCTCAGAAAATAACTAAGCACAAGAAAAATTGTTTAATATCAAGCAAGAAGGTCTTCTTCGCAAACACCAGTCACAAATTAAAAAAAAAAGGTTTTAAACATTACCATCATATTATATATACATACATAACAATGCCTGTGAGGGAACGGCAAATAAAGATTTAGAAAAGAATGAGGATCACTTGTCAAAACAATTGAATAATTACAATGTACAAAAACAGAAATATTCCCCAACAGGCATGTAACTAAAGCAAATTAAGTTTACCTCAGTCCTGTAACGTGTATCAGGTGGTGGGATATTCAATTGTGCCTTCCAATCTTGAGAACTGAAGAATGAGGTGGAAAAAAGTCAGTAGCATGGATAAAAGATTAAGCAATTCCAACTGAAAAGGAAATTTGCAATAGATTTCTGAATAAACCAAATAATCATCATACTTCATAATAGTTTAGTTAGCGTGTTTTTGATGACTCAACTTGCAGATTCTATGTGAAGTGCATGGGCACATCTGTGCACGTGTGTTTGCATGTAAATTAAAATATGCAAAACACACACACATAAAAGTAAATAAAATAGCCCAAATTATTACTTGTAAAGTCAAAAAATTACAAAAAGCCAGCCACTACATAATAGATAGCAGAACAGGCCTGAAAAGAGCTAACTTATAAGTTCATCAACATTATCTGGTATTACTATAAAAAGAGCTACCTTCAAAAGGTTTACAAAAAGGTTAGCATGCGCCAACAATCAGACACATGTAAAGTATAATAATCAGGCAGTTCTTTTCTTACCTATTGTGAATTTGCAACTATAAGCGATACATATGGTAAACGCATCTTTACTAGTTCCAATTTAGGGTCAGCATTTTCATTTTAAGCATACAAGTGACCAACAAGGAAATTCAGATGTGAAACATGGTTCGCCACCTCAGTATTAAGGGGTGTACTAGTAAAATTCTAACACAATGTTGGTACGCCCCCATACTGGTACTAGTATAATACCCCTGGTAGGATATGGCCAGTATGGTGTAAACCAGCCGGTATGGCATACCATGCGTGAAACTATAGTTTAATACTGTAATGTCAAAGAAATTAGCTTAAGGCTTCATAGTTCACTGTAACGACAACATAGCTATTACATATAAAAATATCAACAATTATGTGAAGCACCATGTGACGCCAAGGAGTCATCAGTTAGCATGTCATTATATACCAATGTAAGAATGTCGTTCTGCAAAGTAAATATCATAAGGATGAAATTCTGATCGTGTACTTCTGAATATAGGAAATCGAATTACAGGGGGAAAATTTAATGTCATGATATAAATACAATAGAGAATCTGAGCTCATCTGGAAAAGCTCGACAGCTCAATCTTAAAGTAGATCAGCTGCATCAAGGCAATCAAGTAGCAGAATCAGATAGAGCACATAGAAGTTTAAATGCAAAACTTGGTTTTGAATGGAAAAAGTTCAATGTTGAATAGTTGATGCATACACAATACAAAAGACAACCACAAATCTGAGGTCAACATGGCTGTATGACTCATTGGACTTGACTCTAGAAGCTATATTTTCCAACACTCATGAATAAGTACATGGGTTCATTAGTGGAGAAGCCTACAAATGACTACCATAATTCAACAATCTCAAAGTCAGCACAAAAAGTTTGGTTTGCCAATAAAGAACCTCTTGGCCCTCATTTTTAAAATTATTGGAAGGGGAGTGGCATGCAAAGAAATAAATTTGTGGTAAGTTTCAAGCATCGGGAACAATAAATGCAACAAGGATAATGCAAAGTAAATGGTCAAGGGCCACTATTGAACATTATTTAGAACTCAGTTTAAGTCAATATATTGGCCCAAAAGTAGAAAGAAGCTCGCCAGTATTTTTGAAAAAATAAACAGTTTCCAAGGATATGATGGCTACGTCTAATAATAATTAGTAGAGAAGGCTGCATAAAGCCTTTGCTTTCCGAAGCAATGTACATGCATTCATTTAACTGCTCTAACCGTTACAAAGTACCTGCTATCAACATACATCCATATCGTTTGGCATGGACAACCATGAAATTACTGTGAACTCAATGAAGTTTCAAACCAACTACATGAAAACATTGTCTTGTTAATTTCCAAGTCAATCAAAAGTCCTTGGCATTCATAATTAATACTGGACACAGAAAATAAAACTTAAAGACTTTGAATTATCATATTAACATTCAACATGGTTCTTCATGTTTCAGCCAATGTTTTAAAAGGTGGATGCGATATGCTGGTGGTCAAGAGACTCAGAGTGCATATGCATCATGTGGGCCACATATGCAGGCACCTATATTTTAAACTTTTAAAAAATAGATTAAATATATTATATAAAAATGGCTTTATTTTTACAAATAGAAGCAATATTAATAACAACAGTATCTCATAATTAGTGCTCACTACTTAGTACTTGATTCTCAGTAGTAATAATTATAGCATAATTAACATATGACATTGTTAATAATACATATATCTGGGCCACTTGAAATCCACAACCAACCTAGTCATCAGCTTGAACATCACTCATTCACATGGGGCTGTACAAGAGCGGCATACATATGGGCATCATGCCGGGTTAAGCCCTGCCCACCTGTGGGCTGTACTGGCACAACAGCCTGTGGCATGCCAGTTCGGCACAGCATGTGGGCCAACCCATAAAAATTATTTTCAAAATTAAATATATTATAAATTATTTTAATATTAAAAATGTTTAAAAAAAATAAGCCATGCTGGCCATCATAGTGTCACAAGCCATGCCGGCATGGCACAACGGACCACGGAGCTGCTCCTTACATGATGGCATGGCCCATTTGACAAGTTTTATGTTTTATTTAACATGTGCTGGCATGGGCCGTTTAACAACGCTATTTTATTGGACCATGAAGTTGTAGATCCCACATCATAATTAGTAACCAACAGTCCTAAACTTTCTTTGTCAGATTTGTGCCTCTTCCACTTCTAAGTACGGTCACCATCAGAATTTTTCTACTTGCCAATCTTATCCCAAGATCAGGCAACGTTGTATCAATTATATATTCCTTCGCTATCAACTAAATTAGTCTGCAACATGTTTGTTGGAACATATAGAAGTCTAATACCATGCCTTCACGTACTACAGCACTTAGGCACTCTAGGCATGCCTAAACGCATATGACAATGTATGTGCAATTTTGAATAGCAATTCCAAATAGCAAATAAAAAAATTAAAATAAAATAAAGGATTGATTAAAACACAACCAAACCCTTTGGTTTACTCTGGAGTATTACACCCTTCAGATCAGAACCAAGGGTGCAAGAGCAAGTGCAGGTGTACAACACTTGGTTATGTAGGTTGGTTTAATGTTTGCCTTCAACCTGACTCAACCCACCCGAGTTACAGCCCTAATACCTCCACGCAAATTGAAACAAAGAGACATCACTATACTAGTTTTAGTGCATCTAAGAAAAACAAAAAAAAAGCAAGTAGATATCAAGAATCCACAAATTTTTGCCTCCAAATCCAAATTACCAGCAAAAATCAAATAAGACTCAACGTCTATAAATGTTAACTAGGGAGGAAAAGAATCAACCTAGTTTGAGATGAACTGCTTAAAATTCAAATGGGATTGCATTGAAGTTGCCCTAATACAAGTACACAGCATGATGCTTCATAGTCTTAGGTCCACATCAAAGGGTACTTAAATATGCATTCATGCTATTTGGGGCCACCTGCATTCTAAATGATAATTTGAAAAGAGTGGAGAGGGAAAAGGTTATGGAAAAGACTCGCAGGTCTAAGATCCTCTAATACATTATAGAAAAATGTGGCAAATCACAAAACAGCTCACAAAAAGCTTGAGATACTATGCATAACTGTGAAGCTGAACATTCTTATTCAAATGAAGACTAATAACCAACATTACAGCCTAGAATTTTTTCCATAGGAATATAATGTTCAAGTCATTATATTTTGTTAGTAAGCATCACAAAACCTAAGTAAATCATTACGCTATCAAGCTAAATCTCATTGGCTATATAAGAAGCCTAGTACCTAGGCAGATGACCTTGATAATCTAAATTCTCTTTTTTTTTTCCTTCCAAATGTCAAAATACACCTCTTGCATTAAAGACCTGCCAAGAGATCCAAAGGGTTGTTGCAATAAAGTAGTTAAAAAGGGGGCAATAAACAACAAGTTCAAATGTTTGGTATTGAAATGACAAAAACCAAAATTTTTCCCTTTGGCATCTATAGATTATTGTCAGTTGAAGTCAGCTTGTCAATAGCCCTCCTAAAGTTGGTGGGTTCCAATGTGAGTGAGCGGAAGGAAGATGGGAGAAAGGTAAGGGTTTAGATATCTTTGTGTATGCACCAATCATGGCACTTGTGGCAAATTGAAAATCATAAAGAAAATAACTAATTACTATAATTTTGATTACTGCAGAAAGTTTAGGAAAAAAATTCCTAGTTACTATAATCAAGGTTTTAAATCCAGTGAGATGGACCATCTCAATTTTTTATGGAATAGCACGTCCCTTTCCATCCCAATACTTGAGATACAGGATGTCCCAAGACTCACCATTTGGGATGCTAGGATGATCGAGGGGCAGTCCCTCTCAACACTTGAGCGAACAACCCATTCCAGTATCCCACAAGATGTCCCCTAGATTTGAAACTAAGGCTATAATTATATATACAGGTGAAAGCACAGCAAAACATAAAAGAAATGTATTCTAATAACTATATATTAGTGTTCTAACAACTATATAAAAGCGGGAACTTTTTTGAACATTTACACCTTTATTCTAAAGTTACCCCTTATCCTTAAAAGTTAAAACATAATCTCAAGAACACCCATTTTCTTGAAACAAGATACATTGATTCTACTTTCAGTTTAAGGAATCTCTCAAAAGAAATTGCAAAAATCTAAGATTACCACCCTATCACTAGCTCTATGCCATCTCAAACTAGTATACAAGCCATCCAAATTCCTAGCTAATCTTCCCCTTTCTAAAAATCCAAATCCCCATCCTATGGGCTTCCTAACCAACATAAGTCAGTAAGTATTCAGAATTTATTTGCTTAAATTAATCTGCATGAGAAGTTCCATGTCATAAAATTTAAGCATCCAAGACATTTCATGATGGGCTCATTCAAATATTAATCATCAAATTCTCTATTTTATGCTATGCACATGGCATCCCTCCTTAAAATGATATACACAGATTTTGATCATCAGCTAAGAAACTTTCCTAGAAATATTTGAATACATCCAAGACACCCACCCCACATCTAACTCTATCTCCACAACTCCCAGCCATTTGAAAGTGGCATCAATCCAATCGTCCAACCTGACTTCTTTGTAAAAATTCTTTAAAAATATTCTTTATTTTCCATGTGATATGATTTCTCTATATCATTGTTGTTAATTTCTGAACCCTTTTATTCCTTGAGTACACATGCATGAGCATGTATTATATAACTGGTCAATATAAAGGTAGAAGAGATATAACATGGACCAAAATAAATCTTTGCAAACCACTCACAAATGAACTGCAAAGTTTCCTAAAATTTTTATCATGGTTTTTTCTTTATTTTTACAGAATTTCAGAAATTGCCACATTGTGTAACCCTCTTAAATTCCCTAGCATTGGACCTTTCTAAAATTTGGGATTGATTGTGAACCTTCCTTAGTTGTCCAGACCTTCCTAACAATGAATATGCAACAAATGCCTTCACCAAGGGCATGTTTTGTTCAATGTAAGTAATGGTCTGACCTGGTGTCTGATGTCCGGTTCCCTTGGAACTGCTGCCTTTTTTTGCTTTTCAATAAGTCTGGCCCCCAGGTATGATGATCAAGTTCCAACAAAAGGGTTCAACTTGAACTGACAGTGAGCCAAAGTCAAGTCCCAAGAAATTGGTAGGTGAAATTTTATATTTTCTTAATGAATAACCTATCCCAATCAACCTTTTGACTTCAGACTTCTTAGTTGAGACAAATTATGGAAGTTGATGGCAGGAGCACAGATCAGTGCCGAGGATGACTTCCCCCAACAGAGTGTTTGTGGTGAAATTGAATTTCACCAAGCATGACTTCGAAAAATTGTGGTTCTGATAGTTTCCGCACTTCTTCCAACCAAAGATGCCCTAAACTTCTTTTACACATTGGTACACCATGTTAAGGATAAAATGGTAAAGCAGATGATTAACAGACGATAATATTTCAAAGAGGCATAAAATGATATTTTTTTCCTTATTTAGGTCTTATAAAACTCCTGAATTAATCTAATATCTTTCATGATGAACAATGCCAGCCGATACAAAGAATTGGTGATAAGTCCAGTGAATCCCACAACAGCCCACATCACTTCAAAAGCGAAAAGAGATAGAATCAATAAATAAGGGAGATGTGATATCTGCAGTAATTTATATGAAGCAAGATGGTTAGCAAACAAGGTACTACAGTTAGGAGCATTTATGGGATAACTATTGTGCTCTATCATGCGGGAAGAGCATTTAGAGGCAGATGACCCCTTAGATGCTTTCTTTAGGGGCTGTTTGGAGTGAGAGGGGTAAAATTTCCATGGTAGTCCTTTAAAATCAAAAATTCTTAAAAAACAAAGATTAACACCCCTCCCATTGTTAATCTTTTATTCCCAAAATTGAGTGAAAATGAGATTCCTAGAAGCAATTGATCACACTTCAAACGCTGGAATTTCAAATGATGACCAATTTACCTAGGAATCTGCATTGGAATATTCGCTCCAAACAGCCACTTATTTTCTTTCATTACTTGAGCAAAGGAAATTGGAAAATGATCCAAATAGAAGTTCAATTCCAAAATGAATGGAAAATAGAGCTCTAATCAAAGCAATGGCTATAAAAATAAGAGAATAGTCAGACCGAAATGATAGAGTTTTACATGGTGTTCTCCATATCAATTGGTGAATCTTCCGGCTGTTTGCATATTATCATGGATTTTCAGATTGCTTATATACGTAGATTATGGATCTGACACCTTAAGAAATCAATTACCAGATTCACATCATTTTCCATACTTGCCCTATTTCTTATCAAAATCTGATACATCATATGTTTCCTATCATGGTAGTTTTCACAAATAGATTGCATTCAATTAGTTCAACATTTTCTATTCCTCACACATAATTCAAAGCATGCCAATCTATTTCTTATCTTAGTGCCATGCCATTCAAATTCTCTGGCATTAAACCAAGGCAATAATATTACCTTGTTCTTCATAGAAATTTTTGAGAAAACACAGAAGAAATGTAGAGTTTTTCTTGCCAAAGAAAATCATTCCACAAACTTTAGTACACTAAAGGGTTAAAACAAAATGAAAATGGATACTATAGTAGTCAGCTGAATACTATATAATACCAGGAAAGGAAAATAAGCCTAATGACTCAGTTTATACAAGTTGCCTAGAATGATTATATAGACATGCAAAAAATGGCAAATGATGATGAAGAAGAGTCTTTGTTTGCCTTGAGTTATGTATTCATGTTAAGTTAAATTCCCCTGATTATGGGATCATGGAAAGGCCCTTTCCTTTTTTTTAAATCTCCCTTTTTCTTAAGCAAGAAGCCAATCTGAAAATTTATTTCTAAATTTAATTTCTTCCTAAAGATCAGCAAGGCCACTTATCACATAGACCTGCTGAGATATTTAACAAAGGTAAATGGCAAAGATTAACAAGCCAAAGATTAAATATATGCTGCAGGTTCCAATTTCCATAACCAACTACATATGCATAACGACCACTGCCAACTTTTTGATACAGCTTTCCAATCAATTCCGTTAACCATCCAGAACCGGGAACGTTCCAAAAAGAATTATACAGAATTATCTGACCAGCTATCAACCTGATGAAAATTCTCAGACATTGCACCAATTGCCCAGGCTTCTGCCAGTGGGCAAAGGAAAATTTTTGGGGAGAAAAAATGACAGAACCTTTTAGTTCCAAGATGATAGAGATTTGCTTTGCATACTCAGTCGAGAAAAAATTGGGCTTCTTTTGTATGTGCACTGAAATTTCATGAAACAATACTGGCTATGAGAAACCTAAACGCTATTCCCTATAACTGGATATCACTGCATCAAAAAATAAAATAAAATAAAATTTTTCTTCACATCTACATAGCAAAAGAATTTTTTTTCCCCTTAATCATTTGTTTTACCTGGAATCGATGCTATCAGACTGAACTGATTTCAGTGCTTCGCTGGTGCCAGAATCGCTTCCCATCTGATGCCTTCTCGACCCCTGCAGCAGATGCTGCTGCTGTAACTGCTGGTTCTGCTGGCCCTGCACTAGATTCCGCTGCACATACTGCTGCTGTTGCGGAGGGTTTCTCCCATAAAAGTGAGGGTTTCCGCCCGGGCCGACCCCGCGGCCGTTGCCGATTCCGGGAGGATATCTACCACCTCGAGGGTTCATCTCCGCGATTACGATCGATTCTTACAGAACCGATTCTCCCACGCGATAAATGAACCAAAATCGGACTCAGAATTCCAAAAATAAAACTCTAAATTAAAACAAAGAAAGGAAGAAATTAAGAAATTGAGATCAAAATCTAGGGGTTTTGGTTTTGAAAGGAAAAAAAGCGAATCGAAGCGAAGTCAGACAGAGATTCGGGCGCTCCTGCGTGATTGCAGGATCTTAGGAGCGTTAGCGTAAGAAGAGAGGCGAAAGAAAGCTAGGTACGAGATGGATCGAGGGATCGAAAGGCAGCATTTCTCTGAGGTCCGAGAAAGGCGGAGCTCTCGCTTGGCGGAGGTTTCCTCCCTTGGCGAGGGCGCGTTAAAAACTTTAGGGCACATAGGGGATCCTCGAGAGGTAACGTAATGACGGAAACACCCTCGAGTTGATGCTCGAATTACAATATCTGGCGGCTGTGGTCGGCCGGGGTGCCCCGTTGCTTTACTCAGGAAGTTCCCGTCTTACATGGCAGTTGTTGGTTGGTGATGATAAGACAGTTGCTATGAGAGTCGACCATTCACAAAGTGCCATGTTAGATATGAATGATGGATTAAATTCTAATGTAACCGAGTTTGTTTAAAATTCTAAATGAACTCCCACCCCACTGTCTCACCATGGCTGTTTAGTGATCCTTTTTTAATATATTTTTAATGGTCTTAAATCACTTATGATTCTTATAGTAGAATGATTTGTTTTTTAATAAAAAGTTATCATTATTGATACGATATATCATAGTGATTAACGATCAGATCATGCATGTATGCCATGAAAATCCAAGATTACTAATCATAAAATATCAAAATTATTCCTATTAAATTATATTATATTATAAATATATAATATCATATCATATAATAAATAATAACATAATATAATATATAAATTAATATTATTCAATAAATTAAAATATGATATAATATATAATACTCTATAATAATATAAATAATAAAAACATTATAATGTATTATGTTATATTATAGTATAATATAATATATTGATTATATATCATGTTATATGTAAATTATGATTTAATATATTTATTACAAATAAGAAGTATTTTAGTTATACATTGTCATTATCCCTGAGGGCACTAATAGGATCATTCTTCAAGGGGATGATTAATGAGGTGTGGATGACTTTTAATCATTGCCATATATATCACATCAGTGCAACTAAATGGGGTGATTCTATTACTGTTCTATGAACCATTGGTGATCCTACACAGAACACCTTATACCAAAGGCCCTCTTTAAGGTTTCTCAAGTAAGAGCTATTATTCACTCCTCTATGCAATAAACAAGCCAAAGTCATCCTCAAATTCGAAGGAAAAGAAGAAAAAAAAAAGGGAAGGAACTAAGAAATTGCAATAAAAAATCTAGGGTTTTGACTTTGAAAGGAAGAGGAAAAGATCAAGGTAAAGTCCAAGAGAGGTTTGGGTTCTTCATTGTTAATTACAGGATCTTTGAAGCATTGATCAAAAGAAGGGATGTGAGAGATAACAGGATTTTAGATGGATCAAGAGATCAATAAATGACATTTCCAAGTAGACAAAGAGGTGGTAAGAGAAGGGTGAAGCAACTCTTGTGGGAGGGTCTTCATCTAAGCATTAACTTTAGGACACCAAATTGTTGGAATGATAGAAAAGCTAGCAAATATATCTCAAAGTTTCAATACTATTGAAATATATCTGCATTTGTAAACTAATACTACTTGAATTAGATTTTGATCCGTCTTTAACAAAAAAAAAAAAAGAATTTGATATTAGAAATAAATTAAAATATAGTATAAAAAAAATAATTAAATTTGGCTATTAAACATCTAAAATTGAACCCAAGCAACTTAGAAATTAGAACCAAGTCACAACCAACATCTTTTATATATTTAAAAAAACAATATTTTATTGGATATAATTTACATAGGATAGTTAAATCTTATATGTAATGGGTGATGAATTATTTATAGTATTTAGATATGTAATTATTATTATTTATATGAAAAGGTAATGATAAATATTTTTATGTCTTTTTTGACTGGCATTTGAATTATTTATGATATCGTTTAACTGCAAAATTTAGTAGATTGATATGTTAAATTTAAGTTAATTTTTATACAATTGAAATGAATTAGACTTTGATTAGATTTGTTGCCCTATGTTAAACATTGATTAGACTTAGGTGACAAAAGGTGAATATTATATTTAATGGGAAAGAATTTGTCAATCCACCACTACATTAATAAATGTCTTAGTAATACATGGTGAAGTAGGAAACACAAGAAGACTAGAGAAATAAAGTTAGATTTATGGATGACTTTTGTTTCAAGATCCTCTCTAGCTTATGATATATAATCAGGTTCTCAATCCAAAGATAAAGTAAAGATATTTTAATTTAAAAAAACAACGCTTAAATGGTAATGGGAAAGTATTGTTGTATAATTTTTAAACTCCTAAACCTATATATGAAATCCATGGATCACTAAGCATTCAGTCCAAATCATGCATATGTTATAAATTTTTATTTAAAAATATAAAATAATCTTTGAATCAAAAAATAAATTGATGATGTATCTAACCATTAACCTCATGAAAAAATCACTATAATAACCCATTAGTCAACATGACCATGGTTCATATACTCCTTATGATGAGGCTACAAAATAAAGTATTATATTTAATCATTGCGAAATAGGTCCAGAGTACCATATTTAACCCATGTATAATAAATCCAAAAAATATAGAGTTCTGAAACAGATAGAAACCTACGTATAACCTTTATAGGTATGGTCGAAAGAATAGAGAGTAGTTTAATTCAGAGTTCATAATATAAGAGTACATGTTAATATCATCTCATCCCATTTTGTATTATATATATATATATATGACTCATATATCATAAACTATTTACTTATGCATACGATCAATGTTTTAATAGTTAGCACATATAGATGATTTTCAAACTAAATATTTAAGTACTTGCAAGACAAAACAAGAATAGGCTATTACTGTTCTTCAATCATCAACAACCATTGGTGGCCCACTGGTTAGGAAAGAGGAAGAAAAAAAGGTTTACCAATGATGGACCAGTGATTAACAAGAAAAAGAAGAGTCAACTCATCATCAACCATAAGTTGACATTTGATAGCGATTTAAACCATAAGGAGGATTAAAAAGTGATTGAACAAAGAAAGAGAAAAAAAGGTTTACCAATGATGGACCAGTGCTTAACAAGAGAAAGAAAGTCAATTCATCATCAACCATAAGTTGACACTTGATAGCGATTTAAACCATAAGAAGGATTGAAAGTGATTGAATAAAAGAGGAGGAAAAAAGTGGCTAAATAAAAGAGGAGGCTCTGGATCAACCTTCTCCTATCTTCTTTGAGTTTGATATGAAAAAAAATCTTTATTTTCTATCGAAACTTATCTTTTTCGTCTAGTCTCAAAATACTCACTCGTCTAGTCTCAAAATACTCACCGAGTTGACTCAATATTGACTTAATTAAGTGGACTCTCCCTCATTTTGCTTCTTCTTCTTCCGCCCCACCCCCCCTCCCCCCCCCCCCCCCCCCCTCCTATACCTAACCCTTAAACATGAGCTAGCCCAAAGAGCCAGGACTTACATAATATATTTAATTGTAATTTATTAATTAATAAAACGAGGTGCACAAAGAGTGATAGATGAGAGAATCATGCTATTTCAATTGGATGATGAGGGGTAAAATCGTCATTGCATTGTTGATCGTTCACATCGGCGATAGGGTCGCGCCCAGTCCAAATGCCTTGCTGGCATGACATTCTAGCGACAAGAGTCTCCTCATTATGAAGAAAGAGAACAAGAGGGGAAAAAAAAGGGGCCACGTCATGTGCGTGGGTTCTCCTAAGGGCCCCCTCATTAATATCTGGCGATCAAATCAATAGGCTGGAGCATTTAATGGTGCAGAAACGGTCATAATGACTTAGCCAGCATTTAATGGAATAAAAAGAGAGGAGAAAGCATACTTCGGCCAACATGCCTCGGAAAATATAGTTCGGCAAATATGCTTCGGCCAACATAGCTCGGCCAGCCTCAGCCTCGGCCAGCATAGCTCGGCCAGCCTCAGCCTCAGCCAGCTTCAGCATAGCTCGGCCAACATAGCTCGGCCACATGCCTCGGCCAGCCTCAGCCTCAGCCGGCTTCAGCATAGCTCGGCCAACATAGCTCGGCCAGCATAGCTCGGCCAGCCTCAGCCTCAGCCAGCTTCAGCATAGCTCGGCCAACATAGCTCGGTCAGCATAGCTCGGCCAGCATAGCTCGGCCAGCCTCAACCTCAGCCAGCTTCAGCATAGCTCGGCCAACATAGCTCGGCCAGCATAGCTCGGTCAGTCTCAGCATCAGCCAGCTTCAGCATAGCTCGGCCAACATAGCTCGGCCAGCATAGCTCGGTCAGCCTCAGCATCAGCCAGCTTCAGCATAGCTCGGCCAACATAGCTCGGCCAACATGCCTCGGCAAATATAGTTCGGCCAACATGCCTCGGTAAATATAGCTCGGCCTCCGCAACCACGCTATGTCTTTTGCATCAAGGCATTTATGACCTCATAAAGGCCACATATATTCACCTTCTTTAAGGCATTCAATGCCTTATTTTCTTCCCTACATTAAGGCATTTATGGCTGCCACGTTCGCCCTTTATGCCTCGGCACCTACCTCCGCCGAGCCTCCACAAGCCATGATGACTGAACCACAACACCTCTGCGGAATCTGACACGGGAGAGTTCAAATTCACTGTAATAGAATAAGATTCCAAACAAGGAATCATGCCAAAACGTGGCCTAGGACCTACAATAGTGGCCTAGGGACCACGCGGCCACTGAGTCTTGAGCCATCAGCCAGCTCTCCCCGCCTCCCAGCCGTCGATCCTCTAACTAATCAGATATGGATCCTACCGGCCCTGTAACAACCTGATTCGAATCCGTTTCGAATCCCAACAACTTTCAGACCTCATCCAGAGCACGTCCAAAATGTCAGGTGACCGCCTATAAATACTACCACCCTCAAGCCTCTCAGGTACGGCTATTCTACGCCCATTTTTCATTCATAGTTCTCATACTCCGCCATGAAAGCTCCCATGAGAGCTCGGAGGAACTCTTCCTGGGAGATCCTTCTCCCCATATTTGTTGATTGCTGGTCTCCACTGACTTGGGCGTCGGAGGGTCTTCCGCAGAGGGCCACCCCCAACGCCTCTCGCGTGAGGACTGTCTTGCAGGTCCACCCCGGAGGGAGCCCACGCTGCAGCCCGATCGCGCCCGAGCCGGAGGACAGATTTCAGCGGCAACAGATTGGCGCTAGAGGAAGGGCCTCAAGTCCCGTTAAACTTGAAAAAAAGGAGACAAGGATCTCAATCTGGAAGAGAACCTCTCCAATGGCTAATCGGAGAAGGGCAACTTCTGAAGCCCAGGACCGGATCGCTTCCCAGAGACCCGATCCGATGAGTATCATGGCACTGCAGCCGCCACCAGCTGAGACTCCATCGCCACCAGTTGTCCCAGTGACCCAGGACCCGTTCGCCACACTGGTCCAGCAGGTCCAGACCCTGACCCGTCTAGTTCAGGAGCGCCATACAGCTCCCCATCCAGTTATAGCTACCCCTGCTCCATGCCTCCCAGAAGAGGCCGCAGCTCCTCTTTCTCTAGCCACTTCTTCTTCTGGTCCGCATGGAGTTGCGGACCCCCCATGTCGACCTAAGGAGGCTAGACTAGTCCCGTAAGGGGGCTGCGACAAGGATCTCCCCAGATCTTGGCAGGCCCGATTCATCTCTCTGGTGTCCTCTCGCCATGACTCGATGCCGTCTCCGCCTTCTCCCTGCCTTGGCACAACAGATCGGCTTCCATAGCCGCGCTATGCGCACCAAGGCATTTATGGCCTCATAAAGGCCATGTGCATCTACCTGCATTTAATGCCTTATCTCCTTCCATCATTAAGGCATTTATGGCCGCCGCATTGCCCCCTAGGCACCTTTTGTGTGAGGAAGGATGGCGTCATAAAGCCAAGACAAGGAGTTCTTGACTCCATGCTTCACAGAAGTCCAACGTCCAGCTTCAACCTCGGCCAGTGGATCTACCGCACCACACAGAGAGTTCCCACAGGCGAGACCCGTTCCGAATGGCCTTTGGCGTAGACGCTGTTATCCCCGTGGAGATAGGATCCCCCTATCCGCGGATGCTATCATGTCTCCAGAGTCAAAGGGAGATCTTTCTTGCCCGGCGACCTTGTTCTCCGGAAAGCATCTGTCTCCAAACCGCTGGAGCAAGGAAAACTGGCACCAAATTGGGAAGGCCCTTACCAAGTGGCGGAGATCATTGGACCGGGAACCTACAAGCTGCAAGATCTAAACGGAAAGTCTGTCCCCCGGACGTGGAACTCGGACAATCTCCGTAAGTATTATCAATAGGGTATGTCCTCTATAAGTCCATTTTGATATGCCTTATTATACCTTCCTGTCGGCACATATTTTTGTAATTTGCAACGTGAATCATCACACATTATGTTGCCAAAGATTGCGAAAAGAAACAGGTGCTGCTCACCAATCCTCGGCACGACCGAGTTGCCTATTTGCACAGGAAATCTCCGAACCTTGGCAGGGCCAAGTAAAAATCTCCGAACCTCGGCTGGGCCAAGCAAGTAAAATCTCCGAACCTTGGCAGGGCCAAGTAAAAATCTCCGAACCTCGGCTGGGCCGAGCAAAAATCTCCGAACCTCGGCTAGGCCGAGCAATGTTCTCTGAAGCCCCGGCCAGAGCCGAAGTGCATCTCTCATTATTGGAAGCCCCGGCCAGAGCCGGAGTGCATCTCTTATTACCGGAAGCCCCGGCCAGAGCCGGAGTGCATCTCTCATTATTGGAAGCCCCGGCCAGAGCCGAAGCGCATCTCTTATTACTGAAAGCCCCGGCCAGAGCCGGAGTGCATCTCTTATTATCAGAAGCCCCGGCCAGAGCCGAAGTGCGTAAGCCCCGGTCAGAGCCGGAGTGCATCTCTCATTATCGGAAGCCTCGGCCAGAGTCGGGTGCATCTCTCACTATTGGAAGCCCCGGCCAGAGCCGAAGTGCGTAAGCCCCGGCCAGAGCCAGAGTGCATCTCTTATTACCGAAAGCCCCGGCCAGAGCCGGAGTGCATCTCCTATTTATCTAAAACCTCAGCCAAGACCGAGTGACATATCAGAACCCTCGGCTAAAAGCTGAGGAAGTTTGTTATTAATCTTGAAGGTTTAGAAACACCGAGTAATTCTTTGAAGGCTCGGCAACACCAAGTAATTTATTATTTGGAAGCCTCGGTTACAACCGAGTAGCATCTTGAGAAGGCTCGGCAACAACCGAGTAATATATTTCTAAAGGCTCGGCAACAACCGAATAATAAATTTCCAGAGTATCGGCCAAAGACCGAGTGATATATTTCTGAAGGCTCGGTAACAACCGAGTAATAAATTCATCCATAAAACTGCAATAAGAAGCAGGTCGTATAAATCCTTGGCTGGGCCGAGCAATAAATCTCCGAACCTTAGCAGCGCCAAGTAAAATATAATCTTGAAGGCTCGGCTACAACCGAGTAACGGTCTCCGAACCTTGGCAGCACCAAGTAAAATATAATCTTGAAGGCTCAAAAATACCGAGTAATTATTTGAAGGCTCGGCAACACCGAGTAATTTATTATTTGGAAGCCTCGGTTACAACCGAGTAGCATCTTTGAAGGCTCGGAAACACCGAGTAATTCTTTGAAAGCTCGGCAACACCGAGTAATTTATTATTTGGAAGCCTCAGTTACAACCGAGTAGCATCTTTGAAGGCTCGGCAATACCGAGTAATTTATTTTGGAAGCCTCGGTTACAACCGAGTAGCATCTTTGAAGGCTCGGACCACCGAGTAATTATTTGAAGGCTCGACAACAACGAGTAATTTATTATTTGAAGACTCGGCTACAACCGAGTAGCATCTTTGAAGGCTCGGCTACAACGAGTAACGGTCTCCGTACCTTGGCAGCGCCAAGTAAAATAAATCTTGAAGGCTCGGCAACACCGAGTAATTTATTATTTGAAGACTCGGCTACAACCGAGTAGCATCTTTGAAGGCTCGGCTACAACCGAGTAACGGTCTCCGTACCTTGGCAGCGCCAAGTAAAATAAATCTTGAAGGCTCGGCAACACCGAGTAATTTATTATTTGAAGCCTCGGCTATAACCGAATAGCATCTTGGAAGGCTCGGCAACACCGAGTAAGTTATTATTTGGAAGCCTCGGTTACAACCGAGTAGCATCTTGGGAAGGCTCGGCAACAACCGAGTAATAAATTTCCAGAGTGATATATTTCTGAAGCCTCGGCCAATCCGAGTAATAAATTCATCCATAAAAGTGTACGCTCTTTCTAGACCCACTTTTATTCATTGAATTAAGTTTAGTTTTTAAAAGGCCAGCGAAATTTTTATAACTCTTCTTGAAAGTCACAATGAGAAGCAGGTCATAAAAAGCCCTGGTCAGAGCCGGAGTGCATCTCTCATTATCGGAAGCCCCGGTCAGAGCCGAAGTGCATCTCTTATCATAAAAAGCCCCGGCCAGAGCCGGAGTGCATCTCTTATTATTAAAAGCCCCGGCCAGAGCCGGAGTGCATCTCTTATTACCGAAAGCTCCGGCCAAAGCCGGAGTGCATCTCTCATTATCGGAAGCCCCGGCCAGAGCCGGAGTGCATCTCTTATTATTAAAAGCCCGGTCAGAGCCGGAGTGCATCTCTCATTATCGGAAGCCCCGGCCAGAGCCGGAGTGCATCTCTTATTATTAAAAGCCCCGGTCAGAGCCGGAGTGCATCTCTTATCATAAAAAGCCCCGGCCAGAGCCGGAGTGCATCTCTTATTATTAAAAGCCCCGACCAGAGCCGGAGTGCATCTCTTATTACCGAAAGCCCCGGCCAAAGCCAAAGTGCATCTCTCATTATCGGAAGCCCCGGCCAGAGCCGGAGTGCATCTCTATTATTAAAAGCCCCGGTCAGAGCCGGAGTGCATCTCTCATTATCGGAAGCCCCGGCCAGAGCCGGAGTGCATCTCTCATTATCGGAAGCCCCGGCCAGAGCCGGAGTGCATCTCTTATTATTAAAAGCCCCGGTCAGAGCCGGAGTGCATCTCTTATCATAAAAAGCCCCGGCCAGAGCCGGAGTGCATCTCTTATTATTAAAAGCCCCGACCAGAGCCGGAGTGCATCTCTTATTACCGAAAGCCCCGGCCAAAGCCGGAGTGCATCTCTCATTATCGGAAGCCCCGGCCAGAGCCGGAGTGCATCTCTTATTATTAAAAGCCCCGGTCAGAGCCGGAGTGCATCTCTTATCATAAAAAGCCCCGGCCAGAGCCGGAGTGCATCTCTTATTATAAAAGCCCCGACCAGAGCCGGAGTGCATCTTATTACCGAAAGCCCCGACCAAGCCGGAGTGCATCTCTCATTATCGGAAGCCCCGGCCAGAGCCGGAGTGCATCTCTTATTATTAAAAGCCCCGGTCAGAGCCGGAGTGCATCTCTTATCATAAAAAGCCCCGGCCAGAGCCGGAGTGCATCTCTTATTATTAAAAGCCCCGACCAGAGCCGGAGTGCATCTCTTATTACCGAAAGCCCGGCCAAAGCCGGAGTGCATCTCATTATCGGAAGCCCCGGCCAGAGCCAGAGTGCATCTCTTATATTAAAAGCCTCGGTCAGAGCGGAGTGCATCTCTTATCATAAAAAGCCCCGGCCAGAGCCGGAGTGCATCTCTCATTATCGGAAGCCCCGGCCAGAGCCGGAGTGCATCTCTTATTATTAAAAGCCCCGGCCAGAGCCGGAGTGCATCTCTTATTATTAAAAGCCCTGGCCAGAGCCGGAGTGCATCTCTTATTACCGAAAGCCCCGGCCAAAGCCGGAGTGCATCTCTCATTATCGGAAGCGCCGGCCAGAGCCGGAGTGCATCTCTTATTATCAAAAGCCCCGGTCATAGTCGGAGTGCATCTCTTATCATAAAAAGCCCCGGCCAGAGCCGGAGTGCATCTCTTATTATTAAAAGCCCCGACCAGGGCCGGAGTGCATCTCTTATTACCGAAAGCCCCGGCCAAAGCCGGAGTGCATCTCTCATTATCGGAAGCTCCGGCCAGAGCCGGAGTGCATCTCTTATTATTAAAAGCCTCGGTCAGAGCCGGAGTGCATCTCTTATCATAAAAAGCCCCGGCCAGAGCCGGAGTGCATCTCTCATTATCGGAAGCCCCGGCCAGAGCCGGAGTGCATCTCTTATTATTAAAAGCCCCGGCCAGAGCCGGAGTGCATCTCTTATTATTAAAAGCCCCGGCCAGAGCCGGAGTGCATCTCTTATTACCGAAAGCCCCGGCCAAAGCCGGAGTGCATCTCTCATTATCGGAAGCGCCGGCCAGAGCCGGAGTGCATCTCTTATTATCAAAAGCCCGGTCATAGCTGGAGTGCATCTCTTATCATCAAAAGCCTCGGCCAGAGCCGAAGGGCATCACCTATTAACAAAAACCTCGGCCAAGACCGAGTGACATGTCAGAACCCTCGGCTAAAGCTGGAGGAAATTTCTTACTGATCTTTAAAAGCCCCGGCCAGAGCCGGAGTGCATCTCTCATTATCAAAAGCCTCAGCCGAAGACTGAGTGATATATTTCTGCAGCCTCGGCCAATCCGAGTGATACAACACTAAAGCTTCGTCCCAGCCGAATAATTTCTCGGACACTCTAGTGCAACTAAAGCACCTCATTTTACTTCAGCAAGAGGGCTGCCCAGACCTTTCTCTAACCTACACAGAGATAAAAACTTCCTCTACAGAGGATCGAATGACACGTCTCCTAAATAAGATTGCTCCAGAATTCTACTCCCTATATCCGAAATTACACTTCGGACTAGGGAGTGGGGGGCATGTGATGAGGGGTAAAATTGTCATTGCATTGTTGACCGTTCACATCGGCGATGGGGTCGTGCCCAGTCCAAATGCCCTGCTGGCATGACATTCTAGCGACAAGAGTCTCCTCATTATGAAGAAAGAGAACAAGAGGAAAAAAAAAAAGGGGCCACGTCATGTGCGTGGGTTCTCCCAAGGGCCCCTTCATTAATATCTGGCGGTCAAATCAATAGGCTGGAGCATTTAATGGTGCAGAAATGGTCATAATGACTTAGCCAGCATTTAATGGAATAAAAAGAGAGGAGAAAGCATACTTCGGCCAACATGCCTCGGAAAATATAGTTCGACAAATATGCTTCGGCCAACATAGCTCGGCCAGCATAGATCGGCCAGCCTCAGCCTCGGCCAGCCTCAGCCTCGGCCAACATAGCTCGGCCAACATGCCTCGGCCAGCCTCAGCCTCAGCCGGCTTCAGCATAGCTCGGCCAACATAGCTCGGCCAGCATAGCTCAGCCAGCCTCAGCCTCAGCCAGCTTCAGCATAGCTCGGCCAACATAGCTCGGTCAGCATAGCTCGGCCAGCATAGCTCGGCCAGCCTCAACCTCAGCCAGCTTCAGCATAGCTCGGCCAACATAGCTCGGCCAGCATAGCTCGGTCAGTCTCAGCATCAGCCAGCTTCAGCATAGCTCGGCCAACATAGCTCGGCCAGCATAGCTCGGTCAGCCTCAGCATCAGCCAGCTTCAGCATAGCTCGGCCAGCATAGCTCGGCCAACATGCTTCGGCAAATATAGTTCGGCCAACATGCCTCGGTAAATATAGCTCGGCCTCCGCAACCACGCTATGTCTTTTGCATCAAGGCATTTATGACCTCATAAAGGCCACATATATCCACCTTCTTTAAGGCATTCAATGCCTTATTTTCTTCCCTACATTAAGGCATTTATGGCTGCCACGTTCGCCCTTTATGCCTCGGCACCTACCTCCGCCGAGCCTCCACAAGCCATGATGACTGAACCACAACACCTCTGCGGAATCTGACACGGGAGAGTTCAAATTCACTGTAATAGAATAAGATTCCAAACAAGGAATCATGCCAAAACGTGGCCTAGGACCTACAATAGTGGCCTAGGGACCACGTGGCCACTGAGTCTTGAGCCATCAGCCAGCTCTCCCCGCCTCCCAGCCGTCGATCCTCTAACTAACTAGATATGGATCCTACCGGCCCTGTAACAACCTGATTCGAATCCGTTTCGAATCCCAACAACTTTCAGACCTCATCCAGAGCACGTCCAAAATGTCAGGTGACCGCCTATAAATACTACCACCTCAAGCCTCTCAGGTATGGCTATTCTACGCCCATTTTTCATTCATAGTTCTCATACTCCGCCATGAAAGCTCCCATGAGAGCTCAGAGGAACTCTTTCTGGGAGATCCTTCTCTCCATATTTGTTGATTGCTGGTCTCCACTGACTTGGGCGTCGGAGGGTCTTCCACAGAGGGCCACCCCCAACGCCTCTCGTGTGAGGACTGTCTTGCAGGTCCGCCCCGGAGGGAGCCCACGCTGCAGCCCGATCGCGCCCGAGCCGGAGGACAGATTTCAGCAGCAATAGATTGGCGCTAGAGGAAGGGCCTCAAGTCCCGTTAAACTTGAAAAAAAGGAGACAAGGATCTCAATCTGGAAGAGAACCTCTCCAATGGCTAATCGGAGAAGGGCAACTTCTGAAGCCCAGGACCGGGTCGCTTCCCAGAGACCCGATCCGATGAGTATCATGGCACTGCAGCCGCCACCAGCTGAGACTCCATCGCCACCAGTTGTCCCAGTGACACAGAACCCATTCGCCACACTGGTCCAGCAGGTCCAGGCCCTGACCCGTCTAGTTCAGGAGCGCCATACAGCTCTCCATCCAGTTATAGCTACCCCTGCTCCATGCCTCCCAGAAGAGGCCGCAGCTCCTCTTTCTCCAGCCACTTCTTCTTCTGGTCCGCATGGAGTTGCGGACCCCCCATGTCGACCTAAGGAGGCTAGACTAGTCCCGTAAGGGGGCTGCGACAAGAATCTCCCCAGATCTTGGCGGGCCCGATTCATCTCTCCGGTGTCCTCTCGCCATGACTCATGCCGTCTCCGCCTTCTCCCTGCCTTGGCACAACAGATCGGCTTCCATAGCCGCGCTATGCGCACCAAGGCATTTATGGCCTCATAAAGGCCATGTGCATCTACCTGCATTTAATGCCTTATCTCCTTCCATCATTAAGGCATTTATGGCCGCCGCATTGCCCCCTAGGCACCTTTTGTGTGAGGAAGGATGGCGTCATAAAGCCAAGACAAGGAGTTCTTGACTCCATGCTTCACAGAAGTCCAACGTCCAGCTTCAACCTCGGCCAGTGGATCTACCGCACCACACAGAGAGTTCCCACAGGCGAGACCCCGTTCCGAATGGCCTTTGGCGTAGACGCTGTTATCCCCGTGGAGATAGGATCCCCCTATCCGCGGATGCTATCATGTCTCCAGAGTCAAAGGGAGATCTTTCTTGCCCGGCGACCTTGTTCTCCGGAAAGCATCTGTCTCCAAACCGCTGGAGCAAGGAAAACTGGCACCAAATTGGGAAGGCCCTTACCAAGTGGCGGAGATCATTGGACCGGGAACCTACAAGCTGCAAGATCTAAACGGAAAGTCTGTCCCCCGGACGTGGAACTCGGACAATATCCGTAAGTATTATCAATAGGGTATGTCCTCTATAAGTCCATTTTGATATGCCTTATTATACCTTCCTGTCGGCACGTATTTTCGTAATTTGCAACGTGAATCATCACACATTATGTTGCCAAAGATTGCGAAAAGAAACAGGTGCTGCTCACCAATCCTCGGCACGACCGAGTTGCCTATTTGCACAGGAAATCTCCGAACCTTGGCAGGGCCAAGTAAAAATCTCCGAACCTCGGCTGGGCCAAGCAAGTAAAAATCTCCGAACCTTGGCAGGGCCAAGTAAAAATCTCCGAACCTCGGCTGGGCCGAGCAACAAATCTCCGAACCTCGGCTAGGCCGAGCAATGTTCTCTGAAGCCCCGGCCAGAGCCGGAGTGCATCTCTCATTATTGGAAGCCCCGGCCAGAGCCGGAGTGCATCTCTTATTACCGGAAGCCCCGGCCAGAGCCGGAGTGCATCTCTCATTATTGGAAGCCCCGGCCAGAGCCGAAGCGCATCTCTTATTACTAAAAGCCCCGGCCAGAGCCGGAGTGCATCTCTTATTATCAGAAGCCCCGGCCAGAGCCGAAGTGCGTAAGCCCCGGCCAGAGCCGGAGTGCATCTCTCATTATTGGAAGCCCCGGCCAGAGCCGAAGCGCATCTCTTATTACTGAAAGCCCCGGCCAGAGCCGGAGTGCATCTCTTATCATAAAAAGCCCCGGCCAGAGCCGGAGTGCATCTCTCATTATCGGAAGCCCCGGCCAGAGCCGGAGTGCATCTCTTATTATTAAAAGCCCCGGCCAGAGCCGGAGTGCATCTCTTATTACCGAAAGCCTCGGCCAAAGCCGGAGTGCATCTCTCATTATCGGAAGCGCCGGCCAGAGCCGGAGTGCATCTCTTATTATCAAAAGCCCCGGTCATAGCCGGAGTGCATCTCTTATCATCAAAAGCCTCGGCCAGAGTCGAAGGGCATCACCTATTAACGAAAACCTCGGCCAAGACCGAGTGACATGTCAGAACCCTCGGCTAAAGCTGGAGGGAATTTCTTACTGATCTTTAAAAGCCCCGGCCAGAGCCGGAGTGCATCTCTCATTATCAAAAGCCTCGGCCGAAGACTGAGTGATATATTTCTGCAGCCTCGGCCAATCCGAGTGATACAACACTAAAGCTTCGTCCCAGCCGGATAATTTCTCGGACACTCTAGTGCAACTAAAGCACCTCATTTTACTTCAGCAAGAGGGCTGCCCAGGCCTTTCTCTAACCTACACAGAGATAAAAACTTCCTCTACAGAGGATCGAATGACACGTCCCCTAAATAAGATTGCTCCAGAATTCTACTCCCTATATCCAAAATTACACTTCGGACTAGGGAGTGGGGGGCATGTGATGAGGGGTAAAATCGTCATTGCATTATTGACCATTCACATCGGCGATGGGGTCGCACCCAGTCCAAATGCTCTGCTGGCATGACATTCTAGCGACAAGAGTCTCCTCATTATGAAGAAAGAGAACAAGAGGGAAAAAAAAAGGGGCCACGTCATGTGCGTGGGTTCTCCCAAGGGCCCCCTCATTAATATCTGGCGGTCAAATCAATAGGCTGGAGCAATTAATGGTGCAGAAACGGTCATAATGACTTAGCCAGCATTTAATGGAATAAAAAGAGAGGAGAAAGCATACTTCGGCCAACATGCCTCGGATAATATAGTTCGGCAAATATGCTTCGGCCAACATAGCTCGGCTAGCATAGCTTGGCCAGCATAGCTCGGCCAGCCTCAGCCTCAGCCAGCTTCAGCATAGTTCGGCCAACATGCCTCGGTAAATATAGCTCAGCCTCCGTAACCACGCTATGTCTTTTGCATCAAGGCATTTATGACCTCATAAAGGCCACATATATCCACCTTCTTTAAGGCATTCAATGCCTTATTTTCTTCCCTACATTAAGGCATTTATGGCTGCCACGTTTGCCCTTTATGCCTCGGCACCTACCTCCGCCGAGCCTCCACAAGCCATGATGACTGAACCACAACACCTCTACGGAATCTGACACGGGAGAGTTCAAATTCACTGTAACAGAATAAGATTCCAAACAAGGAATCATGCCAAAACGTGGCCTAGGACATACAATAGTGGCCTAGGGACCACGCGGCCACTGAGTCTCGAGCCATCAGCCAGCTCTCCCCGCCTCCCAGCGTCGATCCTCTAACTAACCAGATATGGATCCTACCGGCCCTGTAACAACCTGATTCGAATCCGTTTCGAATCCCAACAACTTTTAGACCTCATCCAGAGTACGTCCAAAATGTCAGGTGACCGCCTATAAATACTACCACCCTCAAGCCTCTCAGGTACGGCTATTCTACGCCCATTTTTCATTCATAGTTCTCATACTTCGCCATGAAAGCTCCCATGAGAGCTCGGAGGAACTCTTCCTGGGAGATCCTTCTCCCCATATTTGTTGATTGCTGGTCTTCACTGACTTGGGCGTCGGAGGGTCTTCCGCAGAGGGCCACCCCCAACGCCTCTCGCGTGAGGACTGTCTTGCAGGTCCGCCCCGGAGGGAGCCCACACTGCAGCCCGATCGCGCCCGAGCCGGAGGACAGATTTTAGCGGCAACAGATAACGAGTTATACTTTTGATGCGTACATGTTACTATATTAGTTTCATATATTTTATAACATAATAGTTGTTGCCGCTGAAATCCGTCCTCCGACTCGGGCGCGGTCGATCTCCAGGAAGAGGGGGGCGGACCTGCAAAAGAAGCCCACACGCGGAGGGACGCTGGGGGTGGTCCTCCGCGGAAGACCCTCCGACGCTCAAGTCAGTGGAGAAGAAATCGGCGATCAACCAGACAGTGAGGAGGTGGATCTCTCCGGGAGACCTCTCCGGGGGCGGCCAATCGAAGGCTCCAAAGGGCAGGAGCGCCGACGAGCTACCGGCGAGAGCAGGAGAGTGGGGGTGTAAGCGCGCAAGTGTGCGTACAGAGTTGCGTACCTGAGGGAATCTGCCAATCTGATATTTATAGACTGTCACCTGGGGACTTGAGCATCTTCTGGAAGGTTCTGGGGTTGTTACGATACGGAGGTAGACAGAATCAGGCCGTTGTGGGGCCGTTAGAATCCACGCCTTGTTTGTTAAGGGATCGACGGCTGGGAGAGCTCCTTGATGTCTTGTGATCTGGGTGAGTAGACCTGGGGCGGTTACAATAGGTCTTAGGCCACGTCTCAACATGATTCCTTGCCTAAGGTGCTGCTCGGGTAAGCTTAAGCTCTCCCGCGTCAGGTTCCGCGGAGGTAGACGTCAGGGCGTGGATCGCTAGGTAGAAGCGAGCTACGGAAGCCCGGAGGAGGCCGAGCTAGGGAAGCCCGGAAGAGACCGAGCTACGAAAGCCCGAAAGAGGCCGAGCTAGGGAAGCCCGGAAGGGGCCGAGCTAGGAAGCCCGGAAGGGGCCGAGCTAGGGAAGCCCGGAAGGGGCCGAGCTAGGGAAGCCCGGGAGGGGCCGAGCTAGGGAAGCCCGGAAGGGGCCGAGCTAGGGAAGCCCGGAAGAGGCCGAGCTAGGGAAGCCCGGAAGGGGCCGAGCTAGGGAAGCCCGGAAGAGGCCGAGCTACGGAAGCCCGGACGGGCCGAGCTACGGAAGCCCGGAGGGAGACGACGGGAGGAGGTCAGCCTTAGCCGCCTCGCACGGATATCAATGCAATGACGATTTTACCCCCCAACAATAGTAATCAATGATCGCTTCTATTCATCTTGTTCAGAGTATTCAAAGAACACCTAGATTTGCCTATGTAAAAAGTTATTAATTGGGTTAGATTGAATGTATGCTCGTCCAAGCTTGAGCTTGTCAAAGTTGCAATCTAATTCATAATATTAAACTTTTTAGAATTTATAGAATAAAATATTATGTACTGATTAGGACTAATTTTTGAAAAACAAAAAGATCCTTAGCTAATGTATTTGGTAGTTGAATAAAGATTTTTGGTAGGCACATTAGGTTAATGAGTTTGTCATGAAATTTAATTGCCAACAACTTTTTATCTCGTCTACACTAAGTATGCTCAAAAGAACTACAATTTAGTTAAGAGGAAATTACATTTTGATCCCTACAAGTTTTCTTAAATTTTACTTAGCACCTCTAATTTAAAATTGTTTAATTAAATCCTTAAGTTCATTGAGTGATCTAATATGTTTCCAAGTTACACCTACCACTAAACTCTTTTTATGTGCCACTTTTAAAATAACAAAATTATCCTTATTGTTGTTTCAAAATTTCTAATCAATACAATTTAAAAGCAACACTTCACCAGCAACTTCGGTTGAGCCAGTGATGTTGATGTTCAAGCCTATGAAATCGCTCGAATCCATAGGTTAGCGTATTTAGAGGATAAAGCAAGAAATGAAGCACCCATAGTTTATGTTTCCTAAAGAAGCTAAGGTAGTGTTTGAAATATGGGATAAGAGGAGATATTCCCTCTTATTCCCAAAAGCCATAACTATAGGGATAGCTAGGAACAAAGTGTTAACCAAAGGGATAGTAACCAAAGGGATAGTCCATGGTTAATCATGATTAACCATAGGATATCCCCTCAATTTATTCCCTAGAAAATGCAGGAATAGCTGGTTATCCCTCCAAATAAGGGTAAAAAAAAGTTATCCTATGGATTTACCTTTTTGCATTTGATATGATCAATGTGATAGCCAATGGATATCCCTAGGGATGGCCAGGGGGTAAACTCTATCCCATACACTTATCCATACGGGTTGCGGTTAACCCTAACCCGGGTCAATTGCAAATTGGATCGGGTTAAATCCGAATCTTTCGGGTTCGGGTTGGGCAAACATGAGTTTAAACACTGTTGTAAATCGGGTTCGGCGGGCCGGGTTCGAATTGAACCCGGCCCAAGTTGCACCCCTAAGTATAGGTAGCCAGACTGATTGAAGATGAGCTGGGCACCAATCCCAGTAGTTTTGCTGGTCTCGTAGGGCTTGTACCGATTTCCGGTGGAGACATTCATGGAATAAAGCACAAGGTTCCCATCTTTCTGGACTAGAAGCTTGAATCTTCCTTGTGTGTGGTTGCTTATCACCGCCACCGCCACCTCCTTTTCGCAGATCCAATGCGTTCCCCGCCTTTTTAATCGGAGAATTATCTTCATCAATGGGTCTATTCTAAACAACAACTCCTCCACGATTGTGAACCCCGGATCCTCACCATGTGAGGATCCGTCTTCTTGGACCGAAGGAGGGGGAGGCACCGCAGCCGTACCGCACGCGAGCGGCTCCTCAGCTCCGCCGGTCAAAGAGGGCGGCGTCCCTCTTCTCTCAAGCGCAGAGGAGGCCCTCCCTACGCTGCTATAAATGGGGAGGGAGGAGGGAGTCTTTCCCTCCACCCACCTCCATCATTCGCCAGGTACTCTCCCTGTTCCTCCCCTTCTTCCATGGATTTCACAGTGAGATTGAGAGAAAGAGACAGAGAGTTTGAGGGAGGGAGACGGTCTCCCTTCTTCACGGAACCAAGCCAGTTCACGGCTTGGTTCGGGCCCGGTGGAGTGCCCACCGGCTCACTGGGCCCGGGCTGTGACCGATGGCCTCCACCGGCGCCGGGGCAGCGTCCGGTGGAGGTCCGACCGGCCATGGTGGCCGGCCGTGCCACCGGCATGAGTAATAGCCGTGGCGGGTGACGGGAGGAAAAGAGAGAGATTAGGAGAGGGAGAGAGGGGGAGGAGCTCGGCCGCGGCGGCGGCCGGCTCCGTGCGGTCGGCGGCTGCCGGGCCCCTCTGAGAAGTTGCCGGCGGCGGCCCCGGCCGCCGGCACACGCTTCCCCTATTTCGGACGAAACAGGGGAGGCGGGGGAGATTGGGGGAGTGGGCCGGTTTGGGCTGTCCCCCCCCTTTGGGCCCTATTGGGCCGTCTCGCGAACAAATTTTGGGCCACGATTTGGATCCCGTATTGGGCCGAAAATGAAAAAATAAAAATATGCCCCGGATCAGTGTTGATTCTAGTTTCTAGGGGTATTTTTATCTTCCCATTTGGGCTTATGTATTGGGAGATATTTAAGCCCCAAGTTGGCCCCAGGATTAAACTGGGTAGAGGTTAAAAGCTATTTTAATATACTATTTTTGGGGACTAAAAATTGGAAAATTGATGCTGTAGGTACCCAGGTGCTTAAATAGCTGAATTACATCTTTGGATTAGCGCCAGTAGGTAAGTAAATCATTTATCATAATTTTTATAAATTATTAAAATATAAAAATTATGTATTTAAATGTTATATTTTGTGACGCCTTGCATGCCCGGCATGCGGCGGGTTACCACCCCTAGATCCAATATAGGGTCTGGGGCGTGACAGCTTATGTGGTATCAGAGCCTAGGTTTAACCTTAGGGACAAACACAAGATGACACTAGGCAGAACATTAGGATTACATTGGGAGGGTGATAACTTTATTAAAATTTTAAGTAATATATTTTGAAAGCCTGAATTTTGTGGTTTACAAGGTTATTGACTGGAACCTAATTCTGGCAGGAGTTAAGAATGCCACGTTGCACTAGGAGTCTGCGGCCCATTGGGAACTCCCAGGCTGGTGACTCGGGCCAGCAGGGAGGCCAGCAAGCTTTCGGAGGCTCTGGTTCCGTTAATTTAGCTGACAATGATCAACCACAATTTTAGGCCCAGTTGCTTTAGGCTCTGGCGGGAATGTCGCAGGCTATGCAAGCCATGCAGCAACAGATTCAGCAAATCCAGCCTGCTCGGCCTGCCTCTCCCGCTCCGCAGCCTGCTCAGTCGGCTCCATCCCAGCCCTGGCGGGGAGGGGGCCGGAGCTTTGCTGAGTTCAAGAGCTTGGCCCCTGCTCCCTTTTGTGGATCCACTAACCCTGCCGATGCTGAAAAATGGATGAGAGAGATGGAAAAAGCCTTTGCAGCTCATGGTAGCCAAGAGGAGGAGCGAATCAGATTCGCTACCTACCTCCTTCAGGGCGAGGCATATGATTGGTGGCTACTTGTGGAGCAGCGAATGGATGGACGAACTATTTCCTGGGGAGAGTTTAAAGAAGTCTTCTATGACAAATACTTCCCCAATAGTGTGCAGAGGCAAATGCAGTCGGAGTTTGTCAAACTGGAGCAAGGAAATCTCTGTGGCGCAGTATGAAGCCGAGTTTACCCGGTTGGCTCGGTTTGCTCCAGACATAGCGGCCACTAAGAGAGCCAAGATCATCAAGTTCACCGAGGGATTGAGGCCTAGACTGATGCAAGCAGTCAATGCCTTTGAACTCTCCACATTCAGTGCTGTGGTGAACAAGGCCCTGGTGATTGAGAGAGATATGGGTGTGGTCCATAAGCAGTGGGAGCAGCAACAGAGGAAGAAGAAGGGGCCTCCTTCTGGCCAGTCTTCAGGTCAGGCCAAGAAGAAAGGTCCTTATCAGGCCCCCTCAGGACCGAAGAGTACGAAAACTCGTTGCCCTCAATGCGGAAACTCCCACCCAGGCAAGTGGTGCCGCGGGACGGCTGGCACTTGCTTCATATGTGGGCAGGTGGGTCACAAGATGGCCACTTGTCCCCTTCGGAGGGATCAGCAGCCTCCTGCGGATCAGGGCAGAGGCCAGCAGCAGCAGCCTAGGACCCAGGGAAGAGTCTTTACTCTCACACAACAGGATGCTGTCGCTTTCAACTCCGTTGTGACAGGTACGCCTGTTACTTAAGTACTTGTTTAAGATTGTTTCATTCAGATGCAATGGGATGCATTGATCATGAATGATAAAAGTATTGTTAAACTTCATGACATCTAAGACAAACTAAATTTTGTGACTAGGTATAATTAAAGTAGGCAATGCTTATGCTCAATTCTTAGTAGATCCGGGTGCCACGCATTCATTTGTATCTAGCACATATCTCGCCAAGGATGAATCTTTGACACCCGTTCCCCTAGAGCAGGAGTTGCACATTGCTCTCCCAAATGGTGATGTTATGAGGGTAGACTCAGTATGTAGATCTTGCCTGATTAACATAGGGGATAGGAGATTGAAGGCCGATCTAATCGTCCTCCCACTAAAATCCTTTGATGTCATCCTTGGGATGGACTGGTTGGCCTCCTATCATGCTTCAGTAGACTGTTTCAGGAAGATGGTGATCTTCAAAATTCCTAATCAACCTGAATTCAGTTTTATTGGAAGTCAGGAGCATCTGGCCTCGGTGTTCGTGTCAGCACTACAGGCCGCAAAGTATTTGAAGAAGGGTAGCCAAGGGTTTCTTGCTGTGGTCAAAGATCTTCGGCAGGATGAGGTCAAGTTGGAGGATATTCCAGTGGCTCGGAAATTTCCTGATGTATTCCCAGATGATTTGACCGAATTACCCCCAGATCGGGAGGTTGAGTTCACTATTGATTTGGCCCCTGGCACTGGACCTATATCCAAGGCCCCGTACCGTATGGCCCCAGCTGAGCTAAAAGAGTTGAAGAGCCAATTACAGGAGCTCCTGACCGAGGATTTATCAGACCTAGTGTGTCTCCTTGGGGTGCTCCAGTATTATTTGTCAAAAAGAAAGATGGAAGTCTTCGGCTCTGCATTGATTACCGAGAAATCAATAGGGTAACAGTGCGGAACAAGTATCCTTGCCGAGGATTGATGATCTATTTGATCAACTCCAAGGAGCTCGGATATTCTCGAAGATTGATCTTCGGTCAGGATACCATCAACTCAAGGTCAAGGCTGGGGATGTGCTTAAGACAGCATTCAGGACTAGGTATGGCCACTACGAGTTCTTGGTGATGCCGTTTGGGTTGACTAATGCCCCGGCAGCATTCATGGACTTGATGAACAGAATCTTTAAGCCATACTTGGACCAGTTTGTGGTGGTGTTCATTGATGACATCCTGGTGTATTCTAAAAGCCAGGAGGAGCATGTGGACCACCTGAAGATTATTCTGCAAACTCTTCGGGAGAAAAAGCTTTATGCCAAGTTGCAGAAGTGTGACTTCTGGTTGAGCCAAGTATCATTCTTGGGTCATATAATATCTAAAGATGGCATATCTGTGGATCCAAAGAAGATTGAGGCAGTTGTTAACTGGTGTAGGCCTTCCAATGTGTCTGAAGTAAGAAGTTTCGTGGGGCTGGCTGGATATTATTGTAGATTTGTGGAAGGCTTCTCTCGCATTGCTCTACCCCTGACTCGCTTGACCCAAAAGCAAGCGAAGTTTGACTGGACTGAGGAGTGTGAGAGAAGTTTTCAGGAGCTGAAGCAACGCCTAGTATCAGCCCCCGTCCTTACCCTTCCATCAGGATCTGGAGGATTCACCTTATTCACTGATGCTTCTCGGAAGGGATTGGGATGTGTTCTGATGCAAAATGAGAAGGTGATAGCCTATGCCTCCCGGTAGTTAAAGCCATACGAGCAAAACTATCCTACCCATGACCTGGAGTTGGCCGCCGTGATTTTTGCCTTGAAGATTTGGCGGCATTATCTGTATGGAGAGACATGTGATGTGTATACAGACCACAAAAGTCTGAAATACATCTTCACTCAGAAAGAGTTAAATTTGAGACAGAGAAGGTGGATGGAGCTACTAAAAGATTATGACCTGAACCTGCACTATCACCCAGGGAAGGCCAATGTGGTAGCTGATGCCTTGAGTAGGAAGTCCTCCTCGGAGTTAGCTTCTATGATCACTTCTCAGCCTCACATCTGGAGGGACCTTGAGAAGTTGGAGGTTGGATTGCGAGTACAGCGGTCCGATGGGCTGGTAGCAGCATTCGTACTCCAACCAACTCTATTAGACAGGATCAAGTCCTCCCAGAAAGAAGACTTGGACCTGCAAAAGATTAAAGAAGCTGTGAAGTCAGGGGTTCAAAATGAATTTGCTATAATGGAGGATGGATCCCTGAGATTTGATGGCAGGCTCTGTGTGCCAAATGCGGTGGAACTAAGAGCAGAAATTCTGAGGGAGGCCCACTACTCTCCCTATGCAGTGCACCCAGGAGGCACCAAGATGTACAGAGACCTAAAAGAAAATTTTTGGTGGAAGGGAATGAAAAGAGAGATTGCTCAGTATGTGGCCAAATGTTTAATATGTCAGCAAGTGAAGGCTGAACATCAAAGGCCTGCGGGACCTCTTCAATCTCTGATGATTCCACAATGGAAATGGGAGAAGATCACTATGGACTTCGTGACTGGACTGCCTAAGACCCCCAGGAGCAATGATGCAGTATGGGTCATTGTAGACAGATTGACGAAGTCAGCCCATTTCCTGCCATTCAGAGTTGGGATTTCCAGTGAGAGATTAGCCAACATGTATATTGAGCAAATTGTGAGGCTTCATGGTATTCTGTATCTATTGTGTCAGATCGGGATACTAGGTTTGTGTCCCAATTCTGGAAGAGCCTTCATAGGGCTCTGGGGACCAAATTGAACTTCAGCACAGCCTTTCATCCTCAGACAGATGGGAAGTCTGAGAGGACCATACAGACCCTGGAGGACATGTTGCGAGCCTGTGTGATGGACTTGGGCGGTGCTTGGGACAACCACTTATCTTTAGTGGAATTTGCTTACAATAATAGTTACCAAGCCAGTATCCAGATGGCTCCATTTGAGGCCTTGTATGGTAGAAAATGCAGATCCCCCTTATGTTGGGATGATGTAGGAGAGAGAAGTTTGTTGGGCCCTGAACTGATTCGGCAGACAGTAGAGAAGGTGCAGTTGATTAAGGAACGACTCCGCACAGCTCAGAGCCGACAGAAGAGCTATGCAGATGTGAGAAGAAGGGAGCTAGAATTTCAGGTTGGAGACCATGTCTTTCTGAAGATATCACCAACCAAAAATGTGATGAGATTTGGGATTAAAGGTAAATTGAGTCCACGATACATTGGGCCATTTGAGATTCTGAGTAAAGTAGGGGAGGTGGCTTATAGCCTGGCATTACCTCCAGTGCTCTCTGGGGTACACAATGTATTTCATGTATCTATGTTGAGAAAGTACATTTCTGACCCCAGCCATATGATACAGTTTGAACCCATGCAGTTAAGGAATGATCTGACATATGAAGAGCATCCTGTGCGTATTGTGGACTGCAAGGACCAAGTCTTAAGACGGCGTAGCATTCCCTATGTCAAGGTTCAGTGGAGTAACCATTCTGAGAGGGAAGCTACTTGGGAGCTGGAGGAGGAAGTGAAAAAGAAATATCCTTATCTGTTTGTATCTTAGTATATGTAAATGAAAAGATAATTATTCTTATGATCAAGGCTTTGGATTCTAAATGTTATATGAACCACATCAATTTCGAGGCCGAAATTTTTATAAGGAGGGAGAATGTGAACCCCGGATCCTCACCATGTGAGGATCCATCTTCTTGGATCGGAGGAGGGGAGGCGCCGCAGCCGTACCACACGCGGGCGGCTCCCCAGCTCCGCCGGTCAAAGAGGGCGGCGCCCCTCTTCTCTCAAGAGCAGAGGAGGCCCTCCCCACGCTGCTATAAATGGGGAGGGAGGAGGGAGTCTTTCCCTCCACCCACCTCCATCATTCGCCAGGTACTCTCCCTCTTCCCCCCCTTCTTCCATGGATTTCACAGTGAGATTGAGAGAAAGAGACAGAGAGTTTGAGGGAGGGAGACGATCTCCCTTCTTCACGGAACCAAGCCGGTTCACGGCTTGGTTCGGGCCCGGCGGAGTGCCGCCGGCTCGCCGGGCCCGGGCTGCGACCGACGGCCTCCACCGGCGCCGGGGCAGCGTCCGGTGGAGGTCCAACCGGCCATGGTGGCCGGCCGTGCCACCGGCATGAGTAATAGCCGCGGCGGGTGACGGGAGGAAAAGAGAGAGATTGGGAGAGGGAGAGAGGGGGAGGAGCTCGGGCGGCGCGGCGGCGGTCGGCCGGGCCCCTCCGGGAAGTGGCCGGCGGGGCCCCGGCTGCCGGCACACGCTTCCCCTATTTCGAACGAAACAGGGGAGGCGGGGGAGATTGGGGAGCGGGCCGGTTTGGGCCGTCCCCCCCTTTTGGGCCCTATTGGGCCATCTCGCGAACAAATTTTGGGCCACAATTTGGACCCCGTATTGGGCCAAAAATGGAAAAATAAAAATATACCCCGGATCAGTGTTGATTCTAGTTTCTGGGGTATTTTTATCTTTCCATTTGGGCTTATGTATTGGGAGATATTTAAGCCCCAAGTTGGCCCCAGGATTAAACTGGGTAGAGGTTAAAAGCTATTTTAATATGCTATTTTTGGGGACTAAAAATTAGAAAATTAATGCTGTAGGTACCCAGGTGCTTAAATAGCCAAATTACATCTTTGGATTAGCGTCAGAGGTAAGTAAGTCATTTATCATAATTTTCATAAATTATTAAAATATGAAAATTATGTATTTAAATGTTATATTGATATATATTGCATTATTTGAAAAATAAGAAAATGGATTGGTATTAATATTTGCAAATGAGCCTTTGCTATGATTAGTTTATTATTATTATTTTTTAAATAATTAGGTATCTATGTGGACAACTGATCAATTGACATGACTTTGAAATTGTTAAAGGTTTTATAAATATACATGTGTATATGACATGTTTTTATGAAAAGTATATGAATTACATTTTTGCAACGATACATGCTATTTAGCAAATGATACTTTATGTATATGATGATATGTCCCACTATGGTCCGCTATGATATGGTATGATGTGATATGTTGCATGACTCACTTGGCACCGGGACCCATCTCCATAGGGGGTATATGGAGCACACACACCCAGGAGGCGTGCTGTAACATGATATGGCAATATTATGCCACATGGCACCGGGACCCATCTCCATAGGGGGGTATATGGAGAACACACTCTTGGGGTGTGTTGTAGCCGGATATGGCAGGATGTGAGTGCATGACACTGGTTCCAGGACCCTGACTCCTAGGGAATATTTAGGGAGGATACACCCGAGGGGGGTGTTACACCCGAGGGGGGTGTTCTATGTACATAGTGTGTGGCCGTGGGACATTGGTATTAAAAAATATATTTTTACATGCTATTTACAGTGATACATCGGTTTTATCCTGAAATTGTATATTTTTGATATACTATATATGGCAATTGCTTCCAAAATTTATTTTGAGCATATGATGCATGTTTTGATAACATGGTAAAATGTATCTGAAATATGGAAGCTTGGCAGATGTTTATTGTGGAAACATTTAGTTTATAAAAGCATGAAGTGATTATATTACATTATAGTTGGCTTACTTATTGAGTGTGGGCTCATTTAAATCTCACAATGTTTTCCAGAGCCACAGAACTGAAGGTGGGGATATGGGGTAGTTGGAGTAGCTATCAGAGTGACTTAGTTCCAGTACTTTGTTGTAACCCCATTGAATTATGTATTTTGGCATGTAGCCTAAAACATATGATTATGGTTTGTATTAAGAACCATTTAAATTGGACGAAATATAATTATTAACCCTTCTTGTATTAAATGTTATATTTCGGGATGCCTTGTATGCCTGGCATGCGGCGGGTTGCCATCCCTAGATCCAATATAGGGTCTGGGCGTGACAACGATTGTTGCCCAACTTCTTAATTTTGAGTTCAATGATCCTAGGAAGCCGATACATCTCTGCATTAACTCCTTCGAAGAAACTATGACGGATGGACTTGCAGTCTACATTGCAATTCAATGTACTCGATCCTTGATCATGACGGTCTAC
>UESW01001361.1:207931-228714 GCA_900491605.1 Calamus simplicifolius
GATCTAATTATGAAAATAATGCTGTAGGTGCCCAGTAATCCATGTAGCTGATTTATCACCTGGATTTGCGTATTGAGGTAAGTAAGCCAAATATAATAATTTCATAAATTATAAATGTTGTATTTATAGTTTTTATAAATATTTATGAATAGAGTTTTATTGATTATTTAGAAATTGGTAAGCTGTACCATGTGTATCTAATGCATATTTGCTATAATAGTTTGATATTATTTGCAAAGTAAATTGATTATATGCATGGTTAAAAATGTACAAACCATGTTTATGTGTTATGAGAAAATTATGCTTATGATGACGCATAATATGTGACATGCATGTGTAAAATGATTTGAATTATTTATATGTGTCGCCGGGGTTCTCCTTTGATATGGCATGTGGAGGCCACGCACATCTAGAGGATGTGTGCTGATTAATATGGCATGTGGAGGCCACGCATCTAGAGGATGTGCTGATTGATGGAGGCATTGCAGGGCCGTGGGGACATGATATAATATAACAATGATTAAATATAAACAGTGGATTTGTTTACAATGCATATTCTGGTATTTGTTTATAAGCTTCCATGATTATTTTGACTTAATGATATGCATATTATGATAGCTATTAATTAAATTGGAAGTTTCTATGAAAATTATGACTTGATAATATCTTGAGAGATAAGATGATATATGACTATTTTATGTCCATTATTATAGGCTTACTTATTGAGTGTGATCTGTAAATCTCACATGTTTTTCAGAGCCTCGGGATTGAAGATGAAATTATGGGGTAGATGGAGCTTCAGTTAAATAAAATAGTTGCATAGTGTTGATGTAACCCCAGTATATTTATGTGTAGGGCTTGTAGTCCAAAACTTATATTAGTGGTTTGTAATAAAGTATGGATTTGGATTGACTTATTACTTATTGCCTTATAATGATCGATGTGTAAATTTTGGGACGCCTTGCATGCCCAGCATGCGGGGTTATCTCCTAGCTCAAACTTTTTGGGTCGGGGCGTGACAAGTTCAATGATCCTGGCAAGCCGATACATCTCTACATTAACCAACTATCACAGATGGATTCATAATCTATGATGCAATTCAATGTACTCAATCCTCGATCACGATGGTCTGTATCCTCCCTCTTGCTCATCGTTGGCGCTCTGGGCAAGGGTTTTGTGTTGGGGTGCCTACGAAGCTGTTTGGATCCGTGATCGCTTGGATGCTTTGTATTCAGAGGATAAAGCAAGAAATGAAGTATGCATCTTCTATGTTTTCCAAAGAAACTAAAATTTTTGGTCTCATCCACACATTATCAAGTAGTTTTTATGATTGAGGGTTCGTGATGGAAGTTTTGGGACGATGGTTTTTGTGTTAAGAGTTTTCAGATTTTTTTAAAAATATTGCTTAAAAATGTTGATTAAGGTTATGTTTGGATCTTTGGATGGAAAGGAAGGAGAGAGTAGAAAAAAGTAAAGGAATGAAAGGAGAAGGAAGGATTGTTCTTTCTTTTCTTATTTAGAAAGGATGGAAGGAAAAAGAAAGATAATATCAATTATCTTTTCTAGACAGAGAAGAAAGAAAAAAAATATGTGACAATTATACTCTTCAGAATAAAGGATGAATAGAAAGAATAAAAAATTAAAAAAATATTTTAATATTTTAAAAAATATAATTTATTTATTTATTTAGCTTATCTTCGTAACAAATTTATTCTTGTTGAAGAAAAGAAACCGGTTACTTTTATTTTATTTTTCTTCTCTCTTTACCTTACTCTTTACTTCTAAAACAAAGCAAAACCTTTCCTCCTCTGTTCACCTAATCTCTTATAAAACAAAGCAAAGATTTTCCTTCCATCTGTTACCCGAATTCGACAAGTTGCACCCCTAACCTTACTTATAAAACAAAGCAAAGCTTTTCCTCCCCTCTGTTCACCCCAATCCTTCCTCCCTCTGTTCACCCTAATCCAAACCGACCCTAATTGCTTAACTATTTACGTTAGCTGCGCGCAACCTTCGATTTTAAATGAGAGAAGAAGCTTTGTTCGTGCACGTGTAAACAGAGCAAGGAGGAGGAGTAGAAGAATTTTTTAATTTATTTATGCTAAGTTATACTTTTATTCGTCGGTGTTAATGGGCGATCGCGGAGGTGTTAATGGTCTTGATCTCAAATCCCTTCTCCCCTCTCTTTATCGCTCTGTCTCTCTCGTTCCCTCTCCTCTTCCATCTGTCTCTATTGCTCTCGCTCATCGTCGGCAGTCGACAGATCCGGGTCCCTGCCCTCACCCAAAGCCTCCGCCTTCTAGCTCACTTATGCGTCCCTTCCTCACTTCCTCCTCCTCTCTCTGTTCCTCCCCAAAGGTTGGAAGCTTGTCGATCGCTGTCTTTCACTGGCGTCCCCGATTTGGTCTTCTTCGGCTAATCCCAATTGGATGGCAATGATCACTCTGGTACTGACGCGGTGAGTGGCAAAGGCGAGGGAGGCACGGAACTTCCCCCTTCCGTCTCCAAAACAAACCTCCTCTCTCTCTCTCTCTCTCTCTCTCTTTCTCGCTGTGTTGCCCTGGTCGTATCGTAGCCATAGCCTTCGTGGCTCGCAGTTGGGTGCAATCGGACAAGGGGAGGATGGCCTCCACCTAAACCGAGCGGCTGCCGCTCTCGCCCTGACCCTTCCTCTCTCTCCTTCTCTCTTCCCCGTCTCGTCTCTCTCCTCTGTAGCCGAGGCAGGAACAGGGGATTAATTTCCCCTGTTCCGTTGGACCGTTTCACACCGCCTTCCCCTTCCCTCTTTAATTTAATTTAATTATTTTCTCTCCCTATAATTTTCTTACTCTTAAGTCCCTCACACTTACACTTGAATGACTGCAGTTGTTTTCTATATTATGTGGCATATTTATGTTGGGGAGCGCCGATACCCCCAAGATCACGGCTATAGCGTATATGAGTAATACAAAAATCTTTTACCGTTTTAATCTATGAGTATAAGATTATACCTTCAGACTGAACGCTGGAACACTTCGATTTGATTGCTCGACCTCAACCTTTTGGCCTTCCGCCGTATTCCTGAAATACCTGCTTCTCTCACAAGATGGTGGGATCTCTCTCGGTCGACCTAGGGTTTCTTGCTTTTCTTTTCTCAAAAGCGTTAACCCTAGCACCAATTGAGAGGGTATTTATAGGGCTACAACAGGGACCAATAGGCAAATATGAAAAGGACTTCCCGTAATTAAATCTCCTAATCCTATCCAGGGTTAGGATTAATTACATAAATTATAATTCATTCCACTAAGAATTATAATTGTACTTCTAATCACATTCGAATTTATATTTTCGAGCCTTAATATTAAATACTTATTATCTCCCCACGTTAAGATTACAGATATCCACCAATTAAATTTAAATACTGACAATAATTTAATTGGCTGTTATTATCCTTGAGACTTATCCACTTAACTTATTTGACGTATCGGATTCAAAATCCACTTGCAAGATTTGATACGATCAAAACTTATAAGCTTTCTCAAGGGGATATCATCAGTCCAAATTACAGGACGTGGATTCCTTCAACTATTAATATTCACCATATACATAATGTTATTGCCCAACCCACGAGTTTATTGACTCATATAGAATCTCACTCTATGTGTAATCAAAGCAATAATCACTACATACACGTCTAGAAATAGAATTCAGATTAAGAGCATAAGTAATCATAATATTCATGAGTTCTAAATTATTTATAAAGTCAGTATATAAATAATCAACTCAACTGGGTCCTGTTCAATACACACAAAGTGTACTAGCACAAATAGTTAGAATAAACCATTCCCCGTAGTCAAGACAGACCTACTAAATTGTGCTACAGTTCTACTGATGGTGTGTCCAATTCCATCTAAAACTGTGAACAATAAACTTGTATTCCAAAAGAACCGATGATCTAGTCTTCTGTGTGTAAGCCGTACTCTACACACTAGATCAAATACTCTTTGCAAATACTAGACACATACACATATATAATAAATGGCACACATTACTCAAATGAATTCTCATTAAAAATGTAAAGACATAACATAAAGCATATCTTTTAGTCTATATCTCTATCAATTTATAGTATATATCTGAAATTAAATATATTTAAAATTATACAACTGTATGATATGTGGGTGTGTTTAGAGAGGGGCATTAAATAATTTTAAAACTAAAAGTATAAATAAATTAAAACCATATAAGAGTTATCCGACCATGGATTAAAGTGTGGCGTTGCCTAACGTGGCTAAAGCGCAATTTTAGCTGTATCCAAATTCCAATGCTATTAAATAAGTACCCTATTGGATCTAATAACCAATGATGATAATAATGATAATAATAATAATAAATAAAAATTAAAAAGATGTATAATATTGTTTGAAATCATGATTATGTTCATTGATGACTTATGATTGAGTAATTGAGCATATTAATACTGATGAAATTACTATATAATAATTTAAATGTTAGTTTCTAAATAATTTATCAAACCTATTTCTTATCATTATTGTTATCATTATCAATATTGTTATAGTTATTGTTGGTGTGCATTTATATGGAGATACCTTACTAAGCTATAAGCTCATATTACTATTTTCTCCTATGTTATCTGGCTTGCAAAATGCTTAACTGCATGGGTTGATTAAAAATTTTTAGAGTGAATTTTGGTTATTTTTGTTCTTGATGCAAGATGTATCTAAATCTTATATTAATTGATTAAAATAGATCTTCGGGCCTTATATACTTTTTAGGATCCTACCTTAAGGATTATGTGGCTATGTCATGAGCTAGCTTAGCTGGTGGGTTAGTAACATATTCTGATATTGACACAATTTTCTTCCCCAACATATTATATTATTTGATTGGATTTTCTTCCTTTTTATGTTTTTCAAAAATAGATGACATTTCTAAATTAAGGCACAAATAGTTTTGTTTAAAAAAAAAAAAAGATAGAATCTACTAGAGAATAATTCAAAATTTCACACTACTTTTATTTTCATATGGAATAGTATTAATCGTAATAAATATGCATTATTTTTTTAGTTTGGTATTTTAATATCGTTGTAGATAAAGTGGTATTAAAATACTAGTATTAAAAAAGTTTTACATTCTCGTTCAGATTTTACCTTTGTTCCTAATCATTGGCCTGCCTACTTAAGTTCTGAATACCATCTTTGATAGGATTAATATCATTGTTTGTTGGTTTGTTTGAGGGAAGAGTGGTCCTCAAAATCCATAGATTATTTTTTCATCTCTCACTAATATGGTCCTCCAAGCGACGATTATTGTTTGTTGGTTTGTTGGTTTGTTTCCATGGATTAATTAAGGACTGACTTTGGCTCAGTCCAAGCAATGGACTTGGTGAGGGGTTCCTCCAAGGTCTATGGACCATCGGTATTCCTCTTTCCTACAATCGGTAAATGTTTTGATCTCAAGTTCACCAATCGGATGTGAAAGCTAAAGTTGGTATATATTTAATCCTATGTTAATTTTGTATTAACATCATATGTGAAGAACTATTTTCATATTTCTAACTCATGACCTTCGAATCACAATGGAGCAACCCTTTCACTGCACTAAAGCTTACCCTAGTTAGTTTGGCAACAAATGAATAATAAATAGAAGGCCTTTTACCCTTTCCAAATGACTAGCATCTTAGTGAATCGATAAATGGTGGTGTCCATGATATTTAGAATCCTGTTGGACATCTAGAATTGTGTTCATTTATATTCTCTGCTTTGGTTTATTTGATAATACTTTCAAAGACTATGGATTTGGTTATCAAGGATGTTCAAACTATGGCAGTTGAGTGTCAGGACTCGATCAATACTGCGATACAATGTCCAATAAGTTTCCTGGAACCAAGCTCTCAAATTATTGCTCATAGAGAACATGGATCACTCATATAAATCAAATTCTTGGCAGGTGTTGCTTTGTTATTTGATCTCATATAAGCAGTGTTTAGATTATAAATGCTTGGTGTCTCCTTGCCATTACTATGGAATTTGATATAAGAGGCACCTGAGGCAACAATGGTTAATGGAGTGCATAGAAAGTGATTTGCTCAATTTGTTCTCTCTCTTCTAACAGGCTTGAGTTAATCCCTTAAGTGATAATGTTCTATGGTCAAGGACATTCCACTTATGTTTCAGGCTTTCACCTAATACAACATACAAAATGTGTAGCCAATAGTGTAGATGACTAGTTAGCAAATACTGGGAGAAGACATGCATAGGATATGGACACTAAATTTCTATAACATTTAATGGTTCAACTTCTGTAAATAAATGTGTTTTGTCCATCCCTTAGGCGATATATTCCGCGGCCAAGGACATTCTACCTATATTTCAGGCTTTCATCCAATACAACATACCAGATTTGTACAGAAAAGCAATGGTATGGATGACTGGTTCCCAAAATAGAGTGAGAATATATGCATAGGATACTAACTAGACTTCTATATACCCACATTAAATTGTTCAAATTTTGTAAATAGATTCTTTAGCAGGTCACAGAAGACATTTCCACTTTATGTATAGGAATTTTGGAAGGGGGGAATGGGGTGCAAGAGAACAAGGGAATTGATTTGTTTTGAGAGATCGCTTGATCCTATCTTTTGATTTTTGTTCAAACCAACACTCACTGATCCAATTATAGTGAAATTGAAAGTAACAGTTCCCAGTGACAAAAAAAAAAAGGAGAAGAATCCAAACTCCTCTCTAGCCTCAATTCATGACCATATGGTGTTCCCCACCATCATGCACCCTTTGAGCCCCTTTTACTCCCTGTCAACTCTTTGAAATCTAGCATGCTCTCTCCTTCATCTGTACTTCAACTGGACTTGAAGTTCTTCAAACACAACTTGATTGCTCTTAATGTCGCAAATCCAATATATTCATATCCAAGACCAACCTTGGTTTTGTGATGCGCTAGGTTAAGGTTAAGCTAGACTTCAACCCTTAACTACCAAATCGAGCCCCTTGGGCCCCCCACCACCTTCAATACCATGCCTCCTCTATCTCACATACAGCAACTTCAAGTCCACTAAACCTTTCATGTGGTTAAGCAATCTTCGAGTTTGTGAGTTACCTTTCTCTCCTCAAAATTAAAACTCCTCTAAAGTCCAAACATTACTTCTCTAAATTTTTACTTGTCATCTAATTTTTGTCCATGCTTTTCTTACATACACTTTCATATCTCTTAATTTGACAACTTCAAGAGATTTTCTTTCACCCCCTTTATGCTGAAACTAACAACCTCATTTTATAACTTAAGAATGTCCATAAACAGCTGGCACACTTATACCAGCCATTAATGATTGAGAGAAGGGAAGCACAAAATATGCCACTTGAGGAATAATGTATATTAGAAATGTAATAATAACTGTTAAGTATCAAAATGTAATTATATCAATAATTAATTAGCAGTATACCAATTTTGGTATGCACAAAGCAAGGGACAACAACAATCATTAACATGTTATAAGAAGATGACAGCATTGTATATCAAGAATGTTTAGACTTGCAAGATACCAAGGACATATTCCATAACTTTTATAGGTATGCCGAAAGCTTCGTAAACTATAAGATGATTAACAGATCTTACCACTCCAGATGAAAGAAATTGGGATTGAACACTGGACTTCAACCATGCAGCCATTCAAGACAGCACAAGCAGCAATGTTAGGGGGTCTGCCTCTCTATTAGTTAGCCATTGGCCTTGAATATATCATGCACAACAAAGGCACAAACTTAATGTGTTGCTTATGCATATCAGTTCAATTTATGTCCTAAAAAATGAAAAGGTGAAGTTTTAGCTAGAAGAAAACAAGCAACTAGAAACATTCTTGTACTCCCCAATGCACAAATATATGATGAAGATAATATTAATTCTTCAATGGTAAGAATATACCATTGGAATATAACATATAAGCTTATTTAAGACTATTTTCTTGAAATAAGGAATATATCTTAATCTAGAGGGTGGACCTTGGCAAAATAGTAAAATTGTTTCATTTTGATGAGTGCATGAGGATTGATGTTCTAGGCTGGCCATGTGAGAGCCCCGCCACAGGCTGAAAATATGAAAGTGTTGCTCGTCACAGGCTAGAGTGTGACATTATAAGCCCCGCCACAGGTCGAAACTGTGATAGTGTTACCCATCACAGGCTGGAGTGTGACATTGTGGGTGCCCTGCCATGGACTGAAACGTGGTTATGTTAGTCTAGAGCTGAAAGCCATGTGAAATTGGATCTAATGTATGATTGGTTGAGTCTAAAGTAATTAGATGTGTGTTACATGATTGCATGATGGCATCTACATTTATTATTTTGATAGTTTGGTTTTACGTAATTATGCATTTGTACCATATAGATTGTATATTAAATTGCTATGTAAGAAGGTAAATTTTATGTAGGGGATTCTTACTGGGCTGTTGAGCTCATTATATCCATTGAAAATTTTTACAAGTTATGGTGATTAGTTTGATGGGATGGAATAGAGTGATGTTACAGCTATTGCAATCAGTTAGATAGATATAAATTTTATTTTAATTATTTTTTAAAGATTGTAGAGAATAATGAACTGATGTTTATAGCATTAGTGGATGTTTATCCAGGTTTTAAGTCATGATAATTGTTACTTCCTTTCAATGCTATTGTGGAATGTAGAATGGATTGCTCATAACAGCTCTTGCATGGTCTCTAGGGCTTGCCGTAGGGTTCATGCGGCCGTGTCATGTGGCCGAATCAGATGATGAATTTGGGGCGTGACAATACATCTAACCGACTCCAAACCGCTGCAGAAAGCCTTGTGTACTAGGCTACCCTTTTTAAGGAATATATTTTAAAATGTCTCTTCATTCGTTTTACATAAAAGACCAAGATGTATGAATACTATTATTCTCAGCAGCAAAATAAAATAAAAACATATGAGAGTAAGGAAAACATTATATATTCTCAAATGACTCACTATGGAAGCTTCCAAAATATACCATGCCACCAGCAAGAGTAATTAAGGAAACAAATAACCTTAGAATGTTGATAAATGAAGATTGCATAAAAAAAGAATTCAAAATTTATATGGTAAAATAGAAAATGGGAGAACAAATATAGATCATGTACTAGAATTTTGTGCCACCAGGAATTACTTTCTTATTTGTAGAGCTCAATGAGAGACATATGCTCCTTATAGAATCAAGAGTTGAGTTCAGTAGAACTACCCTTAGGAAAAAAGAGAAGGAGCTGCAAGATGTTGTACATGTAGCTAAGTGAACAAAAAAAAAAATAATCTTTCAACTCTACTAAAGGGTGGCCAAGAACTAGTAGCATATCAACTTTTAGTGAGAACATTGAAGCACCATATGTACTACTAATTCTTGCCCATGCAAATCACGAAAGCCAATTGTAGAAACTTTTTCATAAGGATATATAAACAACATTAAATTTTGAACTCATAGTTATGGATTAAACTTTAAGGTAAATGATCATTTACACTGAAATATATGATGTTTCGATGAGTTCATAATCCTTCATAACTTTATTTAAGATTTGCATCAAATAATTGTTTCTTTTCTCCCCATATCTAAGATCTGAAGCAACCAACAAACAAGCTGCGATCTTAAGGAATCCAACCTAGCCTTTTGGACTTCTAGCCTACCTATCAGGAAGAGTAATGCTCCATGGTACCTTAAATTAGCATTAAAATTCTGAGTGAGAGGAACTACAACTAAGCACCAAAAAGAGACTACAACTTGCAGAGAGGAGAAAAAGCACCAGATTTGCAACTTCACTAGTTGTAAACACAACCTTTGTTAGATTTATGGAAAGCAGGATCTCATTGCGGATTGAGACAGAGCATAAGGAAATGATGAGAAAAAATGGATTCTCTGGATGTGCAACAATATGGAAAAGAAAATCAAATTCTTACACATCCAACATAACAATCTTTGTTTGTTTTTGGTTGTTCACAATTATTTAAAAAAAAATTCCAAATACACTTCTTTTTGGAGTTTTTTTTTTTAAATAACTTTCAATGCAAGTAATAGATTCAGAAGCCTTGCTCAAGCTCTTCACCCCTTCCCTTAATGTTGTTCAGTGACATACAATACCATGCACCTGTATAATATCTGTTTGCACTCCCAGGGATGTTTCATGTCTTTTTTTTAAGGATTTTTTGACAGTTATTTGGGTATTTTTGATGGTATGTCGTGTTCTACCTGCACATCAAATCATGGTAATGTCATGATTTTTTGGGTTGGTTTATCCCTCCTCATTGCCCAAATGGACTGCCTAGATGGACCATTTTGTCTGGGGTGTGGGCTAGCTCGTTTCGTTTAATTGTTTTGCATGAACTAGGTGGCAACTAGCACTGGAAATCAGATTGGAAAAGTCTTACCTAGGGGTGCAACTTGGGCCGGGTTCAACCCGAATCCGGCCCCCCGAACCCGAATTTCAACAGTGCTCAACTCACTTTTGCTCAACCCGAACCCGAAATAACCGGGTTTAACCCGGACCGATTTAAAATCGGTCCGGGTTCGGGTTGGAGTCAAACCGGCCCGAAAAACCCGAACCCGTTAAAATTTAACAAACCGAAGCCTACTCGCTCCGCTGGCGCTCGCCCCGTTCGCCCGCAGTTCGCTTGCCCTCCTCTTTCACATTTCTCAAACCCTAGCTCCTGTCTTCTCCGAGTCCCGCGTGCCTCCCATTCGTCGCCGTCGCCCATCGGTCGCCTTCGTCAGCCGTCCCCGTCGGTCGCCTTCGTGAGCTTCGTCGGATATTCCACCTAGGACGGTCGATCGACTCGCTCCGCTCGCCTGCTTGCCCTCTTTCAGATTTCTCAACCCTAGCTCCCGTCTTCTCCGAGTCCCGCCTCCCATTCGTCACCGTCGGTCGCCTTCGTGATGGCTTCGTCGGATATTTCCACCTAGGAGGCTAGGAGCTACCAGATATTTTCGATCGTCACCGGCGACTGCGAGCAACGAAATCTAGGTATTTTTTTATTTTTATTTATCTGCTTTTTATTTTCTTCCCATCGTGAATCCGTGAGATGTTCCGATCTCAAAAACACAACCACCGGCGGTGGCCACCATCACCAATGATCGGTCTAACCAAGAAGAACAACGGCCGAACCGCGCGGCCGTGAATGGAGAAGAGGCACAGCGCTAGGCAGCTTCCGAGCGAGGGTTTTCTGGTTGATTTCACGGCTGGATGGGTGTTAGATGCAGTTCGGCCTAACTGGGATTGTAAATTGGCATCAAACTTTCAATATGTTTATTTGTTCTGGCTATTCAAGTAATTTTAAACATTCATGCAATTTAATCACTACGGTAGTTGATGATGTGGTGCTTAAAATTCGTAATTTTCTACTAAACGTGATGCTGTTGAACAAAATTGGGATCCTTTAGAAGATCTGGTTGCTGGAGAAATTTCACTAAGCTTCCTTCTTATCTTCTCAGTTCCATTTAAATATTTCTATGTTGTATCTTGATATACAAAAACAGTAAGGAAAATTACATATGTAATTGATAGAATGTAGGCTCATGTAGTTCCATAATGAGCAGGTATATGCTGGGCCATGAGTTACTATTCATATCTCAAATAGGAATCTATCATGGTTAACAAATTCAATGTCATCCTTACAATGGAAGTGCTAATTAAGAAAGAAGTAAAAGATTCTTGATTTTGACTTCCTGACATGTAGGCAAGTTGGTCCCCATGGATTAGCTGTCTCAGTTTGTGCTTCAATACAGTCATTCATATACCATGTTGGTTATTTGCTTTGCTTTGCTTTCTTTCTTTTGTTGCATTCAAGAATTGAAGAGCTATTCTTATTTTTTCTTTCCCTTGACTTGGCTTACTCTGATTTTATAAGTATACATTCAATTAACAGATAATATAAACTAATAAAAAAGGGACCAAGGACCTAATAAGTCTAGATGAAGATTATATTACTTTGGTTAACATGTTGATGTTGTTTTTATGTCAATAGTGCATTTGAAAGATGATTTTTAATCTTCTAGTGCTAAGCAGTACTATGCTTGATTGTTTTCTTTCCTATGTTCCCAATATGAAGTTATGCTTGTAATATAAGTAGTAGAACCATGCTTGTAGGTGGCTTCTAGGAGTTTATTCTTACAACCTATCTTCCTCTTCATGTTGCATGATTGTTTATGGACCCAGAGATTCTGCAAATAAGTTTGATTATGAGTCAGAGTACATCTAGCTCTTGTCCACTTGTATCTAAACTCTAACCTCAAGCTTAGAACCAAACCTAATTTGGTCCCATAAAATTGAAATCAAACCTAGTTTGGCCCCATCAAGAAGGGGAAGCCTCTGATCTCAAGCTTAAAATTAGGCCTAATTTGACCTCATCAAGAAGGGGTAAAATCAAGTTAATTTAGCTCCATCAAGAAGGAGGAACCTCTAATCTCAAACTTAAAATCGAGCCTAATTTGGCTCCATTAAAAAGGGGCACGTAGGTCAACTGCTTATTTGTCATTTTGATAGAAAACATATTTGTCTATCAATTTAGTGATATTTCAGTTAAATAACTGTGTAGAATTTAAGGTGCCCATCCATAGTGTATTTTATCCACGATCCAAGTGCCATTTCTGATAATTTATCTGCATATTTTAGTATCTACTGACCCAAATTGATCCTTGTTATTTTGCTACATATTTTTATAGGATGATACATAGCAGCACAACCTTTATTCCTCTCTAAAGCATAGGTCAATATAAGTTTTTGGAAAATGTTGGTAATGTGTAATGTGTAAAATAATGTGTAATGTGTAAAATAATTGCATGCTTCTGATAGTTCTTAGGATGGTTTTTTGAGCCCATTTGTGTTAATGTGCAATATAGTTTGGTAAAGTCAATCTATACAATGAACAACTTGAAGCTCAACAGTGCATATGTTAAATAGCAATCAACATAGTGATGTAGAATGGTTTGTGATCTTAAAGTATTATTAATTAGTTAAAAGCTACATTTGTGTTTACAACTTGTCTATATTACTGGTATAAAACAATTGAAGTGGGTTGATGTATGAAATAATTTGAAAGTGAAGTAGCTTAGCATACTAGTTGTAAATTTTCATACATACCACATACATCATCCATATGCATGTTATGCTGGACCTGACTGGCATCGGCATGATACATGAATCTTTTAATCCTTGATGATAAGTCGCTAAACTTCCTTAAATAGTATGATTATGTTAAATCTCATGATAGTTGGTGGACCATGGTGCATCGCTTGCTTGATACATTCATGCAATGATAATTACCTAGTCATTCTGATTTTTCCTTGCGTTCAGTCTTACATTTAATCTGGTAAACTAAAACTACACAGTTTACATTCTTCAATTATTTGTTTTCCTCATGTTGCCAGTAATACATTCATGTTATTTTGCATATCTCCATGTTCTAAGTGAGTTCACCTCTTGATTTTGCTGGTCTTGAATGTGGAAAATGGCTATTCAATATGTTTATTTGTTCTGGCTATTCAAGTAATTTTATGTTTAGTTTGAAAATTATTTTTAAGACTGTCGACTACTTTGAAAATTGTTTTTAGGTTGTCAAATATGGAGGATATAAATGTTGGGCAAGAAATTGATGTAGAGGAAGAGATTATTAGTGAGCCAATTAAAAGTGTTCCAACATCAACATCTTCAAATACCATGGATCCTACAGAAGGTTCATATGCAAATATTCCTTTGAGTAAAAAGAAAAAAGCATACAAAATTTCATCACCAGTCTGGGCTGATTTTGAAAGGATATGTGATAACGAGGGGAAAGTAGAGTATGCTATTTGTAAGTATTGTAAAATTAAACTCAAGTGTCCAAGCACTCAAGGGACAAGCACATTAACAAGACACTTAAGTTTATGCAAATGCAATACAACCAAAGAGCTAAGGGTCAACTAATGTTGTCATTCACAACAACATCATTTGATAGTAGTGGCAATTTATCGAATTGGAAATTTGACCAAGAGGCTTGCAAAAGAGCAATGGCACGAATGATTATCCTTGATGAATTGCCATTCAAATTTGTGGAGAAAGAAGGGTTTAGAGAATTTTGTAAAGTTGTGCAGCCACTTATCAAGAATATTTCAAGAACCACCATTGTTAAAGAAGTTTACAAAATATACAAGTTAGAGAGGGCTAAATTGCAAAAGTTGTTTCAGGAAAGCATTCATCGGGTAAGCTTGACAACAGATTTATGGACTTCAAATCAGAATATTGGGTATTTATGTTTGACTGCTCACTTTGTGGACTCTTCTTGGAAGCTTCATAAGCATATCATCAATTTTTGTATTCTTCCTTCGCCACATACTGGTGAAGCTATCTCTTCTGCAATTGAATCTTGTTTAGATGCTTGAAAATCAAACAAGTTTGTACTGTTACTGTTGATAATGCATCATCTAATGATGTTGCATTAAACACTTTGCAAACAAATTTAAGAATGAAAGATGGTTTGCTTGGGGATGGTGATTCGTTACGTGTTCGTTGTATTGCACACATTTTAAACTTGGTTGTGAGAGGGGGAACAGATGAAATTAAAGATTGCATAGCTCGTATTCGTAACAGTATAAAGTGGATAAAGAGTTCTCCTAGTAGAGAACAAGCATTTGAAAGATCATGTGAAATGGTTAGAATTTCAATCAAAATGTCTTTGTGTTTGGATGTGTCAACACGTTGGAATTCGACATACCTCATGTTGAAGCATGCTTTACCCTTTGAGAAGGCTTTCAAGCGTCTTGCATCTGATAGTGATGCCTTTAGAAGTACACTCCTCCTTTTGAAGAGGATTGGAATTATGCTAGAGTACTTTGTGACTTCTTGGGCATATTTTTTGAAACTACTGCGATGTTGTCAGGTACCAAGTATGTCACTTCATCCCTACATTTTCGTTATGTTGACAAGATCCAAGATGCATTAAATTCGTTTTCAGCTGTGCAAACTGACCCTCTCCTTCTTCGTATGTGCAACAAAATGAAGGAGAAGCTTCGTAAGTATTGGGGTTCTGTTGATAAGTTTAATATCTATTTGCTTATTGCTTTTGTCTTGGGTCCACGATACAAGTTAGATTATTTATATTGGTGCCTTAAAAGAGTTCTTTCAATTGATGATGCTTCTGCAATAGCAAGAAAGGTGTATGATAAAATGTTTGTGTTGTATGAAATGTATAAAGTTGAGGCTTCTTCTGCATGCTCTTCATCTCAAGGGAGTGTTTCAACATTTTCTTCTTCCATGACTGCTATTAATGATAAGAAATATGAGGAGTACATTCGTGAAAAAGAGCAGAGTAGTTTTGATTGTAGCATGTCTGAAGTTGATGCCTACCTAAAAGATCCTCAAGAGAGGGCTGTAGAACCATTTGATATTTTGGCATGGTGGTCTACTGCTACAAAATACAAAACATTAGCATGTATGGCAAGAGATATTTTGGCTATTCCTGTTTCTACAGTGGCATCTGAATCTGCATTTAGTGCGGGAGGCCGTGTTCTTGACCAATATCGTAGTTCTTTGACACCAATATTGGTTGAGTGTTGATTTGTACTCAAGATTGGTTAAGAGCTGCACCAAAGGATCCAGAATATGAAGAACTCATCGATCATTTGGATAAATGTGCAAAAGGTAAAATGTATGTTATTATATTTTGAATTATTTATCATTCTTTCAATGCAATGTTTGACTCATGTTGTTATTTTTTCAGAGGAAGCTGAAAGTATTGCAATGACTTCCTCCTCTCTACCTCCTATTTCACTAAAAGATTAATATTGGAGGTGTTAGCTGTATTCTCAAATGTGTTTTCTTCTTAAATGTATTTTTGATAAAAATTTCATGGGCTAAGCTCAGGACATGTAAGTTCTTCCATCTTTATTTAATTGGGCATTGATGTGAGCTCTACTTAATTTCTATTGCTTCTAAGTATGTTTGTGTTAAATTGAGCTCTTTATGATTGCAGAGTACTATTCTGCTGCTAGAAATGTGGTGAGGAAGTTGGATTGTATATGCACAGAAAATGAGCATCAAAAGATGATACTCTCAATATGATTCAATAGTTTACATTCAAATTTAATCCAGTTTTTTTCCTATAGGAAACACGTTAATGGTTAGCATGAATCACATCTACAATTATATTCTTCTGCATTTTGCCTTGCTTTTGTCACAAGTTTACTGAAGTATTGACTAGATGCACAGTTCATCATTCTTGGTAAAATTGGCTCATGCAATGCTCCATATTCAGCCATTGTTTTAACTCTATGAGATTAATAAGGCATCAATTGGCAAGCAGGAATCTAATGTTGACTTTGAGTTCTCAGCTAATAAATTCTATTTATGTTTGAACTTCCAAGTAACTTAATTTTGGAGTACTTTCACACATGTACATGTCCTCTCATGGGTGAAAATTAACAAATGAAAATAGAACTTAGTTAGCCCTGTGCCTATATCATCGTTCATGGATGAAACGTGCTTTTTCTTTATATTTGTGTTCATCACAACTCTTCATTGTGGTACAACATTATGTTTCAATTTAGAGTTTACAATTGTATAGAACAAGTTTCTGTGCAAGTTTCAATGTCAAACTGATGTTTCAAATATAGTTATGCTTTTCAAGTTCCATATTTTTGTGCAATGTTTCTTAGCAATATCTCCACTGTATCTCAGGGTGCACAAACTATAGGAATGGGGGTGGAAGCTCAGAGTGTACCAGCAACTGCTGATTTAGTTGGTGCTTTCTTATGAATGTCATCTTAGATACTCTGCCATTTGCACAAGTTTCTTTAACATTTGTGTTACATAGTATTAAGATTATTTTCCAATATTGAAAGTAGTTTCTCTCAAAGATATGATGAAAAAGTATTTTATTTTATTTTTCTCACCAACCCGAATTTCAACCCGAAACTCAACCCGAACCCGATTTTTAAAAATAGGGTTAGGGTTGAGGTTTTACAAATAGGGTTAGGGTTAGGGTTAGGGTTGAGGTTTTACAAATAGGGTTAAGGTTAGGGTTGAGGGAAACCCGAGTTTCATGGGCCCGAGTTGCACCCCTAGTCTTACCGCACCATTCTTCGGTACAGCAATATGCATCGGCCATATGGATTGGCCGCACGCACATGCCAAGATCCAATGAGCCTTGTCGTGCACTATACACACAGCAACACTCGCGGACAATCAATTCATAGGACCGATACATGTTTACTATACTGAAGTGATGCAGTAGTCTTTATTAGATTTTCAGCTCTCTTTTGCATCCCCGCATTGCTGGAAAATCATTGACCAGCCACTGAGCTGACTAGCCATGAAGTGGACTACTGACCAACCCTTAAACCTTTGCTGATTGGGCTCCCACGCTCTAAAAGTAGTTAGGACAGAAAATGGATTTGATGTGGATTGAATATCAATCAATCCACATCAAAATATGCTTTTGTTTGAAAAATATGGATGTGGATAGGGATGCTATTCAGACGCCAAAAAAATTCCATATTCATATTTATTTTAAACAGAGAAGGATACAATTTAGATATTGAAAATAAGGACATAAATATAGATACAAATTAAAAAATAAAACTTTATAAACATAAAATCAAAGCTATTTCTGAGTGGAAGATAAATCAAGTTAATAACACCTTAATATGGCCACTCATTTCTCTTAAAAGTTCACAAGTTCTATATAAAATTAAGTAGGATTACAAATAAAAATAGATATTTAAATACTAAACGGATAGTTGTCTCCTCATATCTATATCTATTGTTTTTTGATGGACATGAATGCAGACATGGATATGTGGCAGCTACTCAAATTTGTATTTAATTTCAGATATATTCAAATTTAAAAATGGATCCGAATCCAGTCCACTGTCCCCCTTGTAAGTAGGAGAGAGAAAAAAGTACATATTAAGATTTTGTTTAAATAAACTAAGTAGGTGTTTGTGGATATGTTTTAGGAATAGTTGCGGACTCTTCCATGGTAATTCTCACTTCAGAAGCGACGTGAAGCTTCATTTCAAAAAAGAAATTTTATCCATTTTCAAATATCTACAACGGATATGTTACGAAGCGATGCAGCTCTCCGGGAATCAACGCTTCACAGGCTCCAGCGCCGCGGCGCTTAATTTCTATAAATCCACATACAAATCAAATCAGAAAAAAAATTAGTTCTTATCTACAATCGAGTTTTCATTAGTGCTTTGGTGCAAACCCGATAAAAGGCTTGTCGTATCCTGCGGCGTATTTGCTATTCACCAACAAAACATTCGAGAGGTGCAAATAACGCTTAATAAAACCGTTCCGTGCGTGATTCAAGCCTATCCTTATCTTCATCTCTAGGTTTTATCTTAATCATTATCTCTATCTCTTCTATCTAGACTTTCCTTCTTCAAATTTTCTCAAGAATACACTCATCCCCTCTTCTCCTGGTCCACAAAAGCCAACATACTTTCCACTTATTTTTCACCTTGTTTACCAAGTGATGACGCTCAATCGCCTATCCTGGACGTCGGGGACGGAATGCTTCTCGAATCCTCGCTTCAGCGGGTTGCCTGCAAAGAAGTCCCAAGACCGGAGGGGATCCTTCGGTGAGACCCTCTGATGCCCAAGTTAGCAACTGAGGTCACAGCTGAAGAGGGGCTCGAGTGAGCCCTTTTTTGTATGAGAAAGGAGGTCTCAGGGAGGAGGGATTCCTTCCTGAGAGTTGAGATGGCGATTTTGGGGGTTATCGCGCATACCTGTTTACTGGGTGGATTAACCTTTTTATAGGTTGGATCCTGGCATGATCACGTGGGATTGCATGAGTCAGAAGATCTGCTGAGCCCTTGCGTGAATCTGGGCTGGTTAGTGGGCTACGTCCCATCAGCCGGCGGGGCTGTTGGGTTGTCAGATTTGGCGCTGTTGGGCGGTGCACGTCTGGCGCTGTCGGGCGGCGCGTGTTAGAGAGGCAGTTTCTTGAACCGCTGGGGCTGATCTGGCGGGAACTGGGAATCTCGTCTTATCAGGGCCGAGCCGGGTCGACCTGAGATGGCTGGGGCTAATCCCGCTGGCAAGACAGTGCTGGGGCGGGGCCGAATCGACGGACTTGGAGGTGCCGGGGCTGTGTCGGGCCGGCCGGGGATGGCCTTGGCCGACTCGTGGAACTGGAGACGCCGGGGCCGAGTCGGGCCAGCCGGGATGGCCTTGGCCGACTCGGTGGAACTGGAGACGCCGGGGCCGAGTTGGGCCGGCCGGGATGACCTTGGCCGACTCGGCGGAACTAGAGACGCCGGGCCGAGTAGGAGAGTGCCAGGCCGACTGGGAGGTGCCGGGGCCGCTAGCTTGGAGACGTAGGGGGCCGGCTAGCTTGGAGACGTAGGGGGCCGGCTAGAAAGTTGTCGGGCCGCATGGGAAGGTGCCGGAGTCGGCTGGGAAGTGTCGGGGCCGCCTAGCTTGGAGACGTAGGGGGCCGGCTAGGAGAGTGCCGGGGCCGACTGGAGGTGCCGGGGTCGACTGGGAGGTGCCGGGGCCGGCTAGCTTGGAGACGTAGGGAGCCAGCTAGGAAGATGCTGGGCCGTTGGGAAGGTGCCGGTCTTGGAGCCATCGGCCTTTGGGGCCGTCGGTCTTGGAGCCGTCGGTCTTGGAGCCATCGGCCTTTGGGGCCGTCAGTCTTGGAGGTGTCGGCCTTTGGGGCCGTCGGTCTTGGGGCCGTCGCCTTTGGAGCCATCGGTCTTGGAGGTGTCGGCCTTTGGGGCCGTCGGTCTTAGAGGTGCCGCCTTTAAGCCATCGGCCTTGGAGGTGTCGGCCTTTAGGCCGTCGTCTTGGAGCCATCGGTCATGGAGCCATCGGCCTTTGGGGCCATCGGTCTTGGAGGTGTCGGCCTTTGGGGCCGTTGGTTTTGGGGCCATCGGTCATGGAGCCGTCGGCTTGGATATGTCGGCCATTGGGGCCGTCGGCCTTGGAGCTGTCGGCCATTGGGGTCGTCAGCCATGGAGCTGTCGGCCCTTGGAGCCGAGGTGGGCCGTTCAAAAAAATTTATTTTTCATGGGGTCAACTGGCCCCATCAAATGCCCCTCCATACTCCTTGAGCTTGCGTGCCCTGCATCAGCTAAGCGAAAGGAGTGTAGAACTTCAAGAAATTTTTTGGAGGCAAATTGATTACCTCACGTCCGCCACTCAAAGCAGTGTACGCTAATTTTTTGGGGGGATGCTCGTCAGTTAGCCGTTGAGGCAAAGATAAAGCCGATGAGGCAAAGTTGAGGCCATCAAGAACCTTTTGAACCCCGGAGGATGACCGAGAGTCGCAGGGATTCAACCATGCTCGAGAGCCTTTAACCCGGAGGGTGACCAGAGGGTGCTTGGGCCAGGCTCAGGGTGCCTCCTTCTTTAAAGAAATGGGTCTCCTTTTGCAGGGTTGATGACCTGCCCCCAGGAAACTCTGTTGATTGGAATCCGTAGGTCTTGAGCTTGAGGGTGCCGATGTGGAGTCGGTCTTTGTGCCGACGCGGAGCCGGTCTTTGTTGCAACACGGAGCCGATCTTTGTTGCCAACGCGGAGCCGGTCTTTGTTGCCGACGCGGAGGCGGTCTTTGGTGCCGACTCGGAGGCGATCTTTGGTGCCGATGCGGAGGCGGTCTTATGCCGACGCGAGCCAGTCTTTGTTGCCGATGCGGAGCCGATCTTTGGTGCCGATGCGGAGCCGTCTTTGGTGCCAATGCGGAGCCGGTCTTTGTTGCCGATGCGGAGCTGGTCTTTATTGCCGATGCGGAGTCGGTCTTTGGTGCCGA
>UESW01001361.1:233516-341342 GCA_900491605.1 Calamus simplicifolius
GTTTTCTTCCAAAAATGGTTTGAAAGAAATCTATAAAAAGGGAAGACTATCATTCAAAAAAAAAAAAAAAAACAAAGAAGAAAAACGGAAATAGAGAAATCCCAATTCAAAAATCCGAAAAAGAGAGAGCCTGAATCTCAAGAGAAAAAACCTTCTAGCTCAAATCCACTCCACTCCAAAAAGCTCAAGAGGAATCCAAGGCATTCAAATCAAAGTTTTGGTGGATTTCCCAAATTGGAGAAAGAGGATCAGTTTCTTGCTTTTCAATCCTTCTCAACTGCTTCAACTGTGAAGAATCGGAGCTGAGGCTTGATTCAATCTAGCAAGGAGAAGAAGAAAAGAAGAAAAGCTCAAAAGCCAACCAACTACAAATCAGGCTTTTCTAAACCTTGTTCATTTACTTGATTATTTGCTCATTGAGGAGCTGTGTACTTGAAAAATAATATTTCTTTTGTTTGTGTCTAGTTCAATCTGGGGGATTGAACTAGTGGAGGTAGTCTTACCTCGGTACAAGCTTGGTATAGCTTGTGTTAGGGTTTTTGTGCTGGTGAGCCCGAAAACCGGCTGGGTTCGTTGTGATCCCGGGAAAACAACAAGTTTGAGTTGTGAGCTTGTAAAACAACTCGGCTGTAATCAAGGAAGATTATAGTGTGGACCCAAGTGAATCTTGGGAGTGGACGTAGGTGTTGGATACACCGAACCACTATAAAATCTTTGTGTTTGCCGTGTCTCCTTTATCTCTATCTCTATCTCTATCTTATTGATTGTATTTTTTTTTTGCATCTGCATTCACTTTCACTCACACTAAGCAAACAAATATTTCAAAAGGTTTAAATTTTTTAAAGAACCCAATTCACCCCCCCCCCCCCTCTCTTGGGTTGTCATCTGGGCCAACAGTAGATCTGTACTTCCTTAATCAACACACAAACATATGTAGAAGTATCAGACTTGAGAAAGAGGGAGTTGGGCCGATCGTGCAGAAATGCTGAAGAGCGATTTTGCTGGGTCTTGCCGAACCGAAAGAGGAGAAGCCGGCAATAAAGAAGAGAAGTTGGAAAGAAAGAGAAGAACTCCCACCGAGCTGAAAGAGGAGAAGTCGATGAGAAAATACCGTTAAAGGATGGGAAGCTTAAAGTAGGCATACCACCACATTAAGCTCCAGACCTGAAGGGTTGCCATCCAACAGAGTTTGAAGGTGATCCTTTGAAGTCCTCTAAAGGAAGAAGATGTTGCAGTAGCTGCAAGTGATCCTTCACACATGAGAGATTTTCCTTGTACTTCTTGTGCCATAGTGCACTCATAATCCTTTTGTGATAAGGACTTTTAATGAATAAAAATATTCTTCTTTTAATCGCCCATGTCTTGAGCTGAACCTTCTTCTTCTTGTTCTTCTTTTTTTTTATCATTCTCGGAGTACCTTAGCTTCGTTGGGGTCCAAAGTTAGGATGAAGTAAGGGCTTAGCCCTTTTTAGGATTTGCAGATTAGGCGAAATAGTTTCCAAATCAGTCCTACCGGGTTCAAAAATGGTTCAGCTGTATTTAGCTATGCTAGGGTATAGAGAGTCACTCAGCCATGCCGAGGTTTAGAGAATGTTTTTACTTGGCCTAGCCAAGGTACAAAAAATTCCGATCGGTCATGCCGAGGCCGAGGTGACTTAGCCTTGCCAAGCTATGAAAAGCTCCAATCGGCCGTGCCGAGGCTCGAAGGAGATTGTACTTGATACTACCATGTTTTAGAGAGCTTCGATCAGCCATGCTGAGGCTTGGAGGATTTTTTACTTGGCCCTACCAAGGTATGAAGAACTCTGATTAGCCTTGTCGAGGTTCGAATGATGTTTTACTTGGACCTATCAAGGTACAAAGAACTCTGATTAGCTATGCTGAGGCTCGAAGGATTTTTTACTTGGTCCTGCCAAGGTACGAAGAACTCCGATCGGCCATGCTGATGCTCGGAGGATTTTTTACTTAGCCCTGCCAAGGTACATAAAACTCTGATCGGCCATGCCGAGGCTCGAAGGGTGGACCCGTAGGGTTGGCAATTGGGCAAGTCATGCCTTTCACCAATATCTTGAAAAAGATAGTTATTCAAAAATAAATATTTCAATTGATAGTGAATCTTATTACAACGAGCAAGGTAGATCAATTTAGATATACTTCACTGATAATATACTCGGAGGTTGTCCGAGTTTCATGTTTGGAGAATGGCTCTTCTGTTGAGGTCTTGGAGCTTGTAGGTGCTAGGTCTGATGACCTATGCAACTTGATAGGGACCTTTCCAATTCAAGGCCAGCTTTCCCTGCTCCATCGGCTTGGAGACCGATGCCTTGCAAAGTACCAGGTCGCCAGGAAGGAACATTTTTCCTTTCACTCAAGAGGAGTGATAACGAGCCATGCATTGCTAGTATGCGGCCATCCTGACCTGAGCCTTCTCTCTGATCTCTTCAATCAAGTCGAGGTTGGCCCAAAGTTGCTCGTCATTTGACTCCTCCGAGTAGCCTTCGACCCTGGGCGAGGGTAGGCCTATCTCCACTGGGATGACAGCTTCGGTGCTAAGGGCCATCCTGAATGGAGTTTTACCAATGGGGATCCTCTGTGTCATCCAGTAAGCCCAGAGAACGTGATGAAGCTCATCCACCCATCTGTCGTGTGTTCTATTGAGCCAGGCTTTTGTCCCTTGAAGCAAGGTTTGGTTGGTTATCTATGCTTCTCCATTGGTCTATGGGTGCCCGACCGAAGTGAGTCGATGGATAATGACATGATCTTCGCAGAACTTTTGAAACCTCGTGTTGTCAAACTATCGATCGTTGTCTATGATAATGGCATGTGAGAGACCAAATCGGCAGATGATTGATCACCATACAAAGTCTCTGGCTCAGACTTTAGTTATTTGGGCGACTGCCTCGGCCTCAACACTTGGTGAAGTAATCGATGGCTACGAATAGGAACTTCCTCTATCCGATGGCAGGAGGGAACGGGCCAAGGATGACCATGCCCCATTTGGCGAAGGGTCAGGCGGATGCAATGGGCGTCAGGTGTACGGACAGGAGCCTTTGGATGTTGGAGTGACACTGGCATGAATCATAGGCTCGGATAAGATCGTTGAAATCTTTCTACATGGTCGGCCAGTAGTACCCTTGACACAATACTTTATGGTAGAGGGCTCGGACACCTAGGTGATTGCTACAAATGCCTTCATGAACCTCCCGCAGAGCATAATCGGCCTCTGATGGCTGAAGGTACTTAAGTAGTGGCATAGAGAAGGAGTGCTTGTACAGCTGATCATCATGCAAGACATAGTGAGATGCCTACATTTTCAGATTTTTTGCCTCCTTTCTATTGCCGGGAAAGATCCATCTCTGAAATAAGCAAGGATTAGGTCGATCCATGATGGTTTGGCCTCTACTTGCATCACATGGTCAACGTCTACTATGCTGAACTTTTTTAGGACCTCTACGTGAAACTTTCGCTCTAGGTTCATGGAGTCGGTGGTGGCCAATCGGGAGAGAAGATTGGCACGTGCATTCTCGGATCTCGGAACCTGAATAACCTTAAGTTTAGAGAAACTAGATGATAAGTCGCATACCTTTTGAAGATATCAGATCATATTCGGCACCCGAGCCTCAAACTCTCCTCGCACATGGGCGGCAACCAGCTGTGAGTTGGTATAGACATTCAGCTTCTTGACTTTCAGGTCGTGGGCTAGTCGGAGTCCGACGAGCAAAGCCTCATACTTGGCCTCATTGCTAAAGATCGGGAAGGAGCAATAGATGTTGTACTCAAACATAACTCCTTCTGGGCTTGTAAGAACTAGACCCGCATTGGAGCCACTTGTACTGGAGGATCCATCCATATGAAGTAGCTATTGTGCCTCGGTCACCCCTTGCTCAGGAATTTTGGTGTCGACCCATCCTTCATGATTATGCACTTAAGGAGAAAATCCATCAGAACTTATGACTTGATGGCTGGGTGAGGTTGATACCAAATATCATGTTCGCTCAGCTCTACAGCCCACTTTGCCATCCTTCCTGACACTTCTGGATGGTGAAGGATCGCTTTGATCGACTGGTTAGTCAGGACTGCCACGACGTGTGCTTGAAAATATGGGTGCAACTTCCATGCAGATGACACTAATGCCAACACCATTTTTTCAAACCGAGTGTGCATTGTCTCAGCGTCCCGAAGTAGCTTGCTAACATAGTAGACCGACTTCTAGATCTTATTCTCCTCCCAAACCATCATGAAGCCAACACCATTCTTCGAGATAGCCAGGTACAAGTATAAGAGTTCTCCGAGCCTCGGACTGCTAAGAAGTAGTGGTGAGCCAAGGTATTTTTTGAGATCTTCAAAGGACTTCTGGCAGTCCGGAGTCCACTGAAAATTTTTGGCCGAGCGAAGTGCATTGAAGAAAGGAAGGTACTTCTCGATGGATCAGATGACAAAGCGATTAAGAGTTGTTATTCTTCCCATAAGGCACTGTACCTCCTTGATCGATCTTGGGGATGCCATTTCCTAAAGAGCTTGGATCTTTTGGGGTTCGCCTCAATGCTCCACTGAAAGACCATGAAGCCTAGAAACTTCCTCAAGTTCACTCTAAAGGCACACTTGGTTGGATTCAGCTTCATATGATACCTCTTAGGGTGGTGAAGCTTTCAGTGAGATCAACAATATGTTGGGTTGCTTCCTTGCTTTTCATCAGTATGTCATCAACATAGACCCCATGTTTTGGCCTATTTGATTTTTGAAGACCTTATTAACCAGCCTTTAATAGGTTGCCCCGGCATTCTTTAAATCGAAAGGCATACTCGGTAGCAATAGATACCTCTATCAGTGATGAAGGCTATCTTTTCTTTATCCTTGAGCGCCATCCGAATCTAATTGTAGCCTGAATAGACATCCATGAAGGTCAGCATCTGATGGCCTAAGGTAGCATCCACTAGTTGGTCGATCCTCAACAAGGGAAAGCTATCTTTTGGACTGGCCTTAGTGAGGTCGGTGAAGTCGATGCAGATTCTTCACTTGCCATTTGCCTTCTTTACCATGACTATGTTTGCTAGCCAGTCAGGGTAGTTTACCTCTGGATGAAATTGACCTTGAGGAGTTTGTTAACTTCCTCTTCAATGGCCTTCCGATGCTCGAGGGCGAAGCTCTCTTCTTCTGCTTGACTGATTGAAATGTCTCGTCCACATTGAGGCGGTGCATAAGAACATCTGGGCTGATCCCCAGCATATCCAAAGTAGACCAGGTAAAGATGTCAGCATTCTTCCAAAGGAAGTCTAATAGGTCCTGCCGAGACTTTCCTTCCACTTGAGATCCAACCTTTATGGTTCGGTCAGGCTAAGCCTCGTTAAGCGGCACTTCTTCGAACTCCTCAATAAGTTCTCCTCTTTGCTCGATAAAGTCCTTCCGAGCATCAAACCCGTCAACCTCAGGCTTTCAGGACTAAGGTTAGCAACAAAGCAGTATTGAGTAACAGCTTGACCCCCCAGATGATCCCCACCCCCCATTCCATGGGGAATTTCATGGCGAGGTGAGGTATGAAAATTACAGCACCAAGGGGCATCTACCCGAGCCTGCCAAGGATGGCATTGTACGTGACCGAAGCTTGGTCACTAGAAAATCCATGTAAATGGTTGTTATGCAAGGCTAAGTGCCTGCCCAAACTGCCAAAGTGATTATTCCTTCGGGCATGATGGTGTCATCGGTAAATCCATTAGAGTGGAGTCCACGCTTGGAGGTCTTCCATTCTTAATTTCATTTTACAAAGGCATTAGATATAAAACATTAACTGAGCTTCTACTATCGATCAAAACCTGATGTATATCATAGTTGTTTATGTTTAAGGATACAACAAGAGCATCATAATGGGGATATTGTATCCCTCGGAGATCTTCATCCAAGAATATGAGTTCTTTGCACCAGATTCTTTTGGATGGGTTTTGTTCTTCGTTTGGCCAACCTTGAGAGGAGCTGATCATGGCAATCATGCTTTAGGAGCTCCTTTGAATCGCTCCAGTCTCCCTCAGCAGATGAGTAGTTCAATCTCTTATCGGAGTTGCCAGCATTCCTCGGAATCATAGCCGTAGTCACGATGATATCGGTAGTACTTTGTCATATCCCTCTGAGCCATGTTTCCTCAGAGGCTTTGGTCGAGGGAGCTGACGCTCGATCTCCATCAGGATCTGAGCTTGCGGTGCGATGAGTGAGGTGAACTGATTGAACCTTTGCGCTGGGCTCTGGTGCACTGCCTCGGCATGGGGCCCTCTAGCGACGTGGAGGGCTTGCCGGGTGAGCCAGTCGGCTTCTCTCCAAGCTCTTCTTCTCCTTCTTCTTTGAGTCTTTGGCTTGGGCTGACCTTATAGATTTCTCGACCCTGGCGTATTTATCCGCTAGAGTCATCATGTTGGAGAGACTTTAGGATAATTGACTTCATCGCCAGGTAAAAGTCTTCCTCTTTTGATACTCCGTCGGCTAAGGCGAACATAGCCAGCTCATAATTAAGGTGGTCGACCTCCAGCATGGCCTCATTGAAATGACCTAAGAAACTTTTTAGAGACTCCCTCCCTCTGCTTTATTTCAGAGAGGGAGTCTGACCTCCATCGATAGTGGCGGTTGCTGATAAACTGGCTAATGAAAGAACGGTCCAGTTCGTCAAATGAGTTGATGGAGTTCGGCTTCAGGGTATCAAACCATATTCTTGCAAGCCCTCGAAGAGTCGCAGGAAAAGTTGGCACAGGATCGCATCTAAGGCCCCATGGAAAAGCATAATGTAGCGGAAGCTGCTCAAATGGTCATCTGGGTCGGTGGTCCCATTATACGACTCAATGGTGGAGAGTTTGATGTGGGACGAGACCACCTCTTTCATAATCTTGTCAGTAAAAGGTAGACCTTGCTCCACCTGTGGCTGAGGATGTGACGTGTGCTTGACAACGTCCAACAACATGCGTATCTCTTGGATTTCCCACTCCATCGCCTTGTTCTGGACAGTCAGAGAGTTTGGATAGAGAGATCGCGGCCGCAGTGTCGAATCATGGCGATAACGACTGATGACAGAGAGCAAGCCCGGCGGAGCCAAGGCAAACTCCTGTCTCCGTCCCTCTGTGAAACTGGCTTCACTTCCTTCTCGCGGATAGGTTATTGTGGGAGGCTCATGGCTTCGAGTGGATTAGGTGGGGGAACTGTCTGTTGGACCGATGCGGCTATTCCACCATGGTGTTGCTGAGAAGGCACGGCTGAGGGAAGGACTCCGTGGAGGCCTTTCACCAACTATGTCATGGCTTGAACTTGCTGGACCAATGTACCAAACTGGTCCTGGGTAACGGGGCCATGATCGACAGTGGAGCCTTGGGCTGTAGCGGCTGAGAAGATGTCGTATTGTTTATGGGGTCAGGCTTCTGAGAGATGGCCTAATCCGGAGCATCAGTGGTCGCTCTCTTGCGATTGGCCATTGAGGATGTCCTTCTAATTGAACCTTTCTCTTTGTATTCAAGTTTTTAGAGGGACTTGTGGCCCTTTCTCTAGTGCCAATCTGTTGCTGTGGATTTCGATTCTCCGGCTTGGGGATGGTGCTTGTCTGGATACATATAGCTTTCTTCCGTCCTAGTGGACCTGCAAGACAGTCCTCGCACAGGGATCATAGGGGGTAGTCCTTATGGAAGACCCTCCGACACTCAACTCAGTGAAAACCCAAGCAAACAGATGAGAGAAGAAGGTTATTGAAGAAGGATGCCCCAAATAGGGTCTCTGCAATGCAATAGCGTTTGCTAGGTTTTTTAGAACTTGAGAGCGTTAGGGCTTGAAAAGCATACCTGAGGGGTCTTGAGACTTAGTATTTGTGCACAACTTGGATGGCAAGTTGTTATCTAATTTTTTGGGCATGTTTTAGGGAATTAGCAGCCATAAGGCTAAAATCCCGTTGATCGTGGAGGGGGTGATGTATGTGGCCCTTATTTTTGTCCAGGGATGTTCGCTCCGAGATCTTGGTGACCGGTACGATTTATCCTTCGAAACGTTCAGTATAATCAGGGTAAACGTGATGTTGATCTTGAGCAGCTGGGGCTCGATCATGCCGAGGTTCAAAGATGGATTGGCCATGCCGAGGTTCGAAGATGATTGGCCATGCTGAGATACGGAGATGGCTCAGCCCTGTCAGGTATGAAGATTATCGGTGATGTGGATTGTGACGCGGCTTGTACTTTTCTACGATGAAAGTGAACTTCTTATGAATGCAGCGCTTAGCGGGTCAGAGCACAATGGATCCCACTACCTGCTGTTCATCAATCGATGTGATGGTAATTTTATTTTACATCAAAACTTAAGAAATTAAATAATATTATATTAATTAAAGATTTTATAGCATCAATAATTTATCGAACCCAATTAGTATGGTTAAGATATTTCAAACCATAGGAGGGCATAAATATTATTTTTTAGTTATAGTTGTGGATAAGTTTTTTTGACGGTAACAGTAGGTACTGACACCAAGCCAATTATTTAATAACAAAAGTTTCCTTTGTTTCAGAGCAATTGAAAATGCAAGTAATATGGTGTTACAATGGTAAATCTACTTAGCTATATTTATTAAAAAATAAAAAAAGTTAATTTTTGAATTTGTAAAAATTTAAACATTATGGCTAAGTTTTTGTAGCCTTTTATATCATCAAAAATTTATACTTTAATATTATGATTAGCAAGCTCTTTCTCTCCTAAAACATTAAAAGAAAAATAATTTTGACCCTCAAAATGTTACTTATAATTTATTTTGATTCTTAAATTTTTATTAGTATAATTTAATTTTTATATTTAAAAATATTATATTTTTAATATTTCAAAACATAAGAAAAGATAAAATTAATGATATAGTTGTTATGATGTGAACTATCATTTTTTTTTATGGCATCAAATATATATACTGCTCGAATGATATATTTGTTATATCATTAAGTTTAATGATTTTAAGAATATATTTTTAAAAATATAAGTGATTAATTATAATAATTAAGGATTTAAATAAATTATGGGTAAAAATTTAAGGATCAAAATTATTTTTTAAAAAATTAGAGCATGATTTAGTGTTTGATGTCAAAAATTATTATAAAAATAAAAATATGAATTTTTAAAAATAACTTATTTCTCTTATTATTTTATTTCTATTTATTTAAAATCTATATTTCATCTTATTTAAATAAAATAAAATTTAAAATAAAAATATTTGATCAAAATATTAATTCTTAGAGGCTCATCGTTTTTTTTTTAATGCCTGTTTGAGCACTACCCTGAAGTACATATTTTGAAGAATGTGGATGTGATGGTCATTCAAACCACAAATCATGACCACCACTACCTTCAGTTGACCCTCCAATGTCTCATCGAAGAAGACGGGCGAGTGAAAAATGTATTTCAGAGCCTTTTAAAACGTGTGCAAGTTGAAAACCAGCACCCACTTTGTTCCCTTCCCATACTGCCCCTCTTCTCCAGCCTCTATTAAAAAACCATTCCCATCTCCTACCTCGACTGATCTCGGCGAGCCCAAGCTCCTCCCTCTTTCCCCCACTCAACCTTCCAGCACTAAGAAGAATATAGCAGGAAGAGAGAAGAAAAGGCTCCAACTTTTGCCTCAGAATTCGTTGAACAAGAGAAGGGGAGAGATAGAGGAAGAGAATGGCTGTCTGCAACGAGATCATGAGCTTCTCCCGGCTGGGAAGGTCATCTTTAGTCCCTGCCCCAAGATCTGTTCTTCTTCGAGGTAAACAGAGCAGGCCCTGTTTTGCCTCCCCTGCTTTGATTCCCATGGGACAGAGGAGGAGGAGCTGTCGGTCGACGAAGGTGGTGGCGGCGATCAGCGAGGACGTGGTGAAGCTGGTGGTTGGAAAGCCGGAGCCGGTGAAGTTTAAGGTGAGGGCGGCGGTGACTGTGAGGAGGAAGAGCAAGGAGGATTTTAAGGAGGCCATCGCCAACCAGCTCGATGCCTTGTCCGAAAAGATCGGCAGGAATGTGCTCTTGGAGCTCATCAGCACCGAGATCAACCCAAGTGAGCTCCATTTCTTTAGCGCCTTTCACTAGATCTTTTCTTCTGCTTCTTCTAATGCCTTTGATGAATAACGAAAACAAAAAGTTTGAGCTCTTGTCTGCTCTTTTTAGTTTAAAATAAGCCTCTTTAAAGCTGCTTTCTGGTAGATCTTTCAAGCGAGGTTCGAATTGGTGTCTCTTTTCAGAATTCAAATAATTAAGAACATTTTGTAATGGAGAACACTGGTACCTTTTTATATCATTACTATTTTCTACCTACTGTTATTAGATTTTTTAGATAAGTGACATCTCATGTCTTCTTGTTCCAATCTCTCCTTATGCATCTGGAACCCACAAAAAGTTCGAGGCCTTTTCCTTTCTGGGATTCTCCTCTGTCTAACCTCTTTTGTTATATAACTTCTAGTCATCAATTGTAGCACTTCCTTCTATTCAGACAGAAAAAGGGTGTTCTCTGTGCTTTTGTTTTGATGAATTATTAAAAGCAAATGCCTTTATTCATCAAAAGATTATTAAAAAGAAGAGAAAGGAGAAGAAAAGGAAGCAAATATTTTCACTTTCTTGGATTCCACTGATCTCCTTCTGTTGTATGGATTAATTCTAACATTTAGGAACCAAGAACCCGAAGAAGAGCGGCGAGAGTGTGATCAAGGACTGGTTTGAGAAGAAGGATTTGAAGGGGGAGCGCGTGGTCTACACCGCCGAGTTCGTGGTGGACTCGGCCTTCGGCGAGCCTGGGGCCATCACCGTGGCTAATCGCCACCAGAAAGAATTCTTCTTGGAGACGATCGTCGTTGAGGGGTTCCCCTGCGGCCCGGTCCACTTCCCCTGCAACTCATGGGTCCAGTCTACCAAGGACCTGCCCACCAAGAGAGTCTTCTTCAGCAACAAGGCACGCATCCATCTCCACCCTCTGTGTTCCTTTTTAAACCATTGAAGTTGAGTGGCGACATCATTGTCGCCATTAGATTTGATGATAACTTTTCCTTCTTGTCTGCCCCTAATTTTTGTGGAGCAGAGCAACTGGTCTAGAGACATCTATCTTAAATTTTTTTTTTTTTTTTTTCTAAGAACTAAGAACCATTTGTATCAGTATTAGCTTAGTGGTTTGCGTCATTGTTAATAGAGACACATAGGACCAAGTCTTCACGGAATAACATGGGCACCAACTCCTATCTATTATTGACCTTTATTATCATATATCGTGCTTCTTGTTATTTAAATGACTATTTTGTGATGAAGACTGGTAATCCAGCACACTGGATCTAATGTTTTATTATATGAACTCGATACTAATGAGTTAGAATTGGCTCTGTCGGCTTGCTTTGATATAGAATTAATAAGACTCTGTTAGTCAAATAGACAAATTCTATCCAAGGCATCCCATGGCCAATGAAAGTGTTTTGTTCCCTTGATTAGTATTCATTTGTGAACATTTGCAGCCTTATTTGCCATCGGAGACGCCGGCAGGACTGAGAGTGCTGAGAGAGAAGGAGCTGAAGGAACTAAGGGGTGATGGAAAGGGAATTCGGAAATTGTCTGATAGAATCTATGATTATGCTACCTACAATGATTTGGGCAGCCCGGATAAAGGAATGGAGTTTATCAGGCCAAATCTTGGTGGAGAGAAGCTGCCATACCCGAGAAGATGCCGGACTGGTCGACCTCCTACTGATACAAGTGAGTGTTCTTTCCCCTCCATTGCTATATCATTGACAAATTGGAATGAGGTGATGACACAAGTGAAAGTTAAAGGGAACATGAGTTGCAGTGCTGCATCTGATAGAGATATAGACTAAAAGATATGCTTTATGTCTTTACATTTTTAATGAGAATTCATTTTGAGCAATGTGTGCCATTTACTATATATATGTGCATGTGTCTAGTATTTCCAAAGAGTATTTGATCTAGTGTGTAGAGTACGGCTTACACACAGAAGACTAGATCATCGGTTCTTTTGGAATACAAGTTTATTGTTCACATTTTTAGATGGAATTGGACACACCATCAGTAGAGCTGTAGCACAAATTTAAGTAGGTCTGTCTTGACTACGGGGAATGGTTTATTCTAACTATTTGTGCTAGTACACTTTGTGTGTATTGAACAGGACCCAGTTGAGTTGATTATTTTATACTGACTTTATAAAATAATTTAGAACTCATGAATATTATGATTACTTATGCTCTTAATCTGAATTCTATTACTAGACACGTGTGTGTAGTGATTATTGCTTTGATTACACATAGAGTGAGATTCTATATGAGTCAATAATCTCAGTGGGTTGGGCAATAACATTATATATATGGTGAACATTAATAGTTGAAGGAATCCACGTCCGGTTAATTTGGACTGATGATATCTCCTTGAGAAAGCTTATAAGTTTTGATCGTATCAAATCTTGCAAGTGGATTTTGAATCCGATACGTCAAATAAGTTAAGTGGATAAGTCTCAAGGATAATAACAGCCAATTAAATTATATTGTTAGTATTTAAATTTAATTGGTAGATATCTGTAATCTTAACGTGGGGAGATAATAAGTATTTAATATTAAGGCTCGAAAATATAAATTCGAATATGATTAGGAGTACAATTATAATTCTTTAGTGGAATGAATTATAATTTACGTAATTAAATCCTAACCCGGGATAGGATTAGGAGATTTAATTACGTGGGAAGTCCTTTTCATATTTGCCTATTTGGTCCCTGTTGTAGCCCTATAAATACCTCTCAATTGGTTGCTAGGGTTAACGCTTTTGAGAAAAAAGAAAAGCAAGAAACCCTAGGTCGGCCGAGAGAGATCCCACCATCTTGAGAGAGAAGAAGGTATTTCGGGAATACGGCGGAAGGCCAAAAGGTTAAGGTCGAGCAATCAAATCAAGTGTTCCAGCGTTCAAGTCTGAAGGTATAATCTTATACTCATAGATTAGAACGGTAAAAGATTTTTGCATTACTCATATACGCTATAGCTGTGATCTTGGGGGTATTCCGCGCTCCCCAACAGCATCAACTTTCTCAAATATCTGAAAAGTATTGGTAGATTCTTAGTTGTGTTCATAAATACGTGTGAGAATGGAAAGGTGATGCGTGCCATGGAGATTCCTGGAACCTTGGTGAAGTTTTTGACTTTCAATGTCCTCCATCTTGGACTGGTATACTAGTATTACAAAGTTATTGAAATTTGACCTAAGAGATAGATTTGAAAAATTTAGGAACAGGTCCTACATGCTTTGGTAAATGGTTTTAGTTTATTTCAAAAACAACTCGTGTAAGGCAACTACATCCAGCTTCTTCTAGTCAAGACCACCAACATGAGCATTCCTGGTACCACCAAACTAAATTTGAAATTTGACCTAAGAGATGGATTTGAAAATTTTAAGAACAGGTCGAGCATGCTTTGGTAAATGGTTTTAGTTTATTTCAAAAGCAACTCCTGCAAGGCAACTACATCCAGCTTCTTCTAGTCAAGACCACAGCATGAGCATTCCTGGTACCATCTTCTCCACCAAACTAAATTTGAAATTTGACCTAAGAGATGGTTTTGAAAATTTTAAGAACAGCTCGAGCATGCTTTGGTAAATGGTTTTAGTTTATTTCAAAAACAACTCCTGCAAGGCAACTACATCCAGCTTCCTCTAGTCAAGGCCACCAGCATGATGAGCATTCCTGGTACCATCATCTCCACCAAACTTTCAGACTTTCAGCTGTGACTCCAACCCATAGAATTGGTCATCTCAAATTAATTTTATCACCTCGTTTCTTAGGTAAGCTTTCCAAAACATCCACCACAACAGGTAAACAGGAATGGAATTGGCACTGGCAGTGCTAAAGCCTCATAATGTCTATTATAAACTTCACTGAATATCTCCATTTTTATCTTACCTACTGTTCTAATCTATGTTTAGTTTCATCTTTATTTGGATTCATGCATTTCTTATGTTGGTCCACAATGTTTATAATAATTATTGACAAAGATGATCATATTGGCCGAGTGACAGACATGCTAGCCGAGAGTCGAATCGAGAAGCCACATCCAATATATGTGCCCCGAGATGAAGCCTTCGAGGAGTTGAAGCAGGGTGCCTTCTCTGCAGGAAGGCTCAGGGCCGTGCTCCACAGCCTCATCCCATCACTCATTGCCTCCATCTCCATTGAGAACCATGACTTCCAGGGCTTCCACCACATTGACAACCTCTATAAAGAGGGCCTCATCCTCAAACTAGGCCTCCAAGAGCATCTCTTCAGGAAACTCCCCTTCGTTCAGAAGATTCAAGAGTCCAGCGAGGGCTTGCTGCGCTATGACACTCCTAGCATCCTCTCCAGTAAGCACAATCAAATCCTTCTTCTTTAATCTTTATAATCTCTAGCATAATGTGAGAGAGAAAAAAAGCTAGCACTTAATTTTTCAAACGTTTATCCAGTTAGATTGAATGATGGATGAATTCTAAGTTGTCCCTGTTGTCACGTCGCTTTTTATTATGTCGTTTTCCAATTGGACCATGTGGCAGATCTGAAAGTAGACTAAAAACATTTATAAGAAGGAGACTTTGATGGCACGTCACCTTGAGAGAAAGGGCAGGATATATGATAGAAAAATAAATCAGATAGAACTAAACTGACATAAGATATATGTGATAAACTTTTTAATTTGTTAATTTTACTCTTAGGATGTGTTTGATGTACTGAATGAAAGGGATAGAATTTTTCTAATTATAAGAATAAAGTAATGGCTGCTACTTTTATTATTTCTATCTAATTTATTTTTTCCAAACAAGGAGAAAGAAAATTCTTATTAGGTCACGCTCTTTATCCAATTTTATCCTTCTTTTGTTGTATACTATCATGTTTACCAAATGTAATCTTAAGAAACTATTTTAACAATAAAAATAAAATAAAATAAAATAATAGTTAAATAGAATAAAAATAAATATATTTTAGATAAGTTGTTATTCTTTTTTCAATAAAATTAGTCATTGTATGTGCGAGAAAATTTTATTTTTATCTTAATGAAAAGTAAATATGAGAAAGGGTTAAAAAAAAATTCAATCCCTCCTTTACTTAATGCAGCCAAATGACGTAATTAAAGTTACCATGTGGCATTAATGTCTATTTTAAGCTCTAAAAAAATCGTGCAGGGGATAAATTCGCGTGGCTCCGAGATGACGAGTTTGCCCGCCAGGCGGTCGCTGGCATCAACCCTGTGAGCATCGAGAGGGTTCAGGTAATTCCCATCAAATCCCAAGCGTATTTTTGTCATTAAGGTAGTGTTTGAAACAGGGATAAGAAGGGATATCCTTTGGATATCTCATCTTATTCCCAAAAGTCATAACCATAAGGAATAGCAGAGAATAAAGTTAACCAAAGGTTAATCATGGGATATCCCTTCAATTTATTTCCTAAAAAATATAGAAATAGCTGGTTATCCTTTCAAATAAGAGTAAAAAAAGGTTATCCTATGGATTTATCTTTTTGCATTTGATATGATCAATGGAATAGCCAAGGAATATTTTTAGGAATAACTAAGAATAAACTCTATCCCGTACACTTATCTATGAATAATATTTTTTTATCAAACACTACCTAAAGAACAAGGGCATTTTCGTCCGCAGGTCTTCCCCCCGGTCAGCAATCTGGACCCTACGGTCTACGGTCCTCCAGAATCCGCCATCACGGAGGCCCACATCGCCGGGCAGCTCAACGGGCTGACCGTCCAGCAGGTACCCAATCGAAACACCCTCCATTTTAATCATAATTACATGCGATGCCATCATCTCTTATATTTATCCGAATTTTCCGTTATATTATTTAATGAAGGCATTGGAGGAAGGGAAGCTGTTCGCGTTGGACTTCCACGACATATATCTACCGTTCATCGAGCGGATCAACGAGATGGACGGCCGGAAGGCCTATGCGACGCGGACCATCTTCTTCTTGACGCCGATGGGAACGCTGAAGCCGGTGGCGATCGAATTGGGCCTGCCCCCAGCCCAGCCTGGCGAGGCCCGGCCCAGCATGGTTTTGACGCCGCCCTGCGACGCCACCACCCACTGGCAATGGATGCTCGCCAAGTCCCACGTCTGCTCCAACGACGCCGGCGTCCACCAGCTTGTCAACCACTGGTACATATATATATATATATATAAATCAATAATTTAAATCATTAAGGACGCTAATATATCATTTTTTTTTTTAATAATTATCATGTTTGTATTATAAATTTAATTTAATTAATATTTATAGGTTGAGGACGCATGCGATCATGGAGCCGTTTATATTGGGAGCGCACAGGCAGCTGAGCGCGATGCATCCGGTGTTCAAGCTGTTGGATCCTCACATGAGATACACGCTGGAGATCAACGCGCTTGCGAGGCAGAGTCTCGTCAACGCCGACGGGGTGATCGAGTCTTGCTTCACTCCGGGCCCCCACTGCATGGAGATTAGTGCGGTCTACTACCGCGATTTATGGAGATTCGACTTGGAGGGCCTCCCCGCTGATCTCCTCCGCAGGTAGATGTAGATAGATATATATACCTTGACCAAGCTTTTTAAATTTCGAAGATAGGGCCGGCAGACGTTATATACGTCGATAATTAGGATGCTGAAATTAATGATGCATGATGGTAGAATAATATATTGTCTCAATCTTTGGAACAGCAATCCATCACATCTTCAGAGGATCGACGTCCACAGTTGTTTCATTGGATTTGGACGTCGAATGTTTGAGATTCCACGACTAGGGCTCTAATTCAGCTGAGTTATTTACGAGCTACTCGAGACTTAGCTCGATAAAAGTTGTTTGTGTTCGGCTCATTATGTAAACGAGCTGAGCTTGAGTTTCATTTTAGAACTCGTTTAATAAATGAATCAAGCTTGAGCGCACAAGTGCTCGAAAGCATATTCGATTAGGAGCTCGTAAGATAGCTCGATTAGAAACTCGCAAGCTGGCTCGATTAAAAGTTTGTGAACAAAATGTTCTTTCATCTTTTTGCTCGATTACTTTTATATCTTGTTGGATTAATATTTTTGTGGATGACTTTAGAAATTTTTAATTTAATTTTGGTAAAAAAAAATTAGTTGAGTTTTTTTTTTCTCAAACCGATCTTTAAATGAGCTTTTTTTTTTTTTTTTTCAGCCAAGCTTGAAACGAGCTTAATTGAATTTGCGCTTGAAACGAGCTCGATTCAAACTCAAACTTGAAACAAGCTTTTTTGAGTTTGAACTTATCGAGCTTTCTAATCATACCAAACGAGCAAACATAAACCGAGCTCGAACAGATTTTTTAAATATTTCTTAACAACTGAGCTTGAGCATCGAAAAGCTCAGCTTGGCTCAATTACCGCCTTAATTCACGGCATTTAAAATCTTACCTAAAACCCTAGTGGGCTTGGTTAGCACTAAGCCACATAACTAATACGTTAGAGTAGCCACTTGTATAAATTTTAAGTAGTTAGAAAAGGAAAAGTTATAATTTTTTTGAAGTTGATCATCTCAGGGGCATGGCTGTCGAGGACCCAACCCAACCGCACGGCCTGCGTCTCCTACTGGAGGACTACCCCTACGCCGACGACGGCCTCCTCCTCTGGTCCGCCATTGAGACCTGGGTCCGGTCCTACGTGCAGAACTACTACCCCGACCCGGCCGGCGTCCGGTCCGACACGGAGCTCCAGGCCTGGTATTACGAGAGCATCCACGTGGGCCACGCCGACAAGCGCCACGCCCCCTGGTGGCCCTCGCTCGACACCCCCGCTGATCTGATCGCCGTCCTCACCACCCTCATCTGGCTCGCCTCCGCCCAGCACGCCGCGCTCAACTTCGGCCAGTATCCGCTCGGCGGCTACGTCCCGAGCCGTCCCCCCATGATGCGCCGATTGGTTCCCGACCCGGAGCGCGACCCGGCCGAGTACGCCGCGTTCCTCGCCGACCCGCTCCGCTTTTTCCTCTCGGCGATGCCGACCATATTGCAGGCGACCAAGTTTATGGCGGTGGTGGATACTTTGTCGACGCACTCGCCGGACGAGGAGTATTTGGGAGAGAGGCAGCAGCCGGGGACGTGGACGGCCGACGAGCCGGCGGTGGCTGCGTTCCGGGACTTCGCGGCGGAGATGGGGCGGGTCGAGGAGGAGATCCGACGGCGGAACGCCGACCCGCGGCGGCGCAACCGGTGCGGGGCCGGCGTGCTGCCCTACGAGCTGCTCGCCCCCAGCTCCGGTCCCGGCGTCACCTGCCGCGGCGTGCCCAACAGCGTCTCCATTTAATCTTGCGAGGTGGCGACCGGAACGCCGCTTTTTTTAAAAAAGAATAATTTCGGCTCACTGGCTGGTACCTACTCCATTAAAAAGGAGATTTTTTTTTTTTCGCCCTTCTTCTTATTATTATTTTTTAATTTCTTGAAAAGGATTAGAGGTGTAGAGTTAATGGTAGTGGATGCAGTGGAATTAATGTAGTGTGAGAATACAATGTAATTATGTCGATGCTGGTGGTAATGCAGCCTCTTAATGTAGTAAATTGGAAACTTTTTGGTGTTATCGTGTATAATATGAAAATTATGGCCATTAATCTTTGCTCCTCCAACTAACGTTTCGTATAAGTAATTATTCGTAGCCAAAGGCCATCATATATATGGTGGCATCGTAACCCGTTGAGGACATTCATGCTCATGCGCATGCCTCTTTATTTAAATCCATCTTCTATTTCTCTCTCCTAAAACGAACTAAAAAGTTCTATAAATACATGAAAAGTATAAGTGGAATTATTATCTACCATGAAATAGATGAGGATTGATCATATAGCATATTCGTTTCAAAGGCCATTGATATTTAGTGCAAGTCATCCATTGGTCCATATACCTTGTATTAGTGGAGCTAAAAATAAAAATAAAAAAATGAGCAAAATATGCAAAACCGATATCAAAAATCGAACCAATAATATATTATTGATTCGATATAGTATGCATTTTGTTATTTTAATCATAATATTGCTTGGTACCGTTTAACAATACAGGTTGATTTTGCTTGATCGAAATTGGTTCAATTCATATCAAATCTTGAATGCAAAATTTATTTTTATTAAAAGATAAAAAAAGAAAAGCTTTCAAAGGAGCATGAGTGTTCCTATTACAGAAGCAGAGATTGCAAACATGCATGATACATGCCATGGCAAATATGAGTTACACAAGCATGAGACATAGTCTTGTGATGAGCATACTTGAAGAACATCATCACATTCCTCAGAGCATATCAGAGCATGCAGAAATGTAGAAGAACGTGGATCTTTGATCATATGAAAGAATATAAAGAAGTGAGGAAGCACTGACAACAATTAGAATAAAAGGGGAAGAATGACAACTAGCAGTACCTTCCTTCCAATACCTCTCTTGTGGAACGCTTGCAAGCTTTCATCCTATTCCCATTCAAACTCAAAATCAAAATGTCCTTCTAACCATCATGGGAGTACAGCATGCCTAAGTTTCACCAATGATAATGTAATCAAATACAACGTTGCAATTTGCATTCAAAGATCTAATATTTCACCAACAAGGAGAACGAGAGAGATTATATCCCAACCACTACCAAGGTCTCCTATAATTTGGATTGGCCAGACCCAGAACAAAATGATCTCAATCTGCCTAAAAACAAAAATAAAGAAAGATGAAAAATGTACTCTTTTAACAGTTCAAGCACCATCATTTTGAGAGGACTGTATGAAGGTTATTCAACCATCACACCGTAAGGACTCAGTTTGGTGCGAACTGTATTGTTTCCAGGTAAATGAAGAAAATGCACTTGCTGCAGTACTGGAAGAGTTTTACATCAAGCACAATACAGGCGTGCATCATGTCGTCTCAAACAATCTGTCTGAATAAAGTTAAAGAAAAAAGATGAGTGAAAGGTGTATATCAATGAACAGACAGCTATGGGAAGATGCAATTTGGATTTCATGACCTGTAGAAGTGTAGAAATATATGAATGTTTAAAAGCAAAGGCATATTTGAGTGGCGATCCGAATGTCTGCCCAAACAAGGAGCAAATATAACTACGCAGCAAGATGTGGCAAATAAATAACAAAGGATGTCCTCACAACTTGAAGCCTTATGAAATGTCCAGGTTGTACCTTCAAAACTGTGCCATGGTTGGATAATTTGCTTCCTCTGATTGCTCGACGTACAAATCCATATAAAACTCATGACTCAATGACTCCAGTAGATCCAGAAGCACAGTTTTTCCCATGATTCCTGGGAGCAACCGCGGATTTTTTTCTGAAGAGAAAGAACAAAACTTAAAAGTTCTATGAATGCATGACCAAATAGAATGGATGGGACATATAGTACAGCAAGCAGAAGGCTTTCCTCCCAGTGCAAGCCCTCCAAGGTATGCCACCAATTCTTGTTTTTTCTCAAGTCCAAGAGGGATCCTGCTGATATTAGCTTTCAAGTAAAAGCCTCTTAAGATTTTGGTAGAAAAAAAAAGAGGAGGGTCCTACTTTCGTACTTTACACTTTACAGATGCCAACCAGCACCAGAGAGAGAGAGAGAGAGAGAGAGAGAGTTCATTCCCAACTAATTGTCATCTAACCACCACAAAACTCTAGGAAACCCACAAAATGTTGCCAAAATATACGAATGAAAACCCCTAAGAACAACATCAAATTAAAATTGGTGCTTCAATTCCAACTTCATCCTCCTTTTAACCAATCCATCCTCTTTGAACTGACTACACCAAAATTGTAACTCTAATATATATCTCAGTCCATTCTACTATATACCAGAACAAGAGCAGAGAAAAGTAATGACAATACCACAACTTTGACACCAGTTTTGGCATTTTCATTTCCCATCCGACTGTTGAATTCATTTCAATGATTTTGCAAATAAGCTAGGTTTCTGCCTCCCAGTTGACCTTTTAAGTTCATCACAAACCCTTCTCTTGTCTCGCTACGACTTCAACACCAATTATCCAAAGATTTCATGTCAAGTAAATTTCTTGTTGGAAAAATTGACTGGTTCCTTCCATGGATCCTCATTAGGTTAACATGTGCTCTCTATCAAACCCACAACATTCCCTCACCCCCCCCCCCCCCCCCCCCCCCCCGCGCAAGGTTTAGATTCTATTCATCTCTCTAGATCTTTCATAAGGCCTAAGCAAGAGAACAGTATCCACACCCTACTCTCATAGCTCATGGGATACCACGTATAATAACATCAAATTCATGATAGCTGGCACAGTCATGCATATCACTTCATGCTTATAAAAGATTTGCACCATTGTACTCATTTTTCCATCATCATTCAATTTCCTCATCTTCAAGATCTGATTGAAGAGCTAGTTCACCAAATTTTTCCTCTAGAACAAGATAAAATCAACCAGCCTCGTGTAAATCTCATGATTGCTAAATTTAAGGTATAATATGCAGGACATAATGTCTTTTGACCTCACAATAACGAGCTAATATTTTAATTAATATTTAGTATACATGCTCATTCACCAGTGGTCTCTTACAACTTGCTTCACCCAATGCTTGATTTTGTCAAAAAGAGAGATCATCTTGAATTTGCTTGACATATTCCACCTATCTACTCAATCTTCTTGTAATTGAAGCAGAAGAAAACATCAACTTTAGATTTCCATCCTTTCCAATTTCCATCGAGGCAATCATCATATGAAGCAGACTAATTTTCTCCTTTGGTCATTTTTCCTTTGCATATATATGTCTTTTTTGTTCATATACCAAAAAACACATTTGTTAATGCTTTTCGCTACAATTGTCCATACTATTTTACAAGGCCTTCAATTTTGATCATGCAAAACTTTTGATACAATTTTTTTTCCTTTTGGGACAAAAAACTAAAAATGTGTGAAATAACTTTTATACCTAATGTGACCAAGGGTTTAAATCTAGTATGGGGTCCCATCCTGGTTTGTTTCTAGGATGATATGGTATCAGGATGTAACAACATGGTTGAGATATACTGCAGCCAATAACAACAAAAAGAAAAAAAGAATTGTGTGCCGATTCATCTCTGTCCATCTCCAATCTAGAGTATCAAATGCAATGAGGACAACTGGGATGGACCAGGACAGTTCGGACATTGAGAACCAGTGTCCTAAGTTCCAATTCCTACAAGAACAATACAATATTAATAATACCGTCCTTTTTGGCTGGACATAAATCCTTGCGTATAACTTTTTTGGCCATTGTAGGTCTCCTTGCATGAAGGAAACTACTAGGATAACTTCCAGCCCCAATTCACTCCTTTGGCCAATGAATCTTCATTAAGATCATTACCCTCCAAAAAGACTTAGAACCTTCAAAGGAGTATATACTTGCAACAAATGCTCACATCTTTCCACCCAATAAAAGAGTCATTATAAAATGGAGTTCAATTATATTCTATGCCTTACGCTCAACAAGTCAAAGGTAGTTACAGCCCTTTTTAAACCTTTCTTATATAAGTATGATAATTGTACGTCCACAAAGTACTATCAAGGTTAGCAACACATGTTACTTTGTCATTCCAGTTTAACCCCTAAATTGTTTATTAGATGAAAGTCACAAACATATAACTTTCTTAGATAATATAAAAATGATGAGTAGAGTGCTTAGATAATATAAAATGGAGTTCAACAAGTCAAATGGTAAATCTGTTAAATGGGGAACAAAGCAAAGATATTCTATCTTGATTCTTTACTGAAAGATGGTTTGCAAGGAACCTTTTATCCAATTTGACAGACAAACCACTAAGTAGAGTAATCCAAGGAATCTGCCATTTATGTAAGAACAAGGTGGGAGAAAAAGACATACCAGGCTTCATAGGTCAGCATGGAGGGAGTTGTTTATCTACAAACGGTAGAACCAACTCAGCAGTCCACAGCAGGTGAAGCAATTAGAACAACCATTAAGTAAGCTCATGACAAATGTGTACAAGGGAGAAAAACCGAAATCAGATATGATACAGATAAATCAGTGCAATTTCTCTCAATTTTATTATGTATATGCAGCTTGCTAGCTGCAGCCAGTGTTCAACTAATGGTTTCAATACAACATGATCATCATATGCAAAGCTCCATCGAATGATGATTTCCTTGCTCATATTGACAAGTACATCCTGTATGCTTCCCAAAGGAATTCATACTCCTTTTCCTGAACATCAATATAAACCAGCCAATTACAAGATTCCCATTGCTTGGCTCACCCTAACAGACAGAAATATCACATAAAGAGATATGAGGCCAAAACCCAGCATCTTGTTTGGGCGCATGTCACTCCGTGGTAAGATAACAAGAGCCCAGATGAGTCCTAACATAAGAAAACCTATTGTGTAAACTAAGGAACTATCATGGGGAGCTCATAAGAAGCAGGCACTGTTGATGATGCTTTAAGCAACATTGACATCCCCAAACCAGCAAGTGTGTTGAACATAGGCCCAGCATAGCATCCTGACATGGCAATCTGCACTCCATCTCCTCCATTCATAGCTAAAGCAACGTTTGACACCAAATCACCCATTGAATTACCCCATGCCAAAACTGTCAGTCCAAGAATAGATGGATTAATGCCCAAGATTACACCAAAGGCCACCAAAAGCGCAACTAGCTCATTAGCAACAATATAGAACCATGCTATACTCATTATAAAACCTCCTACGACCCATGGAAACAAGAACCTTCTCGGTGGACGATCAATGCTTGTGTATAGGAAAGAAAGAGATGCAAGAACAACACCGATGATACCACCTACAACATAAGCAGCTATACTAACTTTGGAGCTTTCACTTTCACCACTGTTCCATAGAAATGTCAACAGAAGTGGTGCTAAAAAAGCACTAGCAACGGCATATCCTTTCGACCACCTTTTTTCCTCAACAATTGGAATTGTCAACCTTCTCGGAATAGATAAAGGCATCTCCATCCACAAGAGTAACTTCGAGCAAGAGAAAATTGGCGTTTCCCCCTCACCTTCATCACTCCAACCCCATAAAGGTCTAGGATTCTCAAATGAATTAACCCTGCTGCTCTGATTTGAATAAATAGCGACATGTGAAGCCCACATCCACTGAGGTAATGAATTATGAATTGGTGGCATCTCATCATTAATCTCTTCTTCCAGAAGGGAGCTATAAATAGATTCATCCTCTTCAATACTATGAGAAAAGATGCTCCCTCTAACCGGAAGCAACGGAGTCACAATGTCCAACTTCAACATCCGAGCATGCTTCCTCAGTATCTCATTTGCTGCCACGGTGAATGCATAAACCACATAAATCGAAACAAACATGAATGCTCCCCAAACAGGCACCCTCCCAACAGTCAAGATCATGGACAAAGACATCAACGTCAACATGAAGAAGCTAATATCCCTGATGAAACATTTCCTATCAATCTGAACATTCTTCTCTGCAACACATAACGAAACAGCACCTACAACCATGCAAGTAACAAAGACTGCTCCACCCAATACGCTGTTGAGACCAATCTCACCGGCGCCTGTTCCCACAAATGATGCTATGCTAGCAAAGACATCAGGAGCGCCATTTCCCAGTGGGAGGAGGGTGACCCCAGCAACGGTCGCAGGAAGCTTCAGTAAGCTGGAGAGCTTCTCTAGATTACAACAGAAGTAATCGGCAGCCGTGTTTCCCAGCATATAAAACAGAGCTCCGAGCCACAGGCCAAGCATGGCGAAGCCCAAAACAGGAAATTTCTCGCAATCGCAGTAGAAAAAGATGAGGTAATCGATGAATCCACCGGAATGGCACTGCCGATGGGCCTTCAAGAAGTCACACTGGGTGTCAAATCCCTCGTGCTGGGCTACTCCAGTGCACGCTTCCGTAGGATTCCCAAGGTACTCAGAACTCTCATTCATCCCATCAATCTGGACGGCCCCACTTGTTGAATTGGCGACAGGAACCTCGGAGATCCGGCGACGCGGGAAAATATTGGATTTTGAAACCCAAGGAGAGGAAAAATTGAACTTCTGGTGGGAGAAAGGGTTCCTGAGAACGTCCTCTTTGTTGTAGAAGAAGAAGAGCAGGACCAGAGCACACAAACCATTGAAAACTGCACGAAATCTACCACGGCGCCTGGTGACCACCTCCATTCCTATATCTCCAGTAGGCTTTATAACAACCCTAAATTAGAGATCTAGGGATTGGACGCACGAGAAACCCAGAGGATTGAAACCCTAGGGTTCGAATTGGACAATCGTGCGATGTGGGAGAGATAGGAATTGGGGAAAGAATGGATTCGCCAGCAAAATTTAAGATTTAGGAAGTAAAAGAGGTTGATATTTGGGATGGAATCAGGATTTCGTAGAAGCGTAGCCTGGCGACGAGCGGAGAAGCTTCCCACGTATTGAGTCGAAAGAAGACGGAGGGGAGCCTCCACTTCTTTCCCTGCTTGTTTCGCGTGCGTGACTTTGAATGTTAGTTAGGTCGGTAAAATTACCTGTCCGTGAGCAGAACGTTTTCCATATGGTCTGGGCCTCGAAAAAAATATGGCCTGGGTCTTGCCGTTGATGTTGGGAAATGAAAGACTTTTGTCCATTGCGTGAAGTGCAACAAATCTTACGTGGAAGGCTTAATACGTTAGGACAAAATAGCAGAGGTCATGATTGTAAATTAATAAATGATACGATCTTTTGAATGAAAGAGGACGGGATAGCATGCCTTTTTAAAAAATATTAAGATACATTAGTTATAAAATTATGATACCGTAATTATAAAATTATGATAATTTTATGATATTTTGATTAAAAAAAATTATGACACTCTGATTGTAAAATTACTACACTCATTCAGAAAGTCGATAAAAATTATGACACCCCAATTATAAATTTACACACCTTAGTTATAAAATTATCACATTCATTCAGAAAATATTAAGGTAAAGCTCTACAACATCCTGGCCGAAAAAATTATGACACCTTAGTTATAAAATTACGATATCATAGGTATAAAATTATGACATATGTTCAGAAAATCAAAAAATTACAACACCTTACAACACCGTAGTTATAAAATTACGATACTCGTTCAGAAACATTAAAATAAAACTTTACGACATCCTAGTTATAAAATTACGACACCGTAGTTATAAAATTACAACATCCGTTTAGAAAGCCAAAAAAAATTACAATACCTAAGCTTTAAATTTACGACATTGTAGTTATAAAACGTGCCTGCCTCTGGCCTATACATAAATTCTAAAAAAAATGATGAACGGGTATTAATACATGTCAAACTCAAAACTTAAGATCGTATCATACTATCCAGTCCCATTTCATCGCATCAAGCCATGTAGGATTTATGTGGACTAATAAGAAGAAGTGGTGTAACCATGTAGGATTTGCTGCACCGAGGTGATGTACAAAGACTTTTCTTTGAGAAATTAGAAAGGAAAAAGACTTGTTGCACCGCCCTTCAGTGTAGCAACCGTGCATCAATCGTGCCGATTGGCTACACGCGCATACCGGCATGCGTACGGTGCGTGACAAGGCCCATTAGGCCATCGCATATGCATCAGCAGGTGCGGACGGCCAATCCGCACGATCGGTGCACGCTTGCTGCACCAAGTGCATTGTAACTGCACCGTGCTAGGTGCATGCACATGCATACCAAAAATAAAAAAATAATTTTATTTTTGGTATGCATGCACACGTAACGTGTGCCAATGGCACAGTGCGCATGACCTCCATCATCCTATGCACAAAAACTTTTGCTTAAAAATTTACAAGTAAAGCCGAAAATAAATTTGAGTAAAGACACTGTTTTATTTTAAGAAAATCAACCATTTTAAAATTTTTTGATATTGATTTAATACCAATTAAATCCTTATATTTCTTTCTTTGCCATTCCATTAAAAATTTAAGAAGCTGGCTGCTAATCTCTTTTTATGTTATAGAAAACTCATACTGGAATTAGGGATGTTATAAATGGCAGCTGCCTTAGAATCGGCCAAAATGTAGGCATTTTTGATATTGTATAAAAAGCAAATTTTATGAATTTTAAAGCAAACGAGTATTTCTTAAAAATAATTATTTTACAATATTATCTGAAACTTTTGGTAAGAGAAAAAATAAAAAATAATTTTAGAAGAATCTAGAAAGCTCAGGGTTATTTACTTGTAGGAAAATTGGGAGTATTTTTTGAAAAATTATTTCAAAGAATAGAAAATATTATGTTCAAATCTAATTTTTTTAAATAAAAAACTAAACATTTATGCATTAGGTCTGAAAAATATTTTTGAATTATTTTTTCTTGTTTTCTTTTCAAAATGAAGAGATTTTTTTTTCTATGTTTTCTACTGCTATATTTCTATCATCCACCATTCATCAACATTTGCTATTGCCATCATCACTGTTGCTATTACCATATCTCCATCAATGCTACTACATTGAATAGCAATAAGTTGGGCACTCCTTTTTCATGAACCATCCAAACTTATAGCGAATTTTAAAATCTAAAAAGTAAAATTTTTTTAAATTTTTTTTTAAAAAAAGGTTAAACCTGAGCTCATGACCAAACTCATTTAGTAAACTTGTAATCAAACTTGCCATGAAAACTGGGTCATCAAGCCAAACAAATTATCCGACCTCAACCTAACCCAAAATTAAAATAAATTTATTTTTATTATAAAAATAAAAATTATTTATCCTTATATCAATTTAACAAACAAATAAAATGAATCATATATTTGTAAGGAGTTCCAATTTGCCATTTTACCTCAATGATCAAGTTATATATTGGTCATTTTTATAAACTTTAAAAAATTAGGTATTCAGAAAACTCAATTTTCTAAACTCAAATTTGTCTTCGTTTAAACTAGTTTTTAAAATTTGAAATCCAAAACTGAATTGGATTCGATTTTTCATTATCCAAACCATTTTTTTGATTAATTTGAATACCTACAAAAACTTTATCCATTATCATCTATAATTGCTACCACCATACCTCTATAACTTATTGTTACTATTGCCATGCCTCCATCATCCATCACCATCATTAATATGCTTACGCCACTTACCATCATACCTCTATCATCCATCACTATCTTTATTACCTATTACTCATCGCTGACCATCACTATCTTTATCCACCACCTCCACTACACCTTTACCACCCACTTCAACATGACAACTATCATTATACATTCACTACTACTGTATTCTTTCACTATCATGCCTCTATTACTCACCACTATCATTATCTTAGTGGTACCACGTACTATAATTCTACCATTTATCACCACTTTTACTATCTATTATTCACCACTAACCATCGTCATGATCACTGGCTATAGTAATACCATATTTAGTATTATTACAATATCTTTACCATTCATTATTAGTATGACTATCACCACCTTACCACTAGTACCATCACTTTTATACGCTATCTTTTACTATCGTCACTATATCTTCACTACACCCACTATTCATCACTATTGCAACCCATTGTACCCTTACTATAAATATTTTTGACCTTTTTTTTTTAATAAAATTTTTAAAAAATATTTTTAATAAATGAACCTGTTTTCTATTTTTTAAGAAAATAAAAACTGAAAATGGAGAAGAAAACGAGAGGAAAACGGGAAAAAATGTCTCACAACTAAACGGGGGGCTAGATTACGTGCTTCCCTGCTTTTCGTTTCCCTTTTTTTTTTTTTTTTTTTTTGAATTATAAAGCAAAGGCAGCATTTACAAGTCCAACTTCATTATTGCTGCTCCATTTGTAATCCACTCTCATTTCGTTATACCCTGGAATGCTCTTCAACTTGTGCTCAAAATCATTCGTATTATAACTTCCAACATCAGAGAAGCCCAAGCATCATCAGTGCTACTCCATATCCAATCCACTCTCATCATTATACCTTGGAATACTTTCCAACTCATGCTCATAATCTTACATATTATAATTTCAACCATTGTCATTCCCTGTGAATCATGCAGATCTAGACCAATATAAAGCATCCTTTTGTGAAGAAAATATAGGAATTAAAATTCCAATTAGCCAGCCAACCAACCCCAGAATACGGTGTATGGCTTTCACTGTCTACAATACAAAAATGAAAGGAGAATTTAAGTACTACTGCATGGGCATGTGATGAAGGAAGTATGTTAATTTTTGAGAAAAATATTGCTATGTGGCCCAACACATATCCTCCACCCCTAATTCTTAACATGGCATGGCATGGGGAGAGGCTTGGTGCAGTTCACATGGAGATGATTGCTGTCCCTTTTCATGTGCCATGCCAGAATCATGTTCAAATGGACACAAGGTGGATCTCTGACTTTTCTCTTTACATGAATATGAAGTATTCTAACAAGATCTTGAATCGGGCCCACTAAATAGGCATTCAACAAGTAACTCCAATTAAAGCTTAGTTTAGGCGATATATTATTTAATTTGGAGAAGCCAAGGATTTTGTACTTGCTAAAGTCCTTTGAAGCTCCTCAATTTTTTCAGGCATGGTGCCTTCTGTTGAAAAAAAAAAAGATTAAAATAAAAAATAAAAGGAACCCATGCGAGCGAAAGCTCGCGTGGGTTGCTGGCGTTAGGCTCGCCAGACGATCATTAGCGAATGCTCACGAGGCAAGCGTTCTGCCGCTCACGAGAGTGCAAGCATTCCGTGAACCCTTACGGAACGCTCGCAAGGCCATGAACGATTAAAATATCTTAAAAAAATATATAGGGACTCAAAGATTTGGGATTAAAAGAATTTTTTGAGTAGCCCTATCTAGAAAGAGAATTAATTCTCTCATCTCTTTTTATTATTATTTCTAATTTTTTTATTATTATTGATAAATTTCTTAGGCATCTGAAAGAGTCATTGGGTTACATCTTCATGCGATCGTACTCGTGGTAGGAGGTTTGGATCGAGCCAGGTCATTATACCTTGAGGATAGATTATTTTTAACCTACACAAAGGGGCAAAAACTAGTCCTTAGGGCAGTGTTTAACACGCTTCGGTTCAGGCACGATTCATATCTTCTTTTGATTTTATTTTCTTTATGCATTTAAATTCTAGATTAAATTTTCTAGCAGTTACTAGGAAGTAGTTTTTGCAAAGATAAAAATATTTTTCAACAGCTAAGGACTAATTATCTTTTTCTAGAAATTACTAGATTTTCATTGTAAGTATCTTCCCTTTCCTTCGATGGCCTTGTAGATCTGATTTTGAAATTGCTACTACTTTGACTTAGAAATATTTACCGTAAAGGTATTCTAGCCCGTGTTTAATTTTAATTACTAGAAGATGTACTCAAATGCGATTTTTTGGTCCATCAGCCAAGGTCATATTTTTAGCCGACAAGCATGCTAAATTATATATATTATCTCAAGCAGTGTTGCTTTTGGTTGATCTGGAGCTTATGGTAAGTTTAGTGGAAAGCACTTTAGATAACATTCATGCCACACTATGTGATTCACTTGATATGAAAATTTCATGGATGTGATGCTATAGGTGTTGGTGGGTATTTAAGGGGCCTGGAAACATTTTGCAGCAAGTTCAATAGCATGAAACATACCCATTCTTGGTGTAAAACCTGAAGTGGAGGGTTGTGAATTTCTCTATAAAGCTGCACTTTGAAATATATTGCAGTGTTTATCTCGATAATTTTAAGTCATCCTTTTTCCATTAGTCTTGTGTTATCTAGCAATATTTGCAGCTCCTAGCCTCGCTTGTTGCTATACAATGATTTATGAAAGTGGGCAGGGTTATATTTATCTTTCTCTCCTAGAACTAAATTCAATAATTTTACAGGCTTAGGCCTTTGACTAATTAGGAAGTGAAAAAGAAAGTTTGATGCATAAAAAGCTTATTTTTTGCTAATTATTTGGTTGATAGAGAAACATAGAGAAATATAATGAGCTAAATTTTTTTTCATTTTTTTTCTCTATAAGAATAGTGATTTGAGATAAAATAAAATACTTGAAAATTCTTAGTTGTCATTTCTTTTCTTATGATATATCTTTTCTTTTACCTTCTCAGCAACCAAATGGAGCCTAATTATTATTAAGGTTTGCAATGGTGTGTGAGTAAGAAATAAGATTTGGATTCAGTTTGGTCTTGAACTTTAGCCGGCAAAATGTAGTTTTGTTAAAGGTTGGCAGAGAAGATCTATGCATAGCTACTCAACTAGTCACAAGGGAACAATGGAAGCTGCAATGTTACAATCAATCAATCTCACTGGTGGTTGGCTCTTGTGCTTACTTTAAGATTCGTGCTCAGAAGTCCTTCTTCCCCAATCACCGGCTTTCTACGCTGCCTTCCTTGATCCTACCTCTCAGCTCATGGACAACCTCAAGTCTTCATCTCCGGCCGTGTCTGATGGTCCCATCCATGCCAGAACGGCGTGGCATCGCGGACTTGTTGGACGGTATGAGTGGGTTGCTCCTTCGCCCTCTCCGGCCGTCGTGGCTGAATTGGAGCATCTGTTTCCCGATGTAGTCCAAGTTCCAATGCAATCACTGGAGGAGGAAGAAGCTAAATGGTTGAATAACTCAATCATCGCTCGCAGCCTCTCTCGTTGGATTCCACCTGAGGCGATTACCCGGGAATTCCAGCGTGCAGGGATATCTTGTGACATTAAAGCTGTTACTCTGGCTAACCGGCATTTCCTGTTCCGGTTCTCTGACCCCAAAGCTGTGGAGATTGCTCTCGGAAGACCCTGGGTGGCAAACGGTCAGCCGCTTGCAGTTGCTCAGTGGCAATCGGATTTTGTGCTGGCAGAGAGCTCAATCCTCAATGCTCTGTTGTGGATTCGTCTTCCCCAACTTCCAATAGAGTAATGGACTGATGAGGTGCTTTCTTCGATCCTCTCAGTCGCCGAGCAGTTTCTGTTCGTTGATACTTCAACCAGGGAAAGGTGTCGAGGGGGCTTCGTGCGAGCTTGTGTCCATGTAGATTTGAGTAAGCCCCTGAGGCCAGGAGTAAGGATCAGAGGAAACAGGGCTCCATTCTGGCAGCAGTTCTCATATAAGAACTTGGATGGCATCTGCGGCTCGTGTGGCGCTTTGCATTTTGACGGAGGTTGTGGGGCAGAGCCGGTTGCTTCATCTTCCTCATTGCCCTCTACTAAACCTCGATTTGGACCATGGATGGTTGCTCTCAGGCGTAGGAAGGCACCACTGAACCAGCAGTCAGCGGTCAGGAATTTTCCTCTGGGAGGCACTGCCGTTGCTTCTTCCTCTGCTTCTCCGGACGGCTGGTCTATTCCGAGGAAGGTGGCGCGAAGGCTGGGTGGTCGGGTGCCCGGGATCCAGGGAAATGAGGCGCTGCTGGCTTCTACTGTGCAGAAGGGACCAGCGTGCCATTTTCCTCTGAATGTGCCGGTTGGTGTTGAAAGTGAGAAGCAGATGATTCATTCTAATCCCTTTGCAAGTTTGGATTCAGATCAAAATGCAGCTGGAGAGAAAGTGAGCCTGATGCCTAGTGTTGTAGCTCAGATGGGTCAATCTAAGAGGGCCCAGCCAGTTGAGCCAATTCAGCAAAGAGTGGTCTCTAAGACCACTAAAGGGAAAGGGAAAGCCCTTCTTAGGGGAAAGGGTAAGGCTCATGACCTTTTCAAATTTGCAGCATCTTCAGATTCCCTTCAGGGATCTGTTGGCCTTAACGGGCCGGGATCTAAGAAGTCCCATCGGAAGGATGGCCTGCTCGGGAGAGTTGTTTAGGGCCCTCATTGCCGATTCAGATTGGGGGTTGGACCATGACTCGACTGTCTCCCTCCTCAAGAAGGCCATTCAGAGGGAGGATTCAGTGGTGGTCATGGACGTGTCACATCTTGACAGTTAGGACACGGAGGGATGCTGTGACATGGGGCTTGCGGGCCCCCATTCTACCAGTGATCTGACAGCTCTGGAGGTGCCTGAGGATATGGATGAAGTCCCCTCCTCACAAGTTTCTGAATGAAGATTCTTATCTGGAACGTGCGAGGTGCTTTGAAACCCTCGTTTCAATCCTCGTTTGGGAGATTATTGCAGCTTCATGCTTTTAACATTTGTGTCCTATTGGAGACCCGCCTATCGGGGGTTAGTCTGGCTCGCCTTCAGAGACAGCTTTCTAGATCGTGGGATTCTTATGCTGTTGAGTCGGTTGGTCTCTCCGGAGGTATTCTGGCTCTTTGAAGACATGATAACATCAGAGTTAACGCTTTCCATGGCTGTGGTCAGCAAGTAACTCTGGTTATATCTGAGGGGTCCTCTGCTCCTTGGCTCCTATCGGGCATCTATGCTAGCACTGACTTTCGGCTGCACCGTGTCCTTTGGGCTGAGATCCTCTCTCTTCTTGATCAGGGTCTTCCCTTCCTTATTGCTGGTGACTTTAATTGCATTGTGGGGGCTGAGGAGAAAAGAGGGGGTAGGTAGTTTGTTGGTTCCCCGGAAGTTGCTGAGTTTAGATCTTTCATTTCTTCGGCTGAGATATTGAATTTGGGGTTCCCCGGACCCCAGTACACCTGGTGCAACAATCGCCAGGGTGCCGCTAGGGTGTGAGAAAGGCTGGACAGGGCCATGGCATCTTCCTCTTGGCTACAGCTTTTTCCTTCTGTCACGGTTACTCATCTGCCCAGAATTGGTTCTGATCACTGCCCCATCCTTATTTCTACTGATCATTCTCATCAGCACAGTCGGCAGTTTAGATTTGAGAAGTTCTGGACTTTTTATTCTTCTGCGAGAACCATTATCTCTCAGGTCTGGTGATTACCTGTTAGAGGGAGTGCTACTTATAGGCTATCTCATCGATTGAGTATTGCCAGGCGCCGACTCTCTAGTTGGAATAGAAGAGAGGTTGGGGATATTGTTAGGCAAGTTGAGCAGGTTGAATCTACTATTTCTACCCTGCAGGCGAAGGAGGATCAGAAGGGATTCCTCCTAGATTCCGATCTTTTGACTCTCAGGTCCAGCCTGGCTTTGCATCACTCTCTTATGCTACAGCAAGAGACTTTTTGAAGGCAAAGGTCCAGAATTCAGTGGATCAGGGAGGGTGATCGCAATACTAGATTTTTTTATCAGACTACTTTGAAACATCGTGCGATGAATCGCATCAGGCGTGTTGTTGATGACGAGGGTACTACTCAGGAGGATATTCAGATAATCAGGGATCAGTTTTTTCAGTTCTTTCAGTCTAGATGGTCTGAGCATTCTGGTGTGGGATTCCCAGTCTTCCCTGTTCAGCCCCCCTATAGAGTTACCTCTGCGGAGAATGTTCGACTTATCAGATCAGTCACGGCGGAGGATATTCATCGAGTTTTATGGGATCTTAGAGTTGATAAGGCCCCTGGGCCTGACAGATTCCCTCCATTTTTCTTTTGCTATTACTGGGATATTATGGGTCAAGATATAGTGCAGGCTATTAGCTTGTCTTTCAGTCTCACACTATTCCTTCTGATTGGAACCGGACCCTTATTACCCTGGTGCCTAAGCGTTCAGATGCTTCTTCCCCCCTGCACTATCGGCCTATCAGTCTTTGCACTACCTTATATAAGGTTTGTGCTCGCCTTTTGGTTTCTCGGTTGGCTTCGGTGATTCCTCTTGTTTCTCTGGAGCAGGGTGCTTTTATTAAGGGGCGTAGTATTACTGATAACGCTCTGTTAGTCCAGGAGTTTATGCATGATCTGCAGCGTGCTTCTAGTCGTTAGAGTCTCATGGCTGTCAAGCTTGACATGGAGAGAGCTTATGACAGATTGAGTTGGGACTTTCTGTGCTGTACCCTTCAGGAGTTTGGCTTCGACGACCTCTTTATTGCTTGGATTATGGCGTGTGTTCACCGGCCGTCTTTCTCTCTCCTTATTAATGGAGGCCAGACTGATTACTTCCATTCTGAGGTTGGCCTGAGGCAGGGATGTCCTCTTTTTCCTTTCCTTTTTATACTCTCTGTTGATGCTCTGTCCTGGGCGCTATCTCAGGCTCAGATGGATTCATCTTTTGCGCTCTATTCTGCTGGTCCTCTTGGGCCCACTCTTTCCCACTTACTGTTTGCGGATGACTACATTCTTCTAGGGAAGGCTTCTACCCGTAATGCTTCCATTTTGGCGACCATTATGCAGGATTATTGCCGGGCTTCTGGTCAGAAAATTAATCTTAATAAATCTTTGATCTGTTTCAGCTCGAAAATGTCTCCCATTGTTAGGGGATCTATCTAGCAAATTATGGGTATTCCTATTTAGGCTGATCGGCTGTCCTACCTTGGGATTCCTATCACGGGAAGAAGGCCTCAGATTTTCGACTTCAGTGTCCTAGAAAGGAGGGTCCGCGATCGCCTGGATGGGTGGCAGGTTACTGGGCTCTCTATGATGGCTCGGATCACTCTCTTACGCTCAGTGTTGTCTTCTCTTCCTCTCTATCTGTTATCCAATGCTGCCATCCCGCTGACATATTTGAGAAGATTGAGAGATATTTTCGAGACTTCCTTTGGGCCTCTATGCAGAAAGGTCATGGTGTTCATCTTCTTGGCTGGGATATTGTCTATATGCCGACTGCTGAGGGTGGGCTTAGGATCCAGTCTCTTATTGCCAGGCGGGAGGCTCTGATAGCTAGGCATGCCTCGCGGTTCTTGCTTGATCCGCATTGTTTGTGGAGCTCCTTCATGCGTGCCAAATATGGTGACTGAAATCATTCTGCTTCCCCTCAATCCTCCCATGGGCACTCCTTCTGGAAAGAGGTATGTCGGCACGCACCAGCTGTCCTGGATTGCATTTCTTGGATGATTGGTGATGGAACCTCTGTGGATATTCTTCAGGATGCCTGGATTACTGACCTTCCCCTGTCTCGATGGCCTACTTTTGTTACCACTGATATCCCTAATGGAATGAGAGTCTCTGATCTTATTTCTTAGGATCATTCTGCTTGGCTTTCCTCGTCGGTATCTTGCTTCTTCGGGGGTGAGCTCTACCATCGCGTTACTTCTCTTCCTCTCATTCCGGGTCCCACTGATGATATTAGGGTTTGGAGGAGATCTTGTTCATCCCGGGCTTCTATGAGGGACCTTGTGGATATCTATCGGCCTCTGCCCCAGCAAGTGATGGATTTGGCATGGATCTGGCACCTTCCCATTCACCCTAGAGTGCGTCTGTTCATATGGAAGCTAGCTTGGAGTATTCTTCCTACCTGTTTCCAGCTCTCTAGGAGAGGTTTGAGCATTAGGCCTATATGCCCGTTGTGTGGTACTGAGGAGGAGATAGTGGATCATGCTATCTTCTTATGTAGTAGAGTGAGACAGATCTGGCAGAGCTCAGGGGTGTGTCCTTGGGATTATGATACAGATTCCCAGTGTTTATCCTTCCTTCGTCTGATTAGGCAGGCTATACGAAATGGAGTCTATCAGATGGATTCGATGTGGGCTTATATTGCGTACCAGATCTGATTATTTGGAACCAGCTTGTGTTCACTGATGAGGCAGCTTCCTCCCTCAGAGTCATCAGGTTTGTTGTATCCTTAGCCGCTGAGTATACTTTCCATCAGAGCTCTCTTGATTTTGCTAGCCCTGGCCACTGGGTCTCCCATGCTACTTCGGTAGCACACCGGCGTACAGTTTTTATTTCTTGGGAGCCCCCACCTCTAGGGTTTGTCAAATTAACTTTGATGGGAGTGTTCGTGGTAGATATGCAGGATCAGCTTTTGTGATCAGGGGGTTGGATGGCATGATGCTCGCGGCTGGCAGATTTGGATTGCTTGACTCTACTGTTTCCCTTGCTGAACTGTATGCGGCGTGGGCCGGTATTTCTTATGTCTTTCGGAGCCTGGGTGTCCAAAGGCTTATTATTGAGGATGATTCTGCGACGGTTATCAGCTGGATCCGTCAGGAGTCTATTGACTATCTGTCGTCCATCCCCCTGATCAGTGATATCCGATCTCTTCTCCAGAGTGCTGACAGCGCTCAGATTCGGCATATCTATAGGGAAGTCAATTCAGCTGCAGATTGGATAGCTGCTAGAGTGGCATATCACTCTGGCTTTTGAAGCTGGAAGCAGGGTGACCCTTGCCCTATTATTCTATCCCAGATATTGTATTTCGATATATCGGGTTTGACTCATCCTAGATTGGTGTGATCATCCGACTGTATCAAAAAAAAAAAGGGTTGGCAGAGAATTATAAATTGTCTTGTCCATGATCCATTTAATCATATTTTAAAAGTATCGTTATATTACAACCTTTTCGAGCAGTGGGCATTCCGTGCAATCATAGGCCATTTCGATGTCCACCTTGACTGTAGAAAATTTTTGCTGGCTGCCTTCGGTAGGTACTGCATATACCTTTTTTTTTGGTAATGAGGACTGTGGCTCTTTGTTTCTCTGATATTATCTTTGAATAGGAAGTAATCTTGTCTTGCAGAGATAAACATATGACATTTGAGTTTGTATGCCATATTCTTAAGTTATTTTTGGAACCGTCTATCATTACCTTTCGCAACTGCTAGATTGTCGATTTTACTAGATTAAGTTATGAGTAATGTTTCTAAAAGGTGCTGCATGCTCCATTCAAGTGTTATCTTCTTGAAATTTATCAAGTCTGAGAAGAATTTAACAGATCAGTTAACCAAGGAATTATCTAGGAGTGGAGTCCTAAAATCATCAAGGGAGATGGGGCTTAAGCCCATTACTTGATCATCAACAGTGGATACCCAACTTATGTGGTTGAAAATCCCATGAAAGAGGTTCAATATAGTAGAAACGAAACTGATTGAGTAATCGTGTTAGAGCACAATTTTTGAAAAAAATATATCTCATCCCTATGATGAGTGCTCTTATAAGTGACAAAGTAAATCTATGTAAAGTTGAGTTATACTCTTAATGGATCCGAGGTAGGTTATCTGCAGGGTATTAGTCATAAATACCCTTGGAGGATTCACCTATATGAGAATCATCATATTAGGCCGTGACTAAAGACTTGAGCTAACCTTAAGGAATTCTTATGAAAAATCAAGATACTAAGCACAAGGCCTTTAATATGCGCTAACCGCTTAAACCTAATTGATCTATGTTGTGTGTGCGATTAGTAGAAATCTGAGTCAAGGACCTAGTTCAAGATTTAATCTACTATAGTTCCTTTAGATGTATAAAATCAACATTAAGTGCGGTTCAAGTTCACAGGACACCTCACCTATTGCATAGTATAAGATGTCCTAAAATTTACGTTATATTGATTTTATTATTTTTTTTATTTAAAACTTTTGTGGGGGATTATTGAAAAAAAAACTTAAATTAAAAAAAAGAGGAACCCATGCGAGCTCGCGTGGGTTGCTGGCGTTACGCTCGTCGGGCAAGCGTTCAGCAAATGCTTGCAAGGCGAGCGTTCCGTGAATGTAGGGCTATGAACAGCCAAAATATCTTGGAAAAATATATAGGGACTCAAAGATTCAAGATTAGAAGAATTTTTTAAGTAGCCCTATCCAGAAAGAGAATTCTCTCATCTCTTTTTATTATTCATAATAATTATTATTATTATTGATAATTTTTTTTGAACATCTGATGGAGTCATTGGGTTGCACCTTCATGTGATCGTGCTCGTAGTAGAAGGTTCAAATCGAACTGGATCATTATTGTACCTTAAAGACTGATCGCTTCAACCTGCACGAAGTGACGAAACTAGTTCTTAGGGCAGTGTCTAACACGCCTCGATTCAGACATGATTCATATCTTCTTTTGATTTTATTTTTTTTATGTATTTGAATTTGTAGATTAAATTTTTAGTAATTTTTAAAAATAATTTTTATAAAAATAAAAATATTTTCCAACACCTTTTAACACAACAAACATCACTCAAAGTCCAGCAAAGCATAACCAATAGAGGTTATGCCTAGAGATTTGCAGGACATTGTGCTCAATTAGGTACATGACCCTCACATCCATCTTTCAAGGCTCAATTATTATTATTATTATTATTTAGTATAAACGGGTGATCATACGACACGCGTACGAGTCAACCCATATTTATCAAAGTATAAAATTTGCTGTAGAACCTAAGGACAAGAATCGCCCTGCCTCCACCTTCAAAAACCTGAATGATGAGCCACTGACGATGCCACCCAGTTGGTCGCCGAAGGCTCAATTATTACCTCCTTGCATCAGTTAAAAGTAAAGGCCAAAAATAAAATGATGGTATTTAGCTATCCATAGCACTAATTGTATCTCAAATGAACCAACTTCTGAAGATCTGCAGTCATTCTCCTATGAATATTAATTCAAAGAGGGAAAAACCCTATGGGGGGAGCAAGCCGAAATGGAAGGAGAGACCTAGAGAGAGGACGGCGGGAGGGATGCCAGGAAGGGGATTACGGGGGGGGAGGCACAGGTAAGGGGAGAGAATGGACGGGGGGGGGGAGGACAAATGGAACAGGCAGAACAGCAAAGGCCCAAAAACCCCGAAAGGAAAGGCAGAGAAAGCAAAGCGAGGAAAGGGGGAAAAGACCTCAAAAAGCCCGAAAGCAAAGGATATAGAAGGAAAGTAGAGAAGGAGGGGGAATTAAAATATTTTTAAGCGGGAAAACAGAGAGGCAAAGTGGGGGGAGCGGAAACTGGCAAGGATCATAATAGGGAAAAAGAAGGAGGGAAGGAGATAAAGAATAAGATTAATAGATTTAGAGGAAGGGGATGATAAATAAGGAAAAAGAAAGGGGAAAAAAAGGAAAGAATAAAAGAAAAAAGAAAAAAAATAAGTGGGAAAAAGAAAAAAAAAAATACGGGGAAAAAGGAAGGGAAAAAAAAGAAAAAAAAATGAATTTAAGGGAATGGAAAAAATTAAAAGGAAGTAAATTAAAAATTAATTAAAAAAAAAAGGAATTTAAAAAAAAATAAAAAAAAAAAAAAAAAAATATTTAAATAAAAATTTAATTAATAAAAATATAAAAATTTTACTTTTTTAATTAATTTAATTCAATATTTAAAAAAAAAAAAATAAAAATTTTTAAAAAATTAATTTAAAAAATAAAAAAAAATATTTTAAAATTAAATTTTAAATTAATTAATTAATTAATTAATATTTAAAAATAAAATTTTAAAATAATTTAATTAATTTTAAAAATTAAAAATTATTTTTTAAAAATTAAATTAAAAATTAAAAAATTAATTTTTAAAATTAATTAAAAATAAAAAATAATTTTTAAAATTAATTAATTTTTTTAATTAATTTAATTGTTTGGAGGAAGGGATAATTTTATTTTACAAAAGAGGCCGGGGTAATTTTATCAAAAGAAAAACTTATTAGATTACAACATAGCTGGTAATGTGGATAGCCACCTTCCCCTGAGGTAATATGGATTACCACTGCAAGATAGATTGCCATTCAAAATACGTACCAAACATGGTAATCCGATGGGGCCCTTTTAAATTACCAGTAATCTGGATAAATTACCTCCTATCAAACGCCCCCTATAATCTATCCATCAAAATTTACTGGTATTGTTGAGGCTGTCTTCTTGCTTTTCTTGCACATGCTTCAGGGTTATGTGAGTGTTATTGTTTTCATTTATGCTCAGTGTTGCTGCCAAATCACTTGCGACGGACGTCGGGTGAGCTGAGATCTTCGCAGGCCTTCGAGAATACAGAGGGGTCACCGTCTTCCTTCGAGAGCCTGCAAAAAGTTCCGGACCGATGGTTCCGGCGGGGACCCTCCGACGCCTAAGTCAGTGGGTTGTAGAACAAGAATGTATATGAGTAAAGCTTGAAAGAGAAGAGAGTCCCCGTCGTTGAGCTCGGGTCCTCTTCTTATACCTGTTTGGGGGGTCCGTTTACCTCGCTTCGTTAGAATTGTCGAATCCGCTTGTTTGGATGAGCTCCGCTGAACGGCAAGTGGGTGAGCCGTTGCTGAATGGGTACCGTGTATGTCAGAACTATAGGGCGCACTAGTACCTACCCGTGATTTCAGCGAGCGAGATACACGGTAACAGATGTCTCGAATCTCGGGGTCCGTTATATGAAGTGGGTTTTAGTGTACTTTGGAAAATAAGGCACCAAGTTAGAGTCAAAGCCGACGCTGGAGACTGTAGCCAAAGGTCGGAGCCTAAGGCTGAAGCCGACACTGGAGGCCGGAGCCAAAGGCCGAAGCCAAAGGCCGAAGCCGGAGGCTAGAGCCGACGCTGGAGACCAGAGCCTAAGGCCGGGGCCGGAGGGGAGCCAAGACCAGAGCCTAAGGCCGGAGCCAATGCTGGAGGCCGGAGCCAAAGGCCGGAGCCGGGGGCCGGAGCCAAGGCCGAAGCCTAAGGCCGGAGCCGACACTGGAGACCATAGCCAAAGGCTGGAGCCGACGTTGGAGATCGTAGCCAAAGGCCAGAGCCGGAGGCCGGAGCCGACGCTGGAGGCCGGAGCCAAAGGCCGAGCTGGAGGCCGGAGCCAAGGCCAGAGCCGACACTGGAGACCGTAGCCAAAGGCCGGAGCCGACACTGGAGCATAAGGCCGGAGCCAAGGTCGGAGCCTAAGGCCAGAGCCGATGCTGGAGACCGTAGCCAAAGGCCGGAGCCGACGCTGGGGGCCGGAGCCAAGGCCGGAATCGGAGGCCGGAGCCAAGGGTGGGGACAAGAATTCCAACATCCCGAAAATGAGTTATCACATCATTGATTCCGGAAATTGCGCAGGATGTTATAACGCCGCCCAGAGGAGATGGTCAGCCGTATCAGATGCCCCCATCCCTGAGATGGGTGGGCGCACAGTCACCAGCGAAAGAGGTGTTAATATCCACCAGGCGGCTGATCTCCGTGCCATTATTTCGTCCGTTTAGGCTGTTGAGATTGGGGAAGATTTTTCTCGGGCGAGGAGTTGTAAAAAGGTGAGTGTCATCATTGCGGTAAGGTCACCGCCACCTTTTTATTGGTGGTGTTTTTTGCATTTCTTGCGCCGATGGGCTGTCGAAACGGCTTCCAGTGGAAAGCAGGCACATGGCCCGATCTGATAACCGCGGATGATTTGAAATGGGGTTATAAAAGGGAAAGATCATCCTTATTCTCTAGTCCCCACCTTCTCTTACGTTACAACCGCCTACCTTGAATCCGCAAGCGTCCGTCTACCTCCTGTTTCTGTTCCCCTTCTCGTGCTCCTTCAGTCTTGGTTCGAGCTTTCCAGGTTAGTTCCCATGGCTTCTTCGCCTTCCTATTCTATTTCTGATTCCGAGGGTCGTTCCCCCATTCCTTCTCAACCTTCTGCTTCTTTACCGAGTCATTGGACCACCCCGTCTTCTGGCCACACTTCTTCGGAACGGCGGCGGTCGGCCGGACACCCCGTAACCGGGGGTTGACCGGCCGTCGGACGAACCTCGCCCCGACGCCATCCAGCAGCCGCTGGTCCCTCCAGCGTTGTCAAGGAGTCCCCCGAGTGGACTGCCTCCACTATGTCCGCTCAAGACATAGTGAACCTAGGAGCCAGATATAATTTCCCACCAAACCTACGTCTGTCCTACCCTGCTCCTAATGACAAGGTAACCTCTTCCCGTCCCGGAAGGGTTGCCTTGTACGGAGCCTTCTTTAAGGCAGGACTTCGATTACCCATTCACCCTTTCATCCTCAACCTTCTAGATAGATATTCTTTAACATCCTCCCAATTAGTCCCTAATTCCATCCGAACCATCGTTGGCTTTCTGATTCTCTGTCATCTGCAAGGTATAGAGGCTAGCATCTCCTTATTTTGCAGTTTCTATACCCTTCGCAAGCAAGCGGGTTGGTGGTCCTTTACCCCTAGACCCACTAGGATCCTCAAGTTGTATCTTCCCACCTCTATCAAAGGGTAGAAAGATAAGTTCTTCTTTGCCAATGTCGAGGGGGTGAGCGAAAGCTGGGGAACACCAAATACCGACGCCAATAGGGATTCTTCCATCCTCCCGAGGGACCGAATGGCATTTGGGCAGCTTCTAACTGCCGATATCCCTCGGTGCAATCAGCTTCTGACTGACAAAAACCTTCGCCTCGCCGGCCTTATTCCATCTAGTGGTGAGCACTTGATTACTCACCTCTTTCCCCTCTTCTTCTGTTCCTTGCATTTTTTTTTTAACTTCTTTCATGTTCTTTGATATAGGGATGATGCCATCACTTCGTGAGATCAGGCAAGCTACTACCAGGAAGAGGAAGGCAAAGGGGAATGAGGCCCCCATCGAGAGGAGGACCATCGCCAAGATTCCCAGGAGGGCCGACGCTGGAAAGGCCGACGCCGGAGGGGCTGAGACTATGGAGCCCTTGCGCGGGCACGAGGCGGTGGGAGCCCAAGCCGATGAGCCTGTAAGGAACGATGTGATAAGGGCCAAGGCCAGCGAGGAAGTTGGGCGGAGCAAGGAGGGGGGGGGGAACGATTTGCCTTCACCAATACCGGCTCCCCCTTCGGTTATTCTACTCGATCCCTCTCCAGAGCGAGTTGCAAAAGCACCGTCACCCCCACCCGAAGCCGTCGAAACGGAGCCGGCCCACTCAACTACAAGACTGACTCCAGCAGCTGTCATACCTCCCAAAGGGGCAACAGCCAAGGCACCTCCCCCAGCAAAGGTGTCGGAGGTGGCAGAGTTGGAGGCGGAGTCCTCCCATGCGGCCCCCACGTCAGCGGAAGGAAAGGGCATCGATCCTTCCTTCCAATCGATTTTGGCGAACTACAGTCGCTGGGCCGAGCGAGCACTGAACGAGGCATCCGTGTCCGAGGTGCAGGAGTTTCTCCGATACCAGAGGATGGCTACCTTCTTCCGAGAGGCGTCTGTGGCGCACCTCTGGGTAAGCTTTGCTCTATTATCAACCTGTTTCATCATCGTTTTTTTTAGACTATTTTCTTTGTCTAATCTAGACACTTTATCCAGGCGTTGAATTCAATGATTGCTATGAGGGACATTTGGGCCCTGGGCGATGCTGCTCTCGATCAATCGTTGGAGGAGATGCGAGCACTCCGGGCTAGGACAGAGAGGGCAGAAATGGCTTTGGAGGACACCCGAGCAGAGACTGCTCGGGCGCTTAAGGGTGAAGCCGAAGCCCTCTGGCTAAGAACCGAGAAAGCAGAAGAGGCATTGGAAATCGCCCAACGCCAGGCGGCCAATAAGCTAGATAATGCTCAGGTGGCTGAAGAAAAACAAAGGATAGTGGAGGAGAAATTGGAGGTGGCGGAGTCAGAAGTGTATATGTTGAAGAACAGATTACACTCCGCCACAATTGAAATAGGGGTGGCTGAAGAGAGGGCCGAGAACGCAGAGGAGATCGCCCGTCAGTCTGATGCCAAGATCGCCGATTTGAAGGTGGCGGTGATCGAAGCTGAGAAGAAGGCCGCCGAGGCCGAGAAAAAGGCTACGGAGGCTGAGGAGAAGGTTGAGGAGAGCCTCCGAGGTAGAGAAGAGAGCCACAAAGGCCGTAGAGAACTTCAGGAAGTCTAGCGCCTTTAGTATAGAATTGGCCGAATCGATGGCATTTGCATACGAGGGCGGCTTCCAGGACTACAAGGAAAAGATCCAAAAACTCTACGGCCTTGAGAGGATCGAGGGGTTGGAGCCAAATGAAGTCCCCGAAGATGACAATTTAGCTCCAAGTGATCCTTAGTCCCTCTCACTTTGATTGTAATGCTTCAAGTCCGATTTAAATCGGTGATTTTGTAAACTTTGGCTATTAATGAATCTTTTGATCCATAACACTTGTATCTTGTATCATAATTGGGTCTGCTAGTGTGTGAATTGACGCGAACCAAAAACCTATGGCCGAAAAATTATAACACGATTTCTTTTTGAGGGACATTAGAAAATCAATTAAAGAACTGATGCAGGATCAGTCTCAGTTGCAGACATGAAGGTCAGAACAATAAGTAGTGTAGGACTACGTTTGTGCCGACACAAAGTCGTTAAAGACCAACACGAGGTTGAACAGGATGCCGACATGGAGCTGAGCATTGAGTTCCGATGCGGAGTTGGATTTTAAGCGCCGACGCGGAGCTGGGCTTAAGCGCCGATGCAGAGCCGGGCTTAAATGCCGACATAGAGTCGAGCTTAAGTGCCGATGTGGAGCCGAAATTTGAGTGCCGATGCGGAGCCGGGCTTTAAGTGCCGACGCAGAGTCGGGCTTTAAGTGTCACGCGGAGCCGAGCTTAAGTGCTAACGCGAATCGGGCTTTAAGTGCCGACGCTGGAGCTGGGCTTTGAGTGCCGACGCTGGAGTCGGGCTTTAAGTACCGACACTGGAGCCAAGGTTTGAGTGCCGATGCGGAGCCGGGCTTTGAGTGCCGACACTGGAGCCGAGCTTTGAGTGCCGACGCGGAGCCGGGCTTTGAGTGCCGATGCGGAGCCAGGCTTAAGTGCCAACGCGGAGCCGGGCTTTAAGTGCTGATGCAGAGCCGGGCTTTAAGTACCGACGCAGAGCCGAGCTTTGAGTGCCGACGCGGAGCCGGGCTTTGAGTGCCGATGCGGAGCCAGGCTTTAAGTGCCGACGCGGAGCCGGGCTTTAAGTGAGAAGTATGATCACTCAAAAATGAAGCAATGAGAATACTTTGGATAAACCTTTAGCAAGCAGGTTCAAATTAATGGAGCTAGCACACTACTGATAATACCGTCGCAGGTTGTCTGCGTTCCAAGTGCGGGAGAGAGGTTTTCCGTCTAGCTCCTCAACTTTGTATGCCCTATGATGAAGCACCTCCGTGACACGATATGGTCCTTCCCATTTTGGTGCTAGCTTGCCTCCTTCCGTTGGCTTTGATATTTCAGCTCGTCGCAGGATGAGGTCTCCAGGGCGAATGTCTTGGACCGTACTGAGCATTGTAGTATCTGGCCACTCGCTGACGGAAAGCCGCCATGCGGAGTCACGCTTGGTCTCGCAATTCTTCCACTAGGTCCAGATCGGCCCGCAGCTGACTTGGGTTGCTCTCTTCGTGGTATAACTCTGTCCGGGGACTGGGGACACCTACCTCCACCGGAATGATGGCCTCAGTCCCAAAAACCAGGCTGAAAGGGGTTTCCCGGTGGGGGCTCGTGGCGTCATGTGGTAGGCCCACAATACACTGGGGAGCTCTTCCACCCAACGTCCTTTACAGCCATCTAGCCGGGCCCTGAGTTTTTGGAGGATAATGTGATTGGTCACTTCGGCTGCGCCATTGGTCTAGGGGTGCCCCACAGAGGTAAATCGTTGACGAATGCCCAGCCCAGTGCAGAATTCATGGAAGGCCGCATTATCAAACTGTCGGCCGTTATCAGTAACGAGGGTGTGTGGCAGCCCGAATCGTCACACAACAGACTTCCAGAAGAAGGATCTTACTTTGCCCTCGGTGATCTTGGCGAGAGCCTCAGCTTCGATCCATTGGTGAAATGGTCAATGGCTACTAACAAGAATTTGCGTTGTCCAGAGGCTGAAGGGAATGGTCCCAGGATGTCCATACCCCACTGGGCAAAGGGCTAGGGTGCGGTCAGGGGGGTCAGTTGGGATGCGGTTGGTGTTGGATATTAGCATGGTACTGGCAACTATCACACCTCTTGACAAGCTCGGATGCATCCTCCTTCATTGTCAGCCAGTAATATCCCTACCGCAAGGCTTTGTACGCCAGAGCTTTGCCCCCCAGATGACTTCCACATATGCCTTCATATATTTCCTGCAGGATATAATCCACTTCTGTAGGGCCAACACACTTGAGAACTGGGTATGAGAACGACCTTCGATAGAATTTTCCTTCCATTATAAAAAAACTTCGGGGTCCATCTTTTAAGTTGCCTGGCCTCGGTAGGGTCTTCAGGGAGGGTACCATTGGTTAGGTACTGGATATAAGCATCCATCCAGGAAGGTTCCTGCTCGACTGGTAGGGCTTCTCTCGTTACTTCGATACTCGGGGTTTCCAGGTGCTCTATATAAGCTCTTCCCAACATCTCGTCGACTGAGGTGGCAAGATAGGACAAGGCGTCTGCTCTAGCATTTTCTCCTCGAGGAATATAGCCAACATTAAAATAAGTTAAGAGAGAAGCTTGCGACTGCACCATACTCAAGTAACGGGTCATGATAGGATCTCTTGCTTCATACTCCCCTGTGGTTTGGCCAGCGACCAACTGGGAGTCAGTGAACGCTCTAAGGTGCTTCACCCCGAGCTCTCGGGCTAGTCTTATCCCAGATAGTAGGGCTTCATACTCTGCCTGATTATTGGTGGCTAGAAAGAGGAAGCGGAGTGCACACTCGGTTACAACTCCGTCCGAGTTGGCCAGGATGAGGCCCGTTCCGCTCCCTTGAGAATTTGATGCCCCGTCCACATGAAGGATCCATTCATCATCCCTGGTTCTGGGAATCAAAGGGTTTGCAGAGGCCTCTTCGGGTTGCTCCTCACCCCAGGTACACTCGACCAAAAAATCTGCCAGGACCTGGGATTTCATGGCTGACCGAGGGCAGAAAGATATATCAAATTCCCCCAGCTTGAGCACCCACTTCGCCAATCAGCCTGAAGTGTCCGGGCGAGCGAGGATCGTCTTTAGAGGCTGGTTCGTGACCACTACGATCAGATGGGCTTGAAAATATGGTCGGAGGCGCTTGGGCAGATACGATCAACGCGAAGATAATATTCTTAATCTTTGAGTACATGGTCTCTGCATCATGGAGCACCTTGCTTGTGTAGTACACCGGCTTTTGCGTGCCATTGGTGTCCACGCAGACCAGCACGGAACTAACAGCCTCGGGAGAAGCCGCGAGGTATAGAAGGAGTTCTTCTCCACCCGTCGGCTTGGATAGCAGTGGCAGGGTGGATAGGAATTCCTTCAACCCCTCAAAGGCCTTCTGACACTCTTTCGTCCATTCAAATTCATTGGCCCTGCGGAGTGCCTTGAAGAAAGGCAGGCACCTCTCAGCGGACTTGGACAGAAAACGGCTCAAGGCCGCTACCCTCCCCGTCAGGCGCTGCACTTCCTTCTTGTTGGTGGGAGACCTCATGTCCAAGATGGCTTGAACTTTATCAGGATTTGCTTCGATTCCTCGCCGGGTTACCATGAAACCCAAGAACTTTCCGGCTGTTACCCCAAAGGCACATTTGTATGGGTTCATCCTCATATGGTATCTCCGAAGGTTGTCGAAGGTCTCCGTTAGGTCGGTGATATGGCTGGTGGCATGGATACTTTTTGTTAGCATGTCGTCCACGTACACCTCCATGTTGCGTCCTATCTGGTCTTCGAAGACTTTGTTCATTAGCCTTTGGTAAGTAGCCCCCGCATTTTTTAGCCCGAATGGCATTACCTTGTAGCAGTACAACCCCTTCTCAGTTATGAAGGAGATAGCTTCTTCATCCACCAGGTTCATCCTGATTTGGTTGTACCCGAGAAGGCATCCAAGAAACTAAGGGTCTCATGGCCGGATGTGGCGTCCACCAGTTGATCAATCCGAGGCAAAGGGAAGCTGTCCTTGGGGCATGCTTTGTTGAGGTCGGTGAAGTCTACGCACATCCTCCAGCTTCCATTAGTCTTACGGATCATCACCACATTAGCTAACCATTCGGGGTAATGAACCTCCCGAATGTGGCCCGCGACCACCAGTTTACGAACTTCCTCATCGATAGCTTTCTGTCGGTCCAAAGCAAAGCTCATTTTCTTCTGTCGGACTGGCCGACACTCTGGCCTGAGGTTGAGTCGATGGGTGATCACCTCCTCAGGAATGCCTGGCATGTCTAATGACGACCATGCAAAGATGTCAGCGTTGGCACGCAGGAAGGTGAGGAGTCGATCATGCACCTCTCCCGGAAGCAGCGCTCCAACCTGGACGGTCCTTGTCGGGTCCTCCCCCAAGGGGAGGGTCAGGAGGTGCTCGGCTGGCTCTCCCCTCCTTCCCAACTCTCGGGGGTCAAGCTGCTCAAAGGCTTTTGCCGATGCGGCCTCCAGTGGACTGGGAGATAAGTGGTAGCAAAGCGGTGGCGGGCTTTGCTCTCCCTTCATTTCTCCGACTCCTTTGTTGGTGGGGAACCTTACCAACAATCTCTTGGTGGAGATGATGGCATCCAGCAAATTCAAGCCCGGCCTCCCCAAGATAGCATTGTAAGCCAACGGGACCCGGACCACCAAAAATTTATGACTACCGTACTTTGACGCGGAGGAGTCCCCGCCGTGATAGGGAGGGCGATCTCTCCTTCAACACTCACTGAGTCCCCATAAAGCCCATTAAAGGTGTGGTGATGGGTCGAAGGGAGGAATTTGACAGGTTCATTCGAACAAAGGCCTCGTAGCTCAAAACATCCACCAAACTTTACTATCAACTAAAATTCTTTTTACAGGGTGTTCGGCTATGGTCATGGATACGGCGACGTTGTCATCATGCATATTAACTACCCCTTCTAAATCCTTTCCAAGAAAGGAATTACAGAGTCTACCCCCTCTCGCTGTCTTTTCGAGCTGCCACCTGCCTCCCAGGAAATCATAGCTATAATTTTTTCTGTAGGGGCATTGTCGACGTCTGTCGGAGGTGCCGAAGGTGCCGATGAACCCAGAGCGGGAAGGTTTCCCCTTCGAACGAACTTGCCCAAGTGACCCTACTGGACAAGCTCTTCAATGGCCTTCTTCAAGTGGCGGCAGTCCTCAGTATCATGACCGTAGTCTCAGTGGTACCGGCAGTAAAGCTCCTGGCTACGGGGGGCCCCTGACTTCATGGGAGGTGGACATCGAAAATAGGGCTCCTCCTCTATTTCTAATAGAATGTGAGATATCGGTGCCAAGAGGGGGGTGAACTGCTCCTTGGGAATGAGCGTCTGAGGCCGGTGGTCTGAGCGGTGGGGAAGCTCAGGCTTCCGGGACCGTGCTCCGGTAGGCTCCATGGATGTCGGTTTCTTGCTGGAGCTCTTATCAGCTTCCCTCCTGGAAGAGTCCACCTCGTTGGCACGAATGTACTTCTAAGCCCGGCTTAGAAGCTCGGTGTAAGATCTTGAAGGCTTCTTATCCAGGGAATAGGCGAACCTAGAAGGGCGAAGTCCTCGCTTTAATGCCAAAGTGGCTACAGAATCATCCAAATTATACACCTCCAGCGCCGCCTCTTGAACCGAGCAACGAAGTCCTTCATGGTCTCACCACTCCTTTGTTGAACAGTGAATAAGCTATCGGCCACTTGTGGGATCTTTCGGCACGCGTCAAAGTGGGCCAGGAACGATCGCTCGAGCTGTCGGAAGGAATTGATGCTGCACAGTGGCAGGCGAGAATACCATGTTTGCGCCACCTTACGAAGGGTGGCAGGAGAGGCGACGCATAGGAGAGAGTCTATCGCTCCTTGGATCTGCATGAGAACCTTGTAGCTCTCCAGGTGGTCCAAAGGGTCCGTCGTGCCGTCATATGGGTCCAACTGGGGAAGACGAAAACAGGGTGGGACTGGTTCCTTCATGATGCGTCGGAAGAGTGGAGGATGGTGATCGTAGTCCGTCCCATGAGGGTTGGCGATCCGGCGACTAAGCTCTTCCAATCGTTGATGATACTCATCGAGCCATTGTTTGGCCCGATGAGTGGTTTCCTATTGGTGTCGTCTTTAGAGTTGTCAGAAGATGAAGCCGGTGAAGACCTCCGGTGCAAGGAGTGCACCCATCTTGGCTCCTTCTCACCCAACCATCGGTGGGAATGATCATAATGATGGGAGAGAGACTGCCGCCGCTTTGAAGTCTCCCAACGATGAGGTTCAGGAGGCGAGTGATGGGAGGTCTCATGTGGAGTCCTGCCTTGATGAGATTGAATTGCTCCACGCCCCCTTTTGCGAGACGAAGGGGGCTGAGGTGCAGCGGCAAAGCAGTGTTCCTACAATCCCCGCACCACCATCATCAGGTCATGTACTTGATGAGCCAGAACCTCAAGCCGGTCAGGCTGGCTCATCTGTGCAGGGGGCGGAACATGGAGATTGGCCTCCGATTGCTCAGCCCGCGAAGGCGTTCCGCGGCCTGGCTGGTGGAAGCTTCCTAGGCTCGCGTTGTCACCATCGTCTTCCTTGCAGAATCAATGGGGTCACAGGGAGAACTTTTGCCCTCCACGTGTGTGTGCCCCCCTATCTGGCGCGCCAATCTATTGCTGCCAAATCACTTGCAACGGACGTCGGGTGAGCTGAGATCTTCGCAGGCCTTCGAGAATACAGAGGGGTCACCGTCTTCCTTTGAGAGCCTGCAAAAAGTCCCGGACCGATGGTTCCGGCGGGGACCCTCCGACGCCCAAGTCAGTGGGTTGTAGAACAGGAATGTATATGAGTAAAGCTTGAAAGAGAAGAGAATCCCCGTCGTTGAGCTCGGGTCCTCTTTTTATACCTGTCTGGGGGGTCCCGTTTACCTCGCTCCATTAGAACCGTCGAATCCGCTTTGTTAGGATGAGCACCACCGAACGGCAAGTGGGTGAGCCGTTGCTGAATGGGCGCAGTGTATGCCGGTAACTGCAGGGCACGCTAGTACCTACCCGTGATTTCAGTGAGTGAGATACACGGTAACGGATGTCTCGAATCTCGGGGTCCATTATCTGAAGTGGGTTTCAGTGTACTTTGGAAAATAAGGCACCAAGTTAGAGTCAGAGCCGACGCTGGAGACCGTAGCCAAAGGTCGGAGCCTAAGGCTGAAGCCGACGCTAGAGGCCAGAGCCAAAGGCCGGAGCCAACGCTGGAGACCATAGCCAAAGGCCGAAGCCGGAGGCCGGAGCCAAGGCCGGAGCCGACGCTGGAGGCCGGAGCCAAGGCCGGAGCCGACACTAGAGACCGTAGCCAAAGGCCAGAGCCGACGCTGGAGACTGTAGCCAAAGGTCGGAGCCTAAGGCTGGAGCCGACGCTGGAGGCCGAAGCCAAAGGCCGAAGCCAGAGGCCGGAGCCAAGGCCAAAGCCGACACTGGAGACTGTAGCCAAAGGCTGAAGCCGACGCTGGAGACCGTAGCCAAAGGCCGGAGCCGGAGGCCGGAGCCTAAGGCTGGAGCCAACGCTGTAGACCGTAGCCAAAGGCCGGAGCCAAGGCCGGGGGCCGGAGGCCGAAGCCAAGGGTGGGGACAAGAATTCCAACATCCCGAAAATGAGTTATCACATCATTGATTTCGAAAATTGTGCAGGGTGTTATGACGCCGCCCAGAGGAGATGGTCAGCCGTATCACTCAGACTTTTGGAATATGTTTCAAAACTTTCCTGATTTTTTTTTAAGGGCTTCAATTTGCCTCAAAGAATTCATCTCCTCATAGTGCTTTTCATTCTTTAATTTGAAATTTATTTGTTATGCTAAAAGTTAATCCATAATGATCGTTTGCATTTTGTTTGACGTTTAGCTATAAAAACCAATTAGTCCTGAACAGAATTTCAGATATAATCAAGGAATGAAGTTTTGCAAACTTGGCAGCCATGAGGCGAGAAAAAAACTGTAGAGCTTTCTACCTGCAACTTTTAATGCAGCATCTCTCAAGTTTCATTACCGCTTCAATTGTCTCACTTCCAACTTTTGAGACACAAACTAGGTCAATGGCTTGATTGTTGTGGTTTCAAGTAAGTGATCTGCAATTTGTTTTGCTTGGAATAAAGAAACAATTGTCCCCTCAATTATATCTTAATATTTTTTATACCAAATTTTTTGTTTGATCTATATAGAATCCAAGATGTAGTAGATAAATATTTAGTAAGAGAGACTTAAGGAAAGAAAATGATAGAATACTTTGCATATCTAGGAACTAAAACACAACAAGAAAAACGACAGCACACTTAATATCTAGGAAGTAACTCAATGAAAGAAAGGTTCCAAAACTTAGTTCATGGTCTCATGGAATGATCATTGAAATAGCTCATATTTATCAACTCAATTATTCACCAATGACAAGAATGGTATGATAAAAAAAGGTGATGTTGTTCTTTACTTGTGGTTGCTATTTAGAAGTTTTGGACTTCATCTTCCCAATGAACATCCACATTAGTAGGCCAGGAATATTGAATATTGTATTCAGACATTTGAAGATTCCCCCCATGATAATTGCAGCTGATAACAATGAGTTGGAAACTTTTGCCCATGCAAGTCAAGTGGAAGGTTCTTACATCTACATCAAGCTGGCCATGCTGACATGGATCCATCAGTGGGACATCCCAAGAAACTTCTTCAGTGCAAGTTGCAGCCACTCAGCCAACTCCATGTATGTATGAAGGAATATCATAGTATGTGGTTGATGACAGTTCTTGATCAATGGAGGATCAAGGCATTGACAAATAGAGATTGATCTGAAATGAGCTAGGGATGGCTGGATTGTTTAATAATAATGATTGAATGATGAGTCACATGATAGCTTTATTTTTATTAAACTACTCCTAATGGAGAAAGAATATACTTGAAGCGAAGATGACAACAGACTGTAGATTAATATGATCAAGTTTTATAAGCCAATTTTAATACAAAGTCTATTGAAGCTTGCGGTTCTGACTCCCTTTGGATGCTAAGGAAGCAAAGGTTATGTTGCCACGGAAATCTGTTCTTCGATTCGGGTGCATCTCCGACTCCGAGTCCGAACTCTGATCTCGACGTCCGGAATGGAATCTGCAAGATAGTTCGCGCTCGCAAAGAATTTCCTTGGAGTTATCCTCTGCGGGGGACCCTTCGACGCCCAAGTCAGTGGAGATTCACAGTAGGCAGATGTGAGGAGAAGACTTTTTACAGAAGAATCTTTCTTCAAGCTCTCGATTGGAGTTCTAATGGAGTGATCAATTCCGTAAAGCCAAGTAAATGTGTAGAAGTTTTTGTAAGTGATTCGTGCGTACCTGAGAGGTTGAAGTGCTGTGGTATTTATAGAGGATCATCTGATTCCCTGGGCGCGTCATGGGGGCCGAAAATTGTTATGATTTGAAACGGATTCGAATCGAGTTTGTTACGAGATCAGTATGATCTGTATCTCGTCAGTTAAAGGATCGATGGCTAGAAGAGCTGGCTGATGCCTTCGAATTCCATGATTGCGTAAGCTCTAGGCCACTCCTGGATATGACTCTCTGTTTGGAACCTTATTTTGTTTCAGCGAATAGGGACTCTCCCGTGCCGAATTCTGCAGAGCCATTTTGAGTGCTTCGGTCTGACCGAGGCAGAGGACAATTTGATTTTCCGAGGCATAAAGGCGGTTCGAGTTACCGAGATATAATCATGGCTCGTGATGTCAAGGTATGGATACCTCAGGCTACCGAGATATAATCATGACTCGTATCGCCGAGGCATGGATACATCGGCTTACCAAGAAATGAGAATGGCTCGTATCGCCGATGTATGGATACCTCGACTTACCGAGAAATGAGGATGGCTCGTATCGCCGAGGCATGGATACCTTGGCTTACCGATAAATGAGAATGGCTCATATTACTGGGACGATCTAACCTTGCTAAAGGCGATTGATCTTCGCTACTTGATGGCTATGATAGCTGGCTAGCGAGATATTGGGATTGGACCTAACCTAATTGTTGACGTGTATATGGTCTCATCAGGTTATTTGATTGCCATGAACAAAATAACATATCGATAGGATGAAACCTCTTTTAGAAGATACAAAATAACATCGATCATTATTATCAAATATAATGGAAACCATGTATCATCTTTTTACATAGCTTATATCTTCTCCTAAGTATTCTCCTTTCTTTTCTTTTCTTTTTTAATGTTTTCTCACTTTTTTCTCCAATTTACATGCTGGATGGGAAAGTAAAATTTGATCATGTTTAATGTCTTCATTAAAAATGGAGGAAAATGGAGGGCTATGGAGAGTCTCAATCACCACCGCACGGGTCAAGATCCAACCTAATATACACCCACTCATGAGCACGTGGCCACACACATCTACTACATCTCTATTTTGATATGTAATTAATCCAACAAACATTGAAACCAATCCACCTCAGCATATCAAGCCAAAATTCTTTTGTTCAATGATCTGTACTTGACTTCAAAATCAAATCAGTCGCTTCAACACCATTATTTTTCTTTTCTAACTTCTAAACTGCCATATATAATAATAATAATAGATATTTAAAACCAATGATAGATTTTTAGAGCAGAGATATATAAGATTTGGAAAATGGAATAATTCCATTTTTCTAAGTTTCATTCAATGATCAATCTTACAAGAATCTTTACACTAAATAAAGGAAGGGAAAACTAAGTACTAAAAAAACTGAATTTTTAAAAAATAAAAGCCTAGAATTAACCATGGGTTTTGGAGAAAATTTCTAATTGGAGAGTTTATTCTACTCGATTTCAATCACCGCCCGCTTTGGGCCTCGGCGGCTTTATTTCGCTGCCTTCAGCCGGCCTTTGCCAGGGTCGAGAAGCAGCTCTCAGTCCGGGTCAGTGGGGACCGGCCGGCGGCAGCCTCTCCCTTCCGGCGGGGACTGCTGGGGATGGATCTCACCGCCCGCGGCGAGTCGAGGCTCCGCCGGAGGAGCTGGCGCACGGCGGCGATGAGGTGCTCCGCCGGGTCGACCGGCGACGCGGCGGCGGCCCTGAAGTTCCGGCAGAAGCTCACGTGCCGGGTCATCGCCTCCTCCGTCGAGATCGGCCGCCCCGACCTCCCGATCTCGTCCCCCACCGCCTCCCCGCAGAGCCCGCACACCCACCGCCCCCCGTACCTCTCTCGCACCTGCGCGATGTACGCCGGCGTGCACTCCTCCGTCAGCCCGCAGCACTCGCACGCCGCCGCCTCCACCACCTCGGTCTTCTCCTCTCCCGCCGCCGCCGCTGCCTCCCCGCTCATCACCGTCGCCGACATCCTTTCTGACCTCCAAACGCAAAAAAACAGAAACTCCAATCAAACGAAAAACCAAGGGAAATCGCCCGATCATACCTCTTTCAATTCCAGATGTCAGAATCGTACCGAATTCCGAAGCTTTCGTCGCACGAGATCCGTCGGAGATTCGGATTCGATTCCCCGTCTATCTCTCCTCCTCCGACACGGCGGATTCTTCGCTCTCGTCCTCGTCTCCGGCCACAGCCGGCACCGCCTTCTTGGTCTCCTCCTCTTCGAGGAGAGGATTATCCATCTCAAGACCGGATTTTTACTCGATCGATCGTTATATCGAAATCTGGGAAAATATTATTCAGTTTCGATTTCGATTCGAATCGATCGCGTCCTCCGCTACTCCAAGCTCCAACTCTTCTTCTCCCCAACTCTTGCCGTATTACGTCGGCAACGTTGCTTGCCTTCTCACTCGTCGCGGCGGGTGCTCTTTTTAAGCGCTTGATTGGCGGAGAGGGCGGGGCCCGCACCAATGATTCGATGGAAGTGGGGCCCGCCGGGGACAGAGTGAGGTGGTGCCACGTCAGCCAGGGCCTGGCGCGACGGCAACGCCAGCTGTCGCCAGTTCGCCGAAGAGAAGTCGCCGTCTTTGGGGTGGGCCAGGCTTTCATCGATGCAGGCGATGGGCGAAAGCCACGTCGTCGGACGGGGTGGTTGGTAATGTGTCGGGGTTTGATTCGGTGAGGCCGTGCTGGCTGGTGGGGGCTGCTCACCTGTCCCTATTCGGACACCGCTCAGTTTATCGGCCGATAAGTTTGCGGCGTTGTTAACCGGCGCGGTGGCATGAGCGACGGTGGGGACCACACCGCATGCACACGCGGCATGAGAGGATTGGTGGATTTTGAAGGAGAGTGGATGAGATACATCACACGTCAGTTGAGCAGGTTGATGTTTGTTCTAGGATTCCACCTCTTAGATCATTTTTTTTATCTTATATTTTCTTTAACTGATTGGGTTGTTATTTTGATGATTCACTATTCTAGCTTTTGAATATGAAAGCAGGGACCTGTTTCCATCAAATTTTATTTTTATAGAGCTTGACTTAAAATGATAATCATTTATTTATATTAAAATAAAAAAATAATGAAAAAAAAAGGAGGAGATGGTGGTGATGATTTCTAGAGCTTGGCATTTATTTTCTAAGATTGGAGAGTTTCTGTTAGTAAGATCATAAATTATTTGAACTCTATGGAGGAAAAGGTAATGATAAAGAATATTTATTTTCTTCGTGCTCCCCTTTCCTTGATGCTCTTCGAAGGACTGCTAGATAGCGTAGCATCCTTTGGGCTATTACTGCCTATCAGATCTGGCTGTAGCGGAACTTGCTTATCTTTACTGACGAGACTATTTTCCTTCACAGATTAGAGCGAAAAGTCATATCTATGGTTACTGAAAGTGATCCTCTTCTCAATGGTTTTAATTTTTATAACCCTGACCATTGGGGCTCCCCTGCTGTTTCGGCAGCGAACCGTCGTACGGTTTATATCTCTTGGGAACCCCCCTCCAGGATTTATAAAAATCAACTTTGATGGAAGCATTCATGGTAGACTTGCTGGGTCTTCTTTTATTATTCGGAGGACTGATGGAGCCTTGCTAGCGGTAGGTAGCTTTGGCTCTCTTGACTCTTCTGTCCCTATGGCTGAGCTTTATGCTGTGTGGACGGGTATCTCTTATGCTGCTAGGCAGCTTCATGCACAATGCTTGTTCATTGAGGGGAATTCTCTCTCTGTTATTCGGTGGATTCGCAAGGGATTCTGCGATTATGGCCCCATCAACCCTATTCTCAGTGGGGTGTTCACAGTGTCCACATCCGGCATATCTATCGGGAAGCTAATTCTACGGCAGATTGGGTTACGGCTGCTGTGGCCCATCACGGGAGATTTTGAAAATAAAAGCAGGGCGACCCCTGTCCCCCTGCTCTTAAGCAGATTTTGTATTCTGATATTTCTGGGCTGACTCGCACGAGGCTAGTGTGATCGCCCGTCTGCTCTAAAAAAAAGAATATTTTATTTTAGTATAAATACTATAGATTGTTTAATGAGAAATGATTTGAATAAAGATGATATACAATTTTCTCCCAATATGATATGTCATGGGACAATCAGATAAGAGAGGAGTTTAGCACCCTTCGCTTATCTTTTTTTTTTGGTACAGACGGATGATCACACCATTTTAGGGTGAGTTAAGCCCGAAATATCAGAATACAAAAGTTAGGACAGAACAGAAGGGCAAGCATCGCCCTGCTTCCAACTCCAAAACCCAGAATGGTCCGTAACTCTAGCAGTAATCCAGTCGGCCACATAGTTTGCTTTCCTATAGATATGCTGAATCAGGGCGCTCTGTATTTCCTGAAGGATGGACTGGATGTCGATGATCAAAGAGTTGGGTGGCAAACATATACTAGGATCCTGACAGAGCCAGCGAATGACAATGATAGAGTCCTCCTCAATGATAAGACAACGAGCACCCAGGACACGGGTGGCCCAGGAAATCCCTGCCCAAGCTGCCGACAGCTCAGCCAGAGGCACATATAAGTCAAGATGGCCAAACCCTCCAGCAGCCAAGAGCTCACCACTCGGTCCACGTATCACAAAAGCTGATCCAACAGATCTACCCGAACACTCCCATCAAAATTGATTTTGACAAACCCTAGAGGTGGGGGCTCCCAAGAAATGAAGGTCGTACGACAGCACGCTGCGAGAGCAGCATGGGAGCTCCAAAGGCCAGGGCTGTCAGGCACAATAACAGTTTGATGGAAAGTATACTCCGCAGCTAAGAAGGAGGCTGTCTTGGCGATCCTGAAGGGAGGAGCCGTCTCGTTAGTGAACACCAACAGGTTGCGAGATAACCAAATCTGATTAGCAATATAAGCCCTCATAGTAAACAACTGATAGAATCCCTGCTCCATGTCCCTCCTGATCAGCCCCAAAAAAGAGGTACGGGGAGAAGAAGTGGTATTGTCCCATGGTCGGGCACCATAGATCTGCCATATCTGCTTGGCTCTGAAACAAGTGAAGATAGCATGATCAACCGATTCCTCCTCCATGCCACATAATGGACAAGTGGGAAGGATGCCCAATCCATGCCTCGAAAGCAGGGAACAGCTGGGCAGACAGTTCCAAGCTAGCTTCCAAAAAAACAAACGAACCCTGGGATGAGTAGGAAGATGCCATATCCAAGCTACATCAGAAGCCTGCTAAGACTGTGGCCTTTAAATCCTTAGGAGGTCCCTAGTAGGAGCCCAAGACAGACAAGATCTCCTCCAAACCCTAACATCATATATATGACCCGGGATAAGAGGAGTGGATAAAATGCGACAGTAGAGATCATGCCCGAAAAAAGTGGATAGCAGAGGGGTATGCCAAGCCGAGCGGTCCTGGGTGATTAAATCAGATACTCTCATACCACTGGGGATAGCAGTGCTGACAAAGGTTGGCCAACGAGACAGAGGAAGATCAACAAACCAAGCATCCCGAACAACATCCACCGAGGTACCATCGCCAATCATTCAGGAGATGTTGTTCAAAATGTCTGGAGCATGCCGACATACCTCTTTCCAGAAGAAGGAATGCCCTCGAGTAGGCTGAGGGCCATCGGGAAAACTCCAATCACCATACTTAGCTTTCATGAAGGAGCTCCACAAACATTGCGGTTCAAGCAGAAACCGCGTGGCGTGCCTAGAAAGCAAAGCCTCCCTACAGACAGTTAGGGATTGGATCCCCAAACCCCCCTCAGATATCGAAAGACAGACAATGTCCTAGGCCACAAGATGAATACCATGTCTATCCTACATGGAGCCCTAGAGAAAATCCCTAAAATATCTCTCAATCCATCTCAGACAAGTCACTGGAATAGCCGCATTAGATAACAGATAGAGAGGAAGGGACGAAAGCACAGATCGAATAAGAGTAATCCTCGCCATCATCGAAAGACTAATAACCTACCAAACATTCAGACTATCACGAATGCGCCTCTCAAGATCACTGAAATTAGAGCACCGAGGTCGTCTACCCGTAATAGGAATTCCCAGATAGGATAGCCGGTCTACCATAATCGGAATTCCCATAATTTGTGTAATAGCCCCCTTTAAAGTAGACGACGTCAAAGGGCTAAAACAAATCAAGGACTTACTTAGATTAACTTTCTGACCGGAAGTTGTACAATAAGACTAGAGAATAGGGGCAATAATGGTAGCATTGCTTATGGAAGCCATACCCAGAAGAATACAATCATCAGCAAACAGCAAGTGAGAAAGCGAGGGCCCCAGAGACCCAGCACTGTAGGTGGTCAAACAAGAGCTCTGTTGTGCCTGAAAAAGAGCCCGTGATCACGCATCAGCAGAGAGGATAAACAAAAATGGTGATAGAGGACATCCCTGTCTCAGTCCAACCTCGGAGTGAAAGTAGTCAATCTGGCCCCATTAATAAGGATCGAAAAGGATGGGCGATAAACACAGGCTAAAATCCAGTCAATAAAGAGCTGCGCAAATCCGAACTCATGGAGAGTGCGACGAAGAAAAGCCCAGCTCAATTTGTCATAATCTCTCTCCATGTCCAGCTTGACGGCCATAAGACAGTGACGCCCAGAGGCACGCTAAAGATCATGCATGAACTCCTGAGCCAGAAGGGCATAATCGGTGATACTCCGGCCTCTAAGAAACATCCCTTGCTCCAAGAAATAATACGGGGGATCACCATACGCATTCAGGAAACTAAGAGGTGTGCACATACCTTATATAAGTTAGTGCAGAGACTGATTGGCCGGTAGTGCTGGAGGGTGGAGGCGTCCGGACATTTAGGAACAAGAGTAACAAAAGTCTGATTCCACTCATAAGGAATGGCTTTCATTTGAAAAACCATTGGATGGCCTGTGAAACATCCTGCGCCAGAATACCCCAGTAATGGCAGAAGAAGAAAGGTGGGAACCCATCAGGCCCCGAGGCCTTATCTGCACCAAAATCCCATAAAGCCATCCAAATGTCATCCACTGATATGGGCCTAACAAGAAGATCATTCTCCACATCAGAGACCCTATTAAGGGTCAAACAGGGAACACAGAGAGCCCATCACCAGTAATCTCTGTCCATCTAGATCGGAAAAAAATAAAAAAATCGGTCCCTGATCACCTGATCCTCTTCCTGGATCTGTCCCTCTCATCATCAGCTATACACCTGATACGGTTCGCCACCCGACGTTTGAGAGTGGCCTGATGGAAAAATCTGGTAATAGAATCCCCTTCTTTAATCCACTGGATTCGGGACCGTTGCTTCCAAAAAATCTTCTGCTGCAGGAGAAGGGAGTGGTGGATCGACATGGTAGATCGAAGGGACGCTAGATCAGAGTTCTGAAGACCACCCTCTGGATCCTCTTTAGCCTATAGCGAAGCAATAGTAGCTTCAGCTTGCTCAACTTGCTTCAGGATGTCCCTCACCTCCTTTCGATTTCAACTAGATAGCCTACGTCTAGCAAGAGCTAAACACCTCGAAAGTTTGTAGATAGCACTCCCTCTGACAGGCAACCGCCAAACCTCAGAAATAATAGCTCTAGCAGAAGAATAGGAAGTCCAAAACTTCTCAAATCTAAGCTGCCGACTCCACAGAAAGCCCGTATCCGTAGAAATAAGAAGAGGGCAATGGTCCGAGGCAATGTGAGGCAAGTGTGAAACAGTAGTAAAAGGAAACAACTGAAGCCAATTAGGAGTGGCCAAGGCCCTATCCAGCCTTTCTTAAACTCTAGCCGATCTTTTCCAATTGTTGCACCAGGTAAATTGAGAACCCTGGAACCACAAATCCAGGAGGCCAGCATTAGAGATGAAAGAACTAAACTCAGCACTGCCCGCAGACCCAACGAACGGTCTACCACCTTTCTTCTCATGGGTCCCCATAATGCAATTAAAGTCCCCAGCAAAAAGGGAGGGAAATCCCTGAGCTAGCATAGAGAAAGCCTCAGCCCATAACAACCAGCGATCCCAAAAATCAGTGCTGGCATAGACGCCCGAAAGAAACCAGGGGACAGAGGTTTCGTCAGAAATAATAGCAGTAACTTGCTGACCGTAGCAATGAAAGGCATCCACTCTAATTCTGTCATTTCTTCAGAGCAACAAAATGCCATCAGAAAGACCGACAGACTCAACAGCATAAGAAAGCCAGGCTCTGGAAATCAGTCTCCGAATATGGGCCAAACTAATCCCAGACAGACGGGTCTCGAGAAGGACACAAATGTCAAAATTATGCAGTTGCACAAGCCTACCAAAAGAGGAGTAAAATGAAGGTTTCAAAGCTCCTCACACATTCCAAATAAGAATCTTCATTCTGACACCTGAGGGGGAAAAGCCCCAACCCTATCTTCAATCATCGCCTTGTTAGGGTGTAAACTAACTAGAGGGGAGCCCACCAATGACACCATGCCACAGCACTCCTCAGACTGGGACGAACCCGAATCCACCCCAGAAACATCTTTCAGCAAGGCTTGCTTCAACAGCGTGATAGCAGACTCGTGGGTCTGTCCCACCATCAACTCCTGATGCAGTAACCCTGGAATAGACTCCATATTAGCACCTCCCAGACAGCGGAGTTTCTTGGTACCCCGGTGAGGCTGGGCACTAGAACCTTGTGCTTCATTAGAAGAAGCTGAAAAGGTGAAAGATGTAGACTCCTTCCCTTTAGCAGCAAGGGGGGCCTTGCCTTTGGCTTTGTTGAGCTTGAAAGCCATTCTCTGGGAGTTGGACTCAATCGATCGGGCCCTCTTAACTGGGCCCGAAGAAAATCCGATGCAGAGCTCTGGGCTAGCAGACTCAACCCCCGAACCCAGGGCAGAGAAGGGATTGGGGTCCCTAAGATCACTTGACCCTGGCTCAGACAATTGGATCACCCCCTGGGAATCAGAAGCTGGAACCGGCATAGAGCTGTTGAACCGGCACGCAGCTTCTGAATCAGCCTTGCCTGAGACCCAAGGCTTCTTCAGCGAGGAGGAGAAGCGGCCACCCAGGGAGACTCTGCCCTCATACCTGCCCACAGCCTTTTTGGGAACTTGTCATCCCTCCTCCATAGCAGGGGAAGAACGCTCCTCCATGTGAGCAGAAGATCGGGGACCTTGAGGCTGCACCTGGGAGGGCCGACGGCGCCGAATAGCAACCATCCACGGCTCAAACCTGGGGCCGTCCGTGGACGCTGCATGCTCCGCCACTGAAACACAACAGCCGGCGAAGTGGATAGCTCCACAGGAATCACAGATTCCTTCCAAGTTTTTGTAGGAAAACTGCTGCCAAAATGGATTTTTACTTCCCCGAACTCTCACTCCCGACCTTAAAGGTTTGCCAAGATCCACACGAACACAAGCCTGAGCATAACCCCCTCGAGTCTTCATTCATGTAGCAGCATCAGAGAAGCTGAACTCCCCTGCCACTGAAAGAATTTTGGACAAAATCTCCTCATTCCAGAACTCCATCAGAAGCAAGGAGAGCCGGATCCAAACCAGAGCACAGAGGAGGGAATCGGACGATGGGACAAACTCGGATTGCCATTCCATGGCTGCAATCGGTTATCCATTTACCACCAAAGGCCTCCCAAGAACCAGTTCTCTAGCATGCAAATCGGCAAATCGGAATATATAATGGCGATGAGCTAGAGAGAAGGCAACAATCTCACCGGCAATACTAGCATGATGGAACTCGCGGACGATCACCTCAGGCGGCACCCATCGACCGAGGCTCCGGGCAATGATAGAGTTATTCTCCCATCCACTGACTTTGTCTTCCAGAGCATGAACAAGGACCTGGATTATATCTGGGAATAGCCTCTCAAGCTCAGCAATCTCCACTGAAGAGGGAGAAGAAGCTACCTATTCGAAATGGCCACCAGACGGCCGATTCCAAGCCCTACCGGCCATTGGAGACCCATCGGAGACACCGGGAGAAGGAGTAGTAGCTGAAGCCATCAGGGGAGCAGGGCAGACCGGCGGTGCTGACATAATCACCGAAAATAGAGGCAAGAAGAACCCTCAACACAAATCTTAAAGTAGTCGGGAAGAAGACACCTCCTCTCAGCCAGCATGATTCTTAAAGCACTCACAAACTCGCTTGTCTTTGTTTGGCTATGAAATTTACCAATATTAATTCCAATGAAAGTGATTTTCTCTTCAATATATATTAATAAGGGTTGCGCCTTTAGTTATTATTAAAAGTAATAATTTTTAAGCTATTTAAAAATGCTAAAAATTTAAGTTAAAAAAGTTAAAAATAGTATCTAAACCAAGGTGCATAAGATACTTCTGTAAAGACTACTTTCGTTTCTGTGCAAATTATAGGTGATTTCTCTTTAAGATATAATGATTCATTGATCCGAACCTTCTATCACAATCACAATTGCATGAACGTACAAACCAATGACTCTTTCAAATATCAAAATCAGTAATAATAAAATAAAAAAATTAAAATGATATTAAGAAAAAGATAAAGGAGTTTTTTTTTAAGGAAGGCTTTGAGACACATGCTTTATTCTCATAGCGCAATCATGGAAAATATGAAGCTTAGTAGGATAGAAAAAAGATTCAAGCTTGGATTAAATTGCTTACCATCCTTAATACTGGCTTATTTATAAGCCTAATTTAAGTAATTCCTAACGGCTTAACTCATTATGGCCTTATAAAAAATCAAATTAATCAAAGCATTGTTGTTCACGAACGTTACCACATTAATGCAAGAATTTCGCATCTTTCAACTACCCATATAATTAAGGGTAAGTTATAATTTACATTAATCTTCTTACTTTTACTTTGGGTGTGGTTTAGGTATATGGTATTATCATTATTATGCTCTAATCCTCTATGTGTTGTATTTGTTTTGAGATAGGATGTTTTTGTTGAGCGGCATATATTTTTAAAATTTTAACTATTAATTGACTTCATAAATTTTAGTGGAGTATAATAATGGTGCTATTTAGAATTTTAGATTCCCTCTTCTTCCACCTACCTGCTTATCATCCTCTCCTCCCATCTTATTAGTGATCATAATTTATATTTCTTAATGGATTAAACTTAAGTGCAGTGTGCTACGTACGTGCTATTTGCAACCATTTATCTTCTCTCTTTTTTTTTAGCGTCATCTTAGGATGATAAAAGAAAAAAAGAAGAGAGATATAAGGTCAGGATGTAATTTAAACACCAAATGAATGATGATAAAAACTTATGTAATTTTCAAATCAATCAGCATGCACACAACGCATTACACTTTTAAAACCTTCATATTTAAATTACTTTTTTTTTTTTTTTGATGTCTTCTTAACCCATCCCTTCCTCTGGGCCTCCTTTTTAAAGATGGGTGTAAGCTATGCCTGGCACGGCATGGCCCAAGCCCATCAGACCGTACTTTTAGATGGACCATGCCAGAGGCTTAGATGATTTCCTAACCCTAATCCTTTATTTTTCTTTCTTTCTTTTTCGTTCCTTTGGTTCACTCGAACTAAGGGTACTTGTGCCGACGGCCAGAGTTGCCGCCGGTCTCTCCCCGGGGCTGCTCGGCCATCGGTGACCGACCTACAGCCGGCCGCCGTCGCGGCCTTCCTCTTTCTCTTTCTCTTTCGTTCTCCCACGATACCATTGCTATGCCGGTGGCACGATCGATCACCACCAGTCGGTCGGATCATCACCGGACACTCGCCCGGTGCCGATGGGGGTCGGCGGCCATCTTCTAGGCCCGGCGAGGCGGTAGGCACGCCACTGGGTCTGGACCAATGCGGAAGCCGAGTCGGCTCCCGTTCAGGAGAAGGGCCGCCTTGACCCTATCCTCCTCTCTCTCTCCTTGGCAGATTGTACCAGGCTGATGAGCCAAATTTTTTGAGCCCAGCACGGCACGGTCCGATTCGTGCTGGGCCATGTCGGCCCATGGGCGACACAGCCCGGTGCCCATCTATACAGTTTTAGCAATCACATAATGCAATCTCCTTTGAATTATGCAGCAGCTGTCTTTGATCAAATAGGATTGATGAAAGGCATGTGTATGGGGCATTCATCTTTCATTAAGACAATATTGGGTGAGTTTGTTCTCAAAGAAAAGGTTGCGGATACCAAGTTTGTCGTCTAAACCTTTTGTGCACGTGTAAGACATGCCAGGTAGCCTGGATTTGTTGCATTCTTGGCACAAATTTAGTGGCAAGATAAAATGATTGGAAGTTTTGCAATCCAAGTTGGAACAAGATATGCTTGGATTGCTAAATTAGAAAAATAGCTAGATTTGTCACCCCTTAGTGTGTCTTAGTAGGAGGGCAATCAGGCCCGGGATGGCAATTTTTTTAAAATCTATGGGTACTTGCACCCCTTTGCTTCATTTAGAGTCAATATGAAAGTCAAAGAGATAATAATAAAAAAAATACAGATATGGATATGAAAACATATGGCATTACTACTTTCTACCATGGATATGGAATGAATATGGACGTAAAGATATCCATGTCTCGTTTGTCTCATAACTATTACATCTATTAGTAAATTTAATTAATTACTCTTATCTGCTAACATTGTTTTAAATTTTCAATGAGAAACTTTACAAGCAATCACAAGCCACAATTTTTCTTGATCTAATCCATTTGGCTAATTTGAAAATTATGTTTAAGTCCTTTTTGAAGGAGGAAGAAAGTATTGATGCTGCTGTGGCTGATCCAATGCCGTTAGAATTGACAGTGGAGGAAACTGACGGAGCCCCGCCTCGGCTCTGCGAGGTCCCTTCAGCCTCTGAGGTGGTGTAGGAGGCATCTGATGGTGCCAGTGGGCCCCTATGGGCTACAATGACAGCATCCGGGCTTGGCGACTCGGCCTTCTCCCCCCTCCATCCGCACCTTTTCTCTCTCCTTCGCATGGAGGCATCTTCTATTCGGCCTCAGGCCAGTTCCCCACTGCCTCGGCGCTCAGGTCGGCTCCGCCTCGGCCTCTTCCGCTCGACTCTGCCCCGCCTCGGCGCTCGGGTCGACCCCGCCTCGGCCTTTTCCGCTCGGTGTCGGCCTCGTCCCAGCATCACCCAAGTCGGCCTCGGCACCGGCATCATCCAAGTCAGTCTCGGCCCCAGTCGGCCTCGGCTCCCAGTTAGCCTCAGCCCCAGTCGGCCTCGATCTCCAGTCGGCCTCGGCCCCGGTCAGCCTTGGTCTCCAGTCGGCCTCGGTCTCGGCTCTTCCACTCGGCCTCGGCTTCAGCGTCCAGCAACGAGTTCCCCCCAGCATCGGCTAGCCTCAGCCTCGACCAACTTCAGCCTCGGCCAGCCTCAGCCTCGAACCTGCTCTCGGCTTCTAGCTTTGGCCTTGGGACCAACCTCGGACTTTGTTCCCAGCCACCTAACAAGTGCCCAGGGCCGCCACGTGGCCCACTAACCTACTCTTTGCTAAGATTATAGGTGGTTACCGATATACTATGGGCAGTTCCCAATATTTACGGCGCGCATGTTTAGCAACTGCACACCCACCCGCCGACTATTGAGCCGATCCTAATGGAAGGATTGGATTGTTATCAACGAAGGGTAAGAAGGACTCCCGAACAGGTATATAAAGACCCCGACTCACAACAAGGAGGGGGACTCAATCTCTACTCTCTCATTCAGATCACTGTTCTCCAAATAGCTAACTTGAGCGTCGGAGGATCCCCGTCGGAACCATCGGTCCGGGACTTTTCTTACAGGTTTCCGGCTGAAGGAGGCAGTCCCTGTCATTCCTCTGAAGGCCTACAAAGCATTTCTATCGCCTGACGCTCCTCAAAAGTGATTTGGCAGCAACAGATTGGCGCACCAGGAAGGGGGGGGTCAGCGATGCTAGTTTGCAGATCCTCATCCCCCTTTAACCAAAATGGTGGATCATAAAGATGGTGATGACCCCAGATCCAAGAAGCTTTCGCCAGTTATGCTGGGGGGCACCTTCAACGGGCTGAGCAACGGAAGGCCAGCTCTTCGCTCCACCATCCCCACTATCTTGGACCATTCAAGCAGACATCCTGCCACCCTCATCCTGCAAATCCAATCATTGATGGCAACTGTCCAAAAGCTCCAGAAGCGATGTCTGATGGCCACGCAACAGTGTGCAAAAGCCTCCGCTCGCTCTTTGGTCGCTACTCGGGCCAGCCATCATTTATCCTGCCAAAAATCTCCCCAGCAGGAGATTCATCGTCATCAAGCTTATCAGCACCTTAAAGCTCGGAGAGCCACCGCTCGCCGCCCAAGCGGCCTTCTCTCCTACGGACGGCGACGCGGAGGAAGGCCCAAGTAAGGGCAACGGCACCTCCAGCCCCCATGTCCAGGCTTCCTCCCAGTTGCCTCCGGACTCCACGATGCCAGGACCGGCCCTGTCCCGGTGTCTCCAGATCCGTCTCAACCCCACCACGCCTCTGCCAGCTCCTGTCGGCCTCAGAAGGCCTCTACCCAGCTCTAGTTTTCACTGCCAGCTCCCGTCGGCCTCGGAAGGCCTCCATCTTCTGCTCCCCCCGGCCTGCCTCGGCCTGCAGCTCCCCAGCTTCCGCTCGGCCTCAGCACCGAGTTCCGCTCGTCCTCCCGAGCTTCTCCCTGGCTCCTGAAATCCCTCTCGAAGGCTCCAAGGTTTCATCTTTCACGCGGGAAGATTCCCACCCTCCGGCACCTTCTCCGTACAAGTGCCTGAGCTCCCCCTCGGCTCCTGTTGCCATCTCCAGCAAGCTCCCGAGGTACGTTGCATTAAGGGCCAAGAGCATGGCCATGAAATCCAATGATGCACATAGTACCCATCGGCCACTACCTTTTCTCTCTCCATGTGAAACCGGCCTCGACTCCTGCAGCACTCAGCCTCGAGCTTCCGCCTCAGCCTCAGCCCCTTAGCATATTTCCTGGAGGGCAGACCACCAGTGGACTGAAGTATCCAAATCAGCAGAAGGAAACAAGGCTACTACAAGAGCTAAGTAAACCATACTTAACAGTATTTCTTTCATTGATACTTGAAAATGTCATGCAGGGAAGACCAACTCTGCATCAGCATTCGAGACCAATCTCGTGTTGGCGTCTCAAAGCCCGACTCCGGTCGGTACTGAAAGCCTAACTTAAGTCGGCCCTCAAAGCTTGATGTACCATCGGCACTCAAAGCCCGACTTCGGTCAGCACTCAAAGCCCGACTCTGGTCGGCACTCAAAGCCCGATGTATCATCGGCACTCAAAGCCCGATGTACCATTGGCACTCAAAGCCCGACTCCGATCAGCACTCAAAGCTCGACTTTGGTCGGTGCTCAAAGCCCGATGTACCATCGGCACTCAAAGCCCAACTCCAGCTCGGCACCGAAGATCAACCCAGCGTTAGCACTCAAAGCCCGACTCTGGTCGGCACTCAAAGCCCAACTTCGGTCGGCACTCAAAGCCCGATGTACCATCGGCACTTAAAGCCCGACTCCAGCTTGGCACCGAAGATCAACCCAGCGTTGGCACTCAAAGCCCGACTCTGGTCGGCACTCAAAGCCCGATGTACCATCGGCACTCAAAGCCCAACTCCGGTCGGCACTCCAAGCCCAATGTACCATCGGCACCGAAGATCAACCCAGCATTGGCACTCAAAGCCCGACTCCGATCGGCACTCAAAGCCCGATGTACCATTGGCACTCAAAGCCCGACTCCGATTGGCCCTCAAAGCCCGATGTACCATCGGCACTCAAAGCCCGACTCCAGTCGGCACTCAAAGCCTGATGTATCATCGGCACTTAAAGCCCGATGTACCATCGGCACTCAAAGCCGATTCCGGTTGGCACTCAAAGCTCGACTCCGGTCGGCCCTCAAAGCCCGATGTATCATCGACACTCAAAGCCCGACTCTGGTCAGCACCAAAGCCCGACTTCGATTGGCACTCAAAGCCCGATGTATCATCAGCACTCAAAGTCCGACTCCGATCGGCACTCAAAGCCCCATGTACCATCGGTACTCAAAGACCAACTCCGATCGGCACTCAAAGGCACTCAAAGCCCGACTCTGATCGGCACTCAAAGCCCGATGTACCATCGGCACTCGAGACCGACTCCAGCTCGGCACTCCAAGCCCGATGTACCATTGGCACCGAAGGCCGATATACCACTGGATCCTCAAAGCCCGATGCACCATCGGCACTCAAAGCCCGAGGCCAAAGATTGACTCCAACGTCGGCAGCAAAGATCGTTGGCAAAAGAAAAAGGCACCGATGACTCTCAACTCTCAGGTCACCCTCCGGGGTTAAAGGCTCCTGAGCATGGTCCCATCTCAGTGACTCTCGGGTCACCCTCAGGGTTCAAAAAGCTCTCGACAGCCTCATACGCCCTTGAACTTCTCCCTCAGCCTCGGCCTCGGACTTCTCCCTCAGCCTCAGCCTCGAACGACCTTGCCCTCTGCTCTTCCACTTGGCCTCGACTGCCCCCTCAGCCTCGTACGGCCTCGACCCCCAGTCGGCCTCTGCTCTTCCACTTGGCCTCGGCTGCCCCCTCGACCTCAGCCTCGTACGGCTTCGTCTCCCAGTCGGCCTCGGCCTTGTACGGCCTCGGCTCCCAGTCAGCCTCGGCCCCCAGCATGGCCTCGGCCTCGGCCTCAGACTTCTCTCTCAGCCTCAGCCTCGGACGGCCTTGGCCTCGGCTCTTCCACTCGGCCTCGGCTACTCCCTCGGCCTCGTATGGCCTTGACCCCTAGTCGGCCTCTGCTCTTCCACTCGGCCTCGGCTGCCCCCTCGGCCTCATACGGCTTTGGCTCCCAGTCGGCCTTGGCCTCGTACGACCTGGCCCCCAGCACGGCCTCGGCCTCGGACTTCTCCCTCAGCCTCGGCCTCGGACGGCCTCGACCTTGGACTTCTCCCTCAGCCTCGACTGCCCCCTCGGCCTCGTACGGCCTCGACCCCCAGTCGGCCTCGGCTCTTCCACTTGGCCTCGGCTACCCCCTCGGTCTCGTATGGCCTCGACCCCTAGTCGGCCTCGGCTCTTCCACTCGGCACTCGGCTGCCCCCTCGGCCTCGTACGGCCTCGGCCCCCAGTCGGCCTTAGCTCCCAGCACCGAGCTCCCCTCTTCACTCGGCTACCCCCTCGGCCCCGGTGCCTCCAGCCACGCCGAGGCGGCCCAGACCTCTTCAGGTCGGCCCCCTCGGCCCCAGCGGCTCCAATCGCGCTGAGGCAGCCCCGACTTCCTTAAGTCGACCCCATCGGCCTGGCACGACTCTCGTGCAAACAGTTACGGAAAAGCTAAGTACACTAAATAAGAAAAAGTTTCTTTTCTAAATGCATTACAGGAAACCTGACAAAACCAACAATTCAAAGGCTCTCAACGGTCCTACGATCATAAGGTCACCCCCAGGCTGGCCGCGAAACCCCCGTGGCGGTTCAAGACCTATGGTTCCAGTGACCTTGAGTCACCCCTCGGGCTGGCCATGAAACATTCGAGACGGTTCTGGAGGAGCTCGGTGGCATCGCGGTTCCAGAGGAGCTCGGCGGCATTGCGGCTAACAGATACCTCTTGGCCCAGCTAGGATACGCCCCCGAGTCGGTTCAAATCTCTAGCAGCCCGTACCTGCTCGAGTCACCTTCCAGATCGGCACACAAAACACTCGAGGCAACTTTATTTTAACCTCCATGGCTCTATTTCTGCTTTGGTAATTTTATCTCAGCCTCAATGGCTTTATTTTTGCCCCAACGGCATTATTGCAGCCTCATCAACTTCATCACGGCCTCAACGGCATCGTTTCAGCCTCAGCAGCCTCAACTTTGCCTCAGCGGCTTCGTCACAGCCTCAACGACATCATCACAGCCCCAACGGCTTCACTTTAGCCTCAGCTGCTCTAACTTTGCCTCAATGGCCAATGGCCAATCAAGTAAGATCTTTATCTAAATTATATACTCGCAACATATTACTAGTCGCTTTCAGCCATCAAGAAGCTCTAAGACAACTCACAGCTGGGAGAGGCCAACCCCCTAGCTCATGGTTGACGAGCATCCACCTCCAAATTTCATGATAAAAAGAAGACCCAAAGTCAGCTCACGGTCAGGAGAAACCGACTTTCCAACTTACAATTGACGGGCATCCGCTTCCAGGCTCCGCATCGGCAGAGGATTACTTGCTGCCAGTCAAGGGTAACCAGCTTACCTTCAAACTGTGCTTAAAGTTTAACAGGCAAAAAGCATGTCTCCAAAAAGCCCGAGGCCAGCTCGGCACTTCGAGACGCGCTCGTTGGCAATTGGAGACATGTGGGGATCAACCACTTGAGAGGTGACACCTCTTTCGCCTCGTAGGAGTCGGCCCACTTCATCTCAGGGGCGAGGGGGCATCTGATGTGGCTGATCCAACGCCGTTAGAGTTGACAGTGGAGGAAACTGACGGAGCCCCTGCCTCGGTCCCGCAAGGTCCCTTCAGCCTCCGAGGTGGTGTAGAAGGCATCTCATAGGGCCAGTGGGCCCCTATGGGCCACAATGACAGCATCCGGACTTGGCGACTCAGCCTCCCCCCCGTCTGCCACCTTTTCTCTCTCCTCCATGCGGAGGTGGCTTCTGTTCAGCCTCAGGCCAGTTCCCCACTGCCTCGGCACTCGGGTCGGCCCGCCTCTTCCGCTTGGCTCGGCCCCGCCTTGGCCTCTTCCGCTTGGCTCGGCCCTGCCTTGGCCTCTTCCGCTCTGATCGGCCCCGCCTTGACGCTCGGGTCGGCCCAGCCTCGGCCTCTTTCGCTCGGCTTGGCCCCGCCTTGGCGCTCGGGTCAGCCCCACCTTGGCGCTTGGGTCGGCCTCGCCTTGGCACTCGGGTCGGCCCCGCCTCGGCGCTCAAGTTGGCCCCACCTCGGCACTCGGGTCAGCTCCGCCTCGGCCTCTTCCGCTCGGCTCTGCCCGCATCGGCGCTCAGGTCGGCCCCGCCTCGGCACTCAGGTCGGCCCTGCCTCAGCGCTCGGGTCGGACCCGCCTCGGCCTTTTCTGCTCGGTGTCGGCCTCATCCCGGCATCGCCCAAGTCGGCCTCGGCACCGGCATCATCCAAGTCAGCCTCGCCCTAACCTCGGCCTCAGTTGGCCTCGGTCTCCAGTCGGCCTCGGCTCTGAACGGCCCCGATCTTCAGTCGGCCTCAGCCTCGGTCGGCCTCGGTCTCCAGTCGGTCTCGGCCTTGGCTCTTCCACTCGGCCTTGACCTCAGCGTCCAGCACCGAGTTCCCCCTAGCCTCGGCCAGCCTCGCCTCGACCAGCTTCAGCCTCGGTCAGCCTCAGCCTCGAACCTGCTCTCGGCTTCTAGCTTTGGCCTCGGGACCAACCTCGGACTTTGTTCCCAGCCACCTAACAAGTGCCTAGGGCCGCCACATGGCCCACTAACCTACTCTTTGCTAAGACTATGGGCGGTTACCGATATACTGTGGGCAGTTCCCAATATTTACGGCGCGCGTGCTTAGCAACTGCACACCCACCCACCGACTATTGAGCCGATCATAACTGAAGGATTCGATTGTTATCAACAAAGGGTAAGAGGGACCCCCGAACAGGTATATAAAGACCCCAACTCACAACGAGGAGGGGGACTCAATCTCTACTCTCTCATTCAGATCCATGTTCTCCAAATCGCTGACTTGAGCGTCGGAGGGTCCCCACTGGAACCCCCAGTCCGAAACTTTTCTTGCAGGTTCTCGGCTGAAGGAGGCAGTCCCTGTCATTCCTCTGGAGGCCTACGAAGCATTTCTGTCGTCTGACGCTCCTCAAAAGTGATTTGGCAGCAACAGATGCGAGTATAAATAATGAGACAATGAATATTGATATAAATTTTTTCTGACAGATAGGCTAAGGTATGTTCTTTCATACCGGTTCTTCCCATTACCATATCTAATGATGCACTTCATAGCTACAATATTTTTGATCATGCTTTATATGGCTTGATTGCAACATATGTTTCGCTCGCCACCTATCATAAGTAACAAGGAATGGTTGTCGTAAAGCCATAGTAATAAGAAAATATGTGATGTCCAACAATACGTCTCCATAACATCAATCAAGGAGAGAAGGAAGGACAAATATAGCTGCTTTAGATGGCGAGCACGGAACGATTAATTGTAGAATCCCGGACTCAAAACTAGTTTGATAGCGTGCCCCTTTTCTCCACCTCAATTAAAAATGCTTCATCATCTGAATGACTGCTCTAGAATGAGTGTTTTGAATCAACCATTGATATTTGAATGGACTAACATCATTTGACCAAACGCTAACATTAGACCAGTAGGGGCAGGAGGCTATGGAAAAAAAACCGCTTTCGTTGGCAGAAAAATCTAAGGGCAAGTTGATGTAGAACAAGAAGGTTTGGGACCTGAATCAGCCAACCCCTTCTCATTGAGGATATATATATATATATATATAGACTACGAATGGGAGAATAAACTCTCCTTATTTCGTTAAAATTCAATGTACCAAAAGAGTTTCAGTCATAGTTTAATAAATATTTTAGAGTGTCATGTGCTTTGTTTGTTGTTATTGCTGTTATTGCTAGGATGAATGTTTAGTAAAAAAAAAAAATTATTGAATTTCTTTCTTTCTAAAGGTACCATCAAGTCGCAAGAACTAGTTAATTTCATACCAGTCTCTAAGCTCTCGGGGTAAGCTTCTTTCTTCGAGGTATCCATAAGTGATGTAGGCGTTGAGGTGTTAAAAAGATGTGAAGGTGATCACGTATCATGAACTATAATCTCAAGCCAAAAGAACATGATATTAAAGATTTTCATGGAATAGACCTTCTATCTGTTTTCATTAAGTACCTCATCTATTTGAAGCTTATTATGCAAAGCTAACTAAGTAAAGATATTTTTTAGTTTGGAACCTTTCAAACTTGTATGAGATATGATCATAGGCCGCTCTTCTAGTTTAGCAATTTATAGAAGTTCATAGGGTAAGTATCTTAATTGGAGAGCTTTCAATATAGGTAATCCATACTTCTCCATAGTCTAATAATAAATAAGAGTTGAGAGTGCTAATGCCAAACTTTAAAAGATATAACTATTAAATTAAGTGTGACAGAAATACGTATGTTAAGATGGATATGTGGTAAAACTTTAAAATAATAGAATTAGAAATAAATATATAAAAAAATGATAGGAGTAGCCCTAATTGAAGATAAAAAAGAAAAAATTAATTGTCATGGTTTGGACATATACAACGTAGACCTTTAGATACTTTAGTTAGAAACAGTAATCTTTTAACAATCCATAGTAAGGATAGAGGTAGAGGTAGATCTAAACTAACATGAATAAAAATAATTAAAAAAATATAGCTATTTATAATTTGAATGTCGATTTGGTCCTAATAGAGCAGAGTGAATGAAGCGGATTCATGTAGCCGATCCCATGTAGTTGGGAAAAGGCTTAGATGAGTTGAATTGAGTGTTAATGCCAAAGAAAGTTTGGTTTCTAAGGTCAAAGACAGGGATATTAGGTTTGATGGAGCAATTGTAAAGATTTGGACATGAGGAACAGAAAGGAAAAAAATCATAGTAAGGAACCCTCCTAATATGTTACATCCAATTCTAATAAGTTTCAAGTCATGTACTCTATGCTAGAGGCGGACCCAACTAGACCCATTGGCACACCCATAATTGCAAAGGAAAGTTCACATCCAAGAGTATTGAAGGATTAATACCTTGCTGTCATCCCCACCTGACCTTGGATTGAGTGGCGTGATGCATTTTAAAATGGGAAAGTTCATTGCATTAGAATAAAATCTATGACTAATGATGGGCACCTTCCATGATTGATATAAAATAAGAGGTGTGGTGAGAAGTTATGAATTTTGCTCCTAGACTTTCATCATTGCAGAAGTAAAAGGATAATAGGAATCCCTGTAGATAAGCAACACCCAAAGGAACGAATTTGACATTCAGAGGGCATCTTCACATGATAAATGTACTCCCAATCAATGGTAATGTTGAAACCTACAAAGGCATAAGTATGAGATACGATATGATATGAATATAAAGGTACAATAATTCTTAAAATTTTAAGCTATAATTTGTTTAAAATACATTAATTAATTAAAAAAAAATTAATATAATTAAGAATATATTATGCTAAATTATATATTAAAAGATTTAATAGGTACTATCAAAAAATCATAAGTTGATTAGAAGTTATTATAATAAAAGAATGCTTCTATTTGTTCGCTGATTAACTTATTTTGAAATTTTGAAGGCAGGTAACTTTAATCTCAAAAAAAAAAAAAAAAATAGAAATCTTCAAATATCATTAGTTCTAATCAGTGATGTATGTTTTTTTTTTTTTTTTTTTTTTTTTTTGGTACAAGCGGATAATCATACTAGTCTAGTACGAATTATCCCAGATAGATCAGAATACAAGATTTGCTGTAAGACAGAGGGACAGGGGTTACCCAGCCGCCAAATCCAACCAGCAGCATGCTGAGCCACAAATGCTGCTATCCAATCGGCCACCGAGTTGGCTTCACGGAAGATATGACGAATCCGGACAGAACCAACTCTCTGTAAAATAGACCATGTGTCCCTGAGAATAGGAATACTGGGGCCATTGAAAATATTCTCCTTTCTTAGCCATCGGATAACCGTCATCGAATCACCCTCGATAACGAGACGATGAGCATGGAAGTGCTGAGAGGCATAAGAAATACCAGCCCATGCTGCATAAAGTTCATCATAGGGACAGAGGAATCAAGGGTACCAAAACCATCCGCAGCCAGCATATCACCCTGAGGACCACGAATGATAAACGCAGACCCAGCAGCTCTGCCACGGATACTTCCATCAAAGTTGATTTTGATAAACCCTGGTGGAGGGCTCCCAGGAATGAAACCGTATGCCGGTTCGCTGCCGAAGCAGCAGGGGAACCCCAGAGGCCAGAGGAGTCAAGACCAACAGCATGAAAAGCTTGGGCATAATCCGCAGACAAAGATCTGATCCTACTAACAAGCCGATGTGGAGAGGTAACATCAAGTGATGTATGTTATTATGAAGCAAATATAGTAACTCTTTTTACTGTTTTCTAAGAAAAAGTGATTAAAAGATTGCAATGCTTGTCTTTAGTTTAATAAAACCTGAACCAAAACTGATTTTTTAACCCCCTTATGCTTTTAATTAAAATAAGGTGACAGACCTTATTTTTTTAATAAAAATTTTGATTTTAATCCTAAACATGTCTCGGGCATATTCCCATATATATATATCCAAAATGTATTCATAATATATCAAAATTAAAACTTTTTTAATTATTTCAAATATGTAATCAAATGTATTTGTATTGAATACGCATCGGATATAGGTTCAAGGTCTGTTTTAGCATATTAAAACTAAATTTTCATTGTAGGCCAACCTATACCATATGAATGGGCTTTAAGATTCATCCTTATCAACTTATTGAGTAGCATTTGTATGTTGTGAAGCAGTGCTACAGTGAAAAAGTTCCAAGTTTGAAGGGGGTTCCCTTGAATTTTGAGAGAGAGAGAGAGAGAGAGAAGAAGAAGAAGAAATAAATTTATTTATAGAATCATGGGCATTTAACATGCTGGTTCCACCAGGCTTTACTTCTGTGGTCTTGCTTTCCATGGCCGACTATAACAGGAGATGATATTAATTTGATAGGTGCATCATAATAATTAATTAGTTTTTGTACATATAATATGCATGGGGGTTGAAATATAATACCCTTAATTAATTCAAATGATGAAAACAACTAGGCATGGGTGTGTACAAGCTAGGTATTATAGGAACTTTTCAATGCTTGACATATATTGTTCAAAGATAAATTTATCAAAGCCAATGCTCAAGATTTGTTGTATTTTGTTCAAAATTATTATTGAATTAATCAAAGTAGAGGCATTGGGAAAAGAAAAGTTGATGATAATAGCCAAAGACATGGTGATCACCATGGCTGATGATGTTGTTGAAAGCTTTAAGCTTTAATATGGGGTGGCTACTTATATTATTTAGTTATAGTGAGGTTATTTTTATTTTTATTTTTTTCATCTTGTAATATCCAAGCTTACCTGTTAGCTCAATTATCTTACCGGTGGATGCTAGAAGCCACAAGAAAGTTAATTAGTAGAGAAAAAAAAAAAAAAAAATTTCATCCGATGTGAAATTATTTTTAAAATATTACAACTATTTTAAGCATTACAATTATCTTTCTCTATAATGCGATATTCTTATCGCACGCTATAAGTTAATTAGAATCTATCTCGATAATGAATAGCCCTTTCATTCTGCTTACCAACTTTCAGATGCTCGAATTGGCTTTAATAGCTTTTATAATGCCCCAAACCTATCTGTTGACCCAATTAATCTATTACTGGGCTAAAAATCATGTGCTTCTAAAAACTCGTGTGAAAGTTAATTAATAGTGAGTGAATTTGAATTATAAACATAATACTCTTTTTTCCTCCTCCAATGTTGAACTATTTTAAATCATATAAAAAAAACTCTATCTAGTTATTAAATTTTTATTTTTTATTAATAATAAAATAATTATATTTATGATAGTAAACCATATTTGCTAAACCAAATAAACTTTCGACAACATGAAAAGTCAAGTAAGGTGATATTTAGATAATTAAATTACCTCCACATGGATAAAATAAATCAATGATCTTTCTCATGGCATAAATGAGAGGTAAATGCTTTCATTCAATGATTAATATCATGTGACACTTAATTTCATTTGAGATGATTCCCATGCTAGCCGATAACATTTTCTTCTCTCCATTCAATAACAAATTGACATCTCATAAATTGACATGAAAATCAAAATTTCAAAAACCTTGCCTCTATTTGGAGGGAGGGAAGAAGGGTTTAACAACCAATTAAATATCTTTTACGTAACTACAGACCAAAAGCTAATCCAAATAGAGCCAAGAACCAATTTAAAGAAGCCCTGATAGCGATATATCGATAACTTTCAGTCCTAAACTGTTGCTGAAAGGGCCAACAACTGCTATTCATCAACTACAACTTTTTCAACGATGGAAGCCAACAAATAACCTAAACAAAGCATCTTTTGTCTTGAATTCAAATCTTTTTGCAATACATTTTCCATGGCCATGCACAAATTCCTTTCTAGCCACTCATTCGCTTTGGAGCTCCTCCTCAATCTGTTGCTGTAAAAATTCGCTCTTCAACTCGGATGCGGTCTGATTTTAGATCTGGACGCCGATCTTTCGTTCGGATGGAACCTACAAGACAGTTCTTACGCAGAGAATATCGGGGGTGGCCTTGAAGACCCTTCGATGTCCAAATAAGTGAAGATTCACACAAGCAGATATGGAAAGAAGGCTCTCGTAGAAGAGTCCCTAAAGAACGGCTTCTCTGGAAGCTTGAGGAGCTTAGCTCGAGCTTCAATGGAGTTTTTTCTCAATGAAAGAGTGAGCATACCTGAAAGACTTTAAGATAGAGCATATATATAGGTTGCCAAGGTGATGGCAGACAACTACCTAATTCCTTGGGCATGTCATTGGGGTCTGAAACTGTTATGATTCGAATCTGATTCGAATCAAGTTTGTTACGAGATCGGTAGCTTTCGAATCTAGTTAGTTAGAGAATCAACTATTAGGAAGGTTAGCTGGTGCTTTGAGATTTGGTGACTTAGAGGCTCTAGGTCATGTTTAGCGTTATCCGGCTTTTTCCTTTTCTTAGAACAGTCGAAGACCCACGTGATTGAAATCTTACCGAATTGTCATGAATTTAAATTCTTCCGTGCTTGGTTCGATAGAAGTTCAGGGATACTTTGGTCTTGCCGAAATATGAGAATAGCTCTGTTTCTCTGAGGTACAAGAATAGCTCATTTTGATCGAGGTATGAGAATGGCTTGGTCGCCGAAATATATCGGCTCTGTTCTTTTCTGAATACAACAGTTAGCAGATTAAAAATTAAAGATGATCTTAATTTTTTTATCATATGCATAAATATTAATACAATAATAATTTTATTCTACATCGCAATCCATGCCTTTGATCACTGTGTTGGGGACTCTTGAGACCACGGACGCCATGGCTTCATCTCTCCAGACGCACGTGCACCACTCGTGTCTCAACCAACAAACGGGAGCCACGCTACGTCGCGCCCACGGCATCGCGCATGGACACGTCGACCCGACCGAGATCACAGAAACCGACGGCCGCGATTAAATCCAACGGCGCCCCAAGCAGTTGGGACCCAAACAGCGGATCCCCTTCCTTTCTTAAAAGGCGTCCTCGTCCTAACATCACCCGGCAATGTGAGGCCAGGGGTCAACAACGAAACAGAGAGCGAGAGCGCGCGAAGAGAGAGAGAGAGCGCGGTGATCGTAATCGAGGGAGGAGAGAGGAGGCGAGAGGGGTTGGGGTTTTCTCTTACGAAGCCTCTTCGCCTTTCTCTAGCTGTGGTGGAGGACGCGATCCGCGCCGAGGCGACTAGGGTTTGAGAGATCTCCTCACGAATCCGAAGGCGGAGGCAGCTCGAAGAGACGAATCCGAAGGGGATACCCGGATCGGTTCGAAGCTCGGAGGAGAATATTGAGGGAGAAATCGACGAACGGGAAGTCGGAGTTCGTCTGCTTTCGTCTTCGGTTCCTCTCGCGCCTCTCTCTTCTTCTTTCGTCCATGGATTGGTTTCCCTCCATTTATCCGCTCATCGATCTCCGGAAAGGTATGGGTCTTTCTCTCTCCAGATCTCTTTTTTTTTCCGCTCTTTTCGAGGCCTGTCCTCGAATTTTCTGGAGTATCGCGTTAGATCAGTGTTTGATGCCGGAATCTGCGAATATTATGATGTTTTTTTTATTGACCATGATTCTTGAAATTAGCTTTCTCGAGGTTTCTTGTTATTTTGTGGTGCCATTCTGCTGGAATTTAGGATTCTTTGCTCTGAGATCTTGAAAGCTTCTAACTTTCGACGATTTCATGGCATTTACAGGGCCTCCTTTGGTCAATTCCTTTCTCGTTTTTAGAGATTGGCGGGTTTTTTAGTTGCAAAGCAGTCTGGTTGCTTTCCGTCATATATTTTGGTCGTATGTAGTCAGTTGAGATAAGTAGGCATGAAAAAAATGAGTGGGGAAAGAATCGTCATCGCATTGATTTAAGATGTTAACAACTGCAACCGGCCACCTGTTTACTAATCGGAAATTTTGATTTTGAGGATGAATTACACTTGGAAGTTTTGGGGTTCTGTTGAAAACTTGGATGATGGAGATTAGACGAACGGACAAGGGTTGTCAAGATAGGAAGCTTGGAAGATCTGTGGTGATGCTTAGTAAGGTTGTGCAAATCTTTGTATTTTGAATATCTTTATGTCTTGAATGCGACTCCAAAGATTTTGTACGTGTTTTACTTCTTTTTTATTATCTTCGTGATCAATGGACGGAATTGGAATATAAACATTTCTGTGTGTCAAAATTTGGAAAACCTGGCCTATGCATATAGTTCTAGGGTGAGATTCAGTCGATGTGCGATATTTGGATCACTTTTGGTTTGAACTCTTCTGAGAAAGGTTCAGCTTTCTGAAAGAAAAAACTTGAATAGCTTAGGCTGCATGTGTCAATACTGTGCCGAATTCAGACTTTTGACCAGGCTATCTTTGACTTTCTGAGTTTGTCATTATCAAGCAACCTTGGACAATAAAAAATGGTGTCAGAACAAAAAATTTTAGTGCAGAGAGAATCAGGAGAACAAAATGAACATTGTCGTGATTCAGGTCCAGTTTCCTTGATTTTGCTTCAGATTTTGCACAGAAAATTTATGTGGGAACAAGACATGTGCAAGTATGAACTTTTGCAAGCAAAATCTCTAGCATTAGGTAGAATAGTAGAGGATAGGCAAGAAGAAGATAAAGAAAGGAAAGCAAGGGACCAGAGGTCACTAAAAAACTTTGGTTAGTTCACCTTTTAGATCTTGGGAATCGCTTTTTCCTGCATATACAGGCAATACTAACATTAGATCTTTCAGAACATAGCTTAATCCTAACCATCAGTTTAACCATACAAATTTAGCCCTTTAATTGGATCTATAACTGTAGAAAAAGAATAGAGAGAGAGACTTACATCCCTGACCTGCTTGCCCTTTCAGGACTGGTCTGAGACTCACCACATCTAGAAGATGTATCCTATTCAAGCATTCAAATCATATATGATATAAAAGAAACAAGATGCTAAATGGTAATTTGCAGCCCCTGACTGTGACCATAAGCTTACCCAAAGTAAGGAAGTTGAAATTATATTCTAATCCTAATAAGTACTGGTCCCCAATTAATCCAGGATGGAAATTAAATTCTAAGTATATTTTCAAAGTAAAACATGTAGGGCTTTGACTTAAAGAGGGAAAAAAAATGATAGGTAGCCAAAGCATTCCTTAACTGATGCATGGTGGTCGTTAGTATTGCTGAGAGCTTTGTCTTCCTTTTAGGAGATTGGTAAGAAGAAATGTTGCTTTATATGTGGAGCTATTTCCTATTTCCATTTGAGTTTTAATTGATCAACGATGACAATGATGAAGCTGAATTCTGAAATGTTCCTTTTATGAACCTCCCTCAAAAAAAAAAAAGAAACAGAAAGAAAAGAAAAGAAAAAGACAGACCCACCCACGCAACACAACACACACAGACAGCAAAAGAAAAAGAAATTATCTCATAGCATGCATCGCTGGTTGATTAATAGCAGTGCGTATCTCAGTTTATAACAAAATTTTTAGTGGAACTAACTGCTGCGCAAGCAAGTGATGCAATGTTTACTGTACGAATGTTATCTTCAGATAACGAAATTGCTTGCATGAAGTTTGCCGTACAATTTAACAACTACATCTTTTTCCTGTGAATGATAATGGTACATTTAGATTTAGCATTTTTATTTTTGGTAGATCATCCTGATTCTGTAGGTTTCTGCTTATATGGTTATGTTTCTTGGCAGATATTCTGACTTTGTAAATTGCAGGATTGGGATAAATCCTTCCTGAAGAATCTTTATCTCACAAGAACGCAGTGTAGGTAGCAACATTTATTTTTACTTCAAACGAAGATGAATTTGTCCATCAAAGGTCTGACAAGCAAGGATGCCAAGTTAAATTCATTGGACAAAATCACCACATTAAATCCCAATGCAGCTGAATTTGTTCCTTCAGCCCTGAGAAATACATATGGAAACACTGAAAGCTCAGATATAACCAGGAGGAATGTTCCAGTCTCTTCTAAGAAAGCTGTCCTGGATCAGTCAGAATCTAGTATTTCAAATAATTCAGATGATGAAGCACATCAGTACTGGCGCCATCAGCTTCCTGATGATATTACTCCTGACTTCAGGGTCACAGGAGAGGAAGAGTTGCATGGACGTGGTCATCTCTCACTTGCAGGTTTATCAATACAAGATAGTGTTGAGACATCAAGATTCTCTGCATCCACTGGCATCCAGGGACCACACATGCTCCAAAATTTATCTTCATTTTCTAGTGATGGTCTCAGCTCGGGTGAAAACATGGGATTTTCTGGCCCTGGCTTTGCTGATGAACATTCATCAAATGATTTTGTGACTTCGACTGCCAATTCCTGGCGTAAACCATTCATAAATGCTGAACATCATCATACCAACGGAAGAGATTCACATCATTACAATGGAGATTCGGGTGCTGTTTCAGTAAACAATTTAATAGGTGACAGTGTGGTGATCGAGAATGCTGCCATCAATCCCATAGAGTTTCTGTCATCACAATTTCCTGGTTTTGAAGTGCAAAGCGTTGCAGATGTTTATTATGGAAGTGGATGTGATTTGAATTCGACCATTGAGATTCTCACTCAACTTGAGGTATGATTTCCACATATTCAAACTATTATGCTTTTAGACAAAGACTTTAGGGGTCCCTTTTCAGAACTTTTATGTTGCATTTCAAAAAAAAATCAGAACTACAGTTTTTCTCTTCAGGTTTTTGCTGTCCTATGCATTGCCTATGCATAAGAATAGCGTGTCTTGGCACTCTGTCTACAAGAAATAGTGATACCAGAAAACTAGTTGAGAATTGTAACATTTTAACTGCAATCAGGTTTTTTGATGGATGGTCATCCAGAATGCTAACCTAGCTCTGATACAAATATGCAAGTATGATATGGAAGAGGTTCTTTGAAGACAAACAATGCACCACTCAAAATCAGTTTTTGTTTATATTATATATGAATTTGCGTGTGATGAAGACAAAATCATCAAATCTATTGTTAATTGGATGGTCTATTTCACTCTTACTGTAAAAATGCACATTTACTTGATTAAAACTTATTATAATATGTGAATAAATTACTGCTATAGGCTTCAAGTAATGAACAAGAAAAGGACAATATGAGCAATATTAGGTCTTATGAAGCGTCCTAGAAATATCTTATGATTTTTTTATTTGGGAGCTGGCTTTTTTCTCAAAGCACAGGTGTTTTTGCCTCTTTGCAAACAGTTGAAAAAGGACTACTTGTGCTCCTTTACTTGTCAAAAAGGGTAAATTTTCTCTCTTATGGAATTTAAGAAAGCAGTATATGACATTAATTGTGACAAGTTTTGATTTTTTTTTTTTTAACTAAAAATATCATTCACAAGAGTACATAGATTTCTATTCTTTTATACCAGGTGAGCTAGAAAACAGGGATGTCCTCACCTTTTGTTAAAAATAGTTTCTATGTGTGGTTTCTATGGTTGGTATTGCCAAGAAGAGCACTTTTTTGGTCAGTGTGGATTAGGGATTTTTTTAAGGTGGTTTGGAGGAGTGGCTTAGGTCCTGGTGAACATACTGACTGCTCTGACATTGAGTTTTAGCTGTAGATAAAAGGAATTTGTGAAAGTTTTTTATTTAGATTAGTTACAAATATAGTCAATTTCTAAACCAGGAATGCATGGTAGGAGAGAGTTTGACTGTATGACCTAATTGCTTTGCAATTTATTGGCATAACTATAGTTCGATTGAACCCCAACACCCCCACTGCCCCCAAAACCAACACACACACGTGCACACGCAAAAGCAAATAAATTAAGAAAAAGCAATCACTAAATGCCAGAACTTTGTCCTTCAAATTTAAGCAATCACTAAATGCTGGTGGAACTTTTGGAACCTTTTTCTGTCGGACAAGGAGTGGCATATCTTGGTAATCATATTGGGAAATCACCTGGTTTAGTGAACTAGTGCAGTTCTGGCAGTGCAATATCTGAACTTTTCTGTCAAATTTTTGCATTTAGATTCTGCTAAATATGTAGGAAAATGCAAAGAATGCAATAGTTTCTTGTCTCCTAATTGCGTAATATGTTCAAATAACTGTTGTATCGATTTATTGCAATGACATTAAGATAACATTATTTTACTTACAATGTCTGCTTCAGGTAGATGGTGATTTAAATCAGAACCTTAACTCAGAGTCTTTTCCAACTCCAAGCTTTACCATGCTGGATTTTCCTGCTCTGCCGGTGACAGATTCTCAAAATGGGCTGTCAAAGTATTCGAGGAAAGATATACAGCAGTCTCTCAATGCATATAGATCTTCTTCACCTATCTTTAGACGTGATGCAGATCTTGCTTCAGCTGTTAGAAAACTTGCATCCCAGGATACTGGTCATGGAAGATACAGGATTAATGGTTCTGCAGATGGTGGTGTTGGCTCAAGTAGAAGCTCTCAACTTTTAGCTAGCTCATATGGGCATGGTAAAATGGTTTATGGTGATAAATTGCGGTCTTTGGGTGCCAGTCAGTCTGCTCCAGTTTGGCTTGAGACTGGAGAAGCAGTGGGTAATATTTCCTAAGTTGTTTTCTTGTAACTGATCAAGAATTGGTCTATTAAATTCATTTAACTCAGGTAGGTGTTTTTCCTATATATGTATCAATCAATGTTGAGATGACAGCAAACATGCATTCGGAGTCAAGGGGGGATGCCTGTGATTTTGGAGGCCTTGGAAATACATACTTTGAACAGGTCGATGCGTTTCTATTGTTCATTTCTGTGCAGAAGTCAACGTCGCATTATTTATGGTCTGATAAAACATGCTTATATGGATCTTTAATAATGAATTGCTATCATTGGGTAAATAGGTATAATTTTTAATGTTTCTTATGCAAACAACACTCCCTATATCTTTTTGGTCTTTAATTGGTAATATAGCTAGGTTAAGTGAACATATGAATGTTGATGGTTGCAGTATCTGTTTCTTGTTTTTGTCTTATAATCAGAATATCGGGGGATATGAATGTATGTTGGGAGCATGATTTTTGTTTTTCGTTTTCAAAAATAGTTCCCAAAATTTCAGATAGTAGATCATGTTTTTGCTTGATAAAAATAATGGAAAGATAAACACAACACAAATGGCCTTAAGATTTGGTTCCTATTTTTCAAACTGAAAAACAGTTCTAACAATTTTGTTTTCATAAAATATAGAAATAAAAAAAATTAATTAAAAAAAAACCAAAAGGAAAGAAGGAAAAAGAAAGGTAGCAACCTGATCTAATGCTCAGGCAAGGTGTTGCCCGCAAGGAAAATTGTTTTGGATTAGAGGGAGCCGACATTAGGTGATAATTTTTAATTTTATGAGACCTAAGCTTACCCAAGCATGCAAAATTTGTAATTTTTAAAGCTTACTCAAACATGTCAAATCGGATCAACTTGTTGAAGTTGTTTTCATCACTTGCTTTCTACTGGAGCTCTATATCAGTGATTTTGGTTATAAACTTTGCTTTAATTTTCTATATTGCTTTGAGCTATGCAGTTTGATTTTTTCTTGGCATGCACGTCCCTATTTTGAACTTGTATGGAATGTGTTGAAGCATAAATAAGCTGTAAATAAAATTAGTTAAATATTCCTATAGATTAGGAGAATCTGTTTGAATTTAAATTTCCTAAATTAAGAGATTTGATTAGATAGATTTCAGATTTAGAATGATTAAGTTTTCTATTCTTATCTTGTAATCATTCCTAAAATTAAGGGATTTGATTAGATAGATTTTCAGATTTAGAATGATTAAGTTTCCTATTCTTATCTTGTAATCTTCTATATTTCCTAGGATTGTACACTGAAGTGGAATGAATAAAAATTTCAGCCTTCTACATGGTATCAGAGCTCTAGGGTTTTCCATTTATCTCTTTGCACGCAGCCTTTATTGCTGCGGCTCCCTTGAGCCTATTTCTCTACCTATCCCAGTAGCCTTCATTGCTGCAAGATTTCTTCCATCGACCATGTCAACCTTTGAAACCTCTAGCATCCGTAATCCATCTGAAGAATCCAATTTTGTTCAGAAAATTGGAGATTTACAGAATATTCGGGCATCCTATAGGCTCAGTGGAAAGAATTATCTCAAGTGGTCTCAATTTGTCCGAACATACCTCGAAGGCAAGGGGAGGCTCAGCCATCTTCTCGGAAACGGGCCAACAAAGGATGATCCGAAGTTTGAAACCTGGGATGAGGAGGACTCCATGATAATGTCGTGGCTATGGGATTCCATAGAACCCATGATTAGCGACACATGCATGATTTTGACAACTGCAAAGGAGATTTGGGACTTTGTTCGTCGCACATATTCAAAGGACCACGATGATGCACAAGTTTATGAGATCAAGGTCAAAACTGCAGCCACTAAGCAAAGAGACAAATCAGCCACAGAATATGCTAATCTGCTGCAAAACCTGTGGCAAGAACTCGATCATTATCGAGTTTTTGAGATGAAGTGTTCTGAGGATGCTGCCATTCTGAAGAATTTTATTGAAAAAGATCGTGTTTATGATTTCTTAGCTGGATTAAATCCTGAATTTGATTAGATCAGGATTCAAATCCTTGGCAAGAAAGACACACCATCTTTAGAAGAGATAATTTCACTGATTCGAGCAGAAGAAAGTCGAAGAAGTGTTATGCTTGAATCACAAACCGTAGATGGTTTAGCCCTCGTAAAAGGAAAGAATGGTCTGCATAAACCATTGAGTAGAGAAAACCAGTGGAAAAGAATAAAGACACTTTCTGGTGCACCTATTGTGAAAAACCAAGACATACCAAAGAGAGGTGTTGGAAATTGCATGGTAAGCTACCAAGCCGAGACTGGAGCAACCGTGAGAGACAGCAGAGACCTCAAGCACTCATGGTAGAACAACCCAAAGCAGAGGAAAACCCAGCAATAAGGGTTCAATAATGAAGAAATTGGAAAGCTAAGGAGTTTGTTAGGATCTCTTGAGAAGTCTTCTGGAGCTTGCTCTTTGACTCTTTCAGGTAAACCTTTTTCTTTTTGTATGAATGCCCAAGTAATAGAAACCGAAAATACCTATACAAACTCTTGGATAATAGACTGCCACAGACCATATGATCCCTACACCTCAGCATTTTCACACCTATACCCCATGCCCAGATAACAGAAAAATTGTAGTGGCTAATGGCTCTTAACCACGATTGCAGGGTTCGGGGATATATATATCACACCCATCCTTATCCTTAAAATGTCCTTCATATACCAAAACTATCAGCCAGCCTCATCTCCATTTATAAGATCACTTATGACCTTAAATGTTATGCTGTTTTTTCTCTTCTTATTGTGTTTTTCAGGATCAGGGATCGGAGAAGAGGATTGAACTTGCTAAGGAAAGCAGCGGCCTTATCTCCTTGAATCATCTCAAACTGTTAAGAATGATTTGTCATTGTCCTTTCTCATTTCTTCCAGTAAAGATGACATTTAGCTGTATCATTTACGCCTAGGTCATCCATCTTTTAGGGTTTTACAAGTTATGTTTCCTCAACTATTTCAAGGATTAGATATTCTGAGTTTCATTGTGATATTTGTGAGTTATCAAACATACTCGTGTATCTTTTCCTATTAGCAATAAACGCAGTTCTTATCCTTTTCATTTGATCCATAGTGACATATGGGGCCCTTCCAGCATACCTAATATTTCTGGGGCTCGATGGTTTGTATCCTTCATTGATGACTGTACTCGAGTTACATGGCTATTCCTTCTCAAACACAAATCTGATGTTAGCTTTATTATTCCAACGTTCCATTCAATGGTTCAAAACCAATTTGGAGTTACCATAAAAAGCTTTAGGACAGATAATGCTAGAGATTACTTTAATCAAGTTCTATCACCTTATTTCCAATTCCAAGGTATTATCCATGAATCATGTGTCAACACGCCCCAGCAAAATGGGGTAGCTGAAAGGAAAAATGAACATTTGTTCAACACCATTCGAGCCTTACTCTTTCAAGGGAATGTACCCAAGTCTTATTGGGGTGAGGCTGCTCTCACTGCCACATACATGATAAACAAACTTTCCTCCCGTGTGTTAAATAATAAGAGTCCTATAGAGACCCTCAATAGCTTCTATCCTCACTTCTGAACCTCAAATGGCGTTATACCTAGGGTATTTGGCAGCACTGCCTTTGTTCATGTTCACAGCCAGCATAGAAACAAACTAGATTCCCGTGCCATCAAATGTGTTTTTCTTGGTTACTCATCCACTCAAAAAGGATACAAGTGTTATAACTCTTCATCCAAAAAAATCTATATTTCTGTTGATGTCACATTTGTGGAAAATTCACCTTTTTTCTCCAAGTCCTCTCTTCAGGGGGAGATTTCCATGTTAGAAGATAGGACTTCTGAGATTTCTGAACCACTTCAAACCCTTGACCTTCCAACCAGCATAGTTGGAAACAAGTCTACTGAATCTGTGTCATCTCTCGTCTCTCCTGACCTAATCAATGCCAGTCATAACCCTATAAGATTATCTCAGGTGTATTCAAGGAGAAAGGTTGTTCCTGAATTGACACAAGTCCAAGAATCTGATCCAAACTCTGGAAATGAAATCAAGGTAAGATCTGACATGTCTTTACAGCCTATTGAGACATCTATTGACCCCATTGAAGACTTAGACATACTCGTAAGATCTGACATGCCTTTACATCCTATTGAGACACCTACTGACCCCATTGAAGACTTAGACATACCCATTGCTGTTAGAAAAGGCACAAGAGAATGCACCAAACGACCACTCTATCCATTATCTTACTATGCCTCCCTTAAACGTCTGTCCCCAACTCATCGAAAATTCATTATGAGCCTAAACACCATTGCTATTCCTAACACTGTTACTGAGGCATTGACAAAAAGGGAATGGAGGACTGCCATGAGAGAGGAGATGAGTGCATTAGAAAAGAATGGAACATAGGAGATCGTTGACAAGCCAGAAGGAAAAAATATTGTTGGCTGTAAGTGAATTTTCATATTGAAATACAGAACTGATGAATCCCTTGAGAGATATAAAGCAAGATTGGTAGCTAAAGGGTATACTCAAACCTACGGTGTAGATTATCAGGAGACCTTTGCTCCAGTCGCAAAAATGAATACTATGAGAATCCTATTATCTTTGGCTGTACACTTCAATTGGCAACTGCTGCAATATGATGTTAAGAATGCATTTCTCCATGGTGACCTAGATGAAGAAATCTACATGAACATCCCACCAGGATTTGAAGGGAACTCAGGTAGCAAGGTGTGCAGATTGAGAAAAGCACTTTATGGATTAAAACAAGGAAACGACTTAGTGCATCGCCCCCGGTGCACTAAGTCGCGCACCGGCGCGCGGCATTGGCCGCGCGCCCATGCGGACGCGCGTGTCGCGCTTCACATGCGCGGCCGCACGGGCGCGCGGCTAATGCCGCGCGCCGGTGCAGTCTTCCTGCACCGTTTCCGGTGCAGGAAGACTTTTCCTTAAAACAATCACCTAGAGCATGGTTTGAAATATTTGTAAAAGTGATGAAAGAATTCGGATATAAACAAAGTCAAAGGGACCATACACTCTTTATTAAGCAGTCAGTTACAAGGGGGGTTACTGCTCTTCTAGTATATATGGACGGCATCATAGTAACTGGGAATGATGAGATGGAGAAGTAGGAATTAAAGCGGCAGCTGGTAAAGGAATTTGAGATAAAGGAACTAGGGAAATTGAAGTACTTCCTTGGTATTGAGGTGGCATATTCCATACAAGAAATCTTCATATCTCAGTAAAAGTATGTGACTGATTTGTTGGTAGAAACAAGGAAGATAGATTGTAAACCCGTCTCTACTCCAATGGATCCAAATCATAAGTTAGGTGGGCTAAAGAAGAATCAGCTGTTGACAAAGGAATGTACCAAAGATTGGTAGGTAGACTCATATATCTTACTCACACTCGACCAGACATAGCATACTCAGTGATCATGATTAGTCAATTTATGCACGATCCAAGGGAACCACATCTTCAAGCTGCTTACAGGGTACTACATTACCTGAAAGGCAATCCAGGAAAAGAAATTTTGTTCAAAAGGAGCAATACTCTTACTCTAGAAGCTTATACCGATGCAGATTATGCAGGTTTCCTAATGGATAGAAGATCTACTACAGGATAATGTATCTTTCTTGGAGGAAATCTGGTAACATGGAGAAGTAAGAAGCAGAATGTGGTAGCAAGATCATCTGTAGAAGCAGAATTTAGGGCTATTGCGCAAGGCCTATTGTGACAAGTCAGCTATCAATATTGCTCATAATCCTATACAACATGATAGGAAAACACATCGAAATTGATAGACATTTATCAAAGAGAAATTGAAGGAAGGATTAGTGTGTATGCCTTATGTTCCATCGGGACAACAACTAGCGGATGTTCTAACAAAAGGGCTGAGTACTATTTTTCAGGGCCTTATATCCAAGCTGGGAATGGAAGATATCTATTCCTCAGCTTGAGGGGGAGTGTTGAAGTGTAAATAAGCTGCAAATAAAATTAGTTAAATATCCCTTAGAAGAATCTGTTTGAATTTAAATTCCCTAAAATTAAGGGATTGGATTAGATAGATTTCAGATTTAGAATGATTAAGTTTTCTATTCTTATCTTGTAATCATTCCCTAAAATTAAGGGATTTGATTAGATAGATTTCAGATTTAGAATGATTAAGTTTCTTATTCTTATCTTGTAATCTTCTATATTTCCTAGGATTGTACACTGAAGTGGAATGAATAAAAATTTCAGCCTTCTACAGAATGATTATTTATCTTGCATTTCTTCGAGCTAGGAGTAGAAGCTATTCAGCTTGGAACTGTAGTTAACTTTTAATAGTTTATGGCAGGCAAGACAAGCCCATCTAATTGGCAACAAGGTTCTATCAAAGGAACTGATTCTGGAGGGACAGTTGTACAATATGCAGATGAAGACAGCTCATGAAAAAGCTAAAGAAACAACTTATCGTCAGAGGTTGGTCTTTATTGCTCTAGAATGCATATGGATATCTATGAAGTCTTCTGCTTTCTCTTCATTACTTTATTCTCGGTACAGATAAGATCCAAATCAAATTTCAATGCAAAATTGTGATGTATTCTATCAACCCCACCCCCACAAAAAAAAAAAAAAAAAAAAATTTCTGGTTCAATAGGCAACTTTTCGTTTACTTTTGTTTGGCTGTGGTATGAATATTGTGTTAATGTGGATATGGTTTTCTAACCAAATAGGTATAGCATATGCCTAGACATACTAACATGCATACTCATGTTTGCATGCGTATATAATTACGGCCACGGATATCAAAGTGAGAGAGAGAGAGCGCATTTGACTTGGCTATACTCGAGTGAACCATTCATTAAAATTTAATCAGGTCTATATTAGACCATGGAGATTCCTCATTGATTATTTGAACCATTGTATATAATCTACTCAACTCAACTCATCTAAGCCTTTTCCCAACTACATGGGGTCGGCTACATGAATCTACTCCTTCACTATGCTCTATTCAGGACTAAGTTGCTATTCAAATTACAAACCATTGTATATGATCTACTTTTCTAAAATGCTTGTACACTAAAAATAATGTGAACTGGAGACTCTTAGTTTATGCATCAAGTGGTTATAAAAATGGACCGTGTAGATGGCATGAAATAGATCTTTTTGATTTTTTTGATGCATGGATTAGGAGCCTTCAAATCACATAATTTTTGCGGGGTAAGTATTTTAGACATAATAGATTGCATTCAGTAGCTCAGATCATCGAAATGAGAATTCCATTATGCAAATCTAGGCTTGATTGGATCTGACTGAAGATCTCTAGAGTCTAAATAACTTGAAATAATAGATGCTTTGCTTGACCTCTTAATGGATGGACTAGGGTCTTCAAATCACTTGATTTTTGGTGTAAGTATGGTAGAAATGGTTGCAACCATTAGGATGATTGATGTGAGACCTTTATTATTGAAATTTAGACTTGACCAAATGAATGGTGTTCCTCTCGAGTGCAACCAAGTATCTAATGTAACTGTTTTCTTTGTTGTTTTGATCAATTTGCAATAATTAGGACTGTGATCGGCTCATCAAAGACATTAGCAGTAACATTAAATATCAAGACCCTAGACTAATTGTATAACTCATAACCATCAAATATTGCTTCAACATGTTGGGGTAGGCTTCAACATTTGGGAGTAGGCTATCTAACATGTATTTTGCTAACATATCCTATTAAAATCTACCTCATATCCATGCATCAATGACTTAGGATTCGTATTATAATTTTATTTTTTGTTTACAAATGATATTTTATGTCAATGCAACATCAATCCTCCTCCACCCTTTATATCTATGGTTTGGATGGGTATTAGTGGTTCTACTTTTACTGTGATGTGATTGATAATTTAGAATTTATGTTTGAAAAAGCTCTAGTCCAGTGTTTCGAAATGCATGCCTTGGCGCAAGGCAAAAGGCAAGCCCAACCCTGGCACCCCGCTTCTTCTAACGTGAGGCCCCTTTTATTGGGCATTAAAAAAGTACTGCAGTTGAGTGCCTTAGGATTCATATGATAATTTTATGTTTGGTTCATAAATGATATTTTATGTCAATGCAACATCAATCCTCCACCCTCTTGATCTGTGGTTGGGATGGGTATTAGTGGTTCAACTTTTTCCGTGGTCTGACTGATAATTAGAATTTATGTTTGAAAAATCAGTAGTCCAGTGTTTTGAAAGGAACGTCTAAGGTGTGCCTGGGCTCAAGGCACAGGGCAAGCCCACCCCCAGCACCTTGCTTCCTCTGAGGTGAGGCTCCTTTAAATGGGCATTAGAACGGTACTAAAGTGTGCGCCTTTCACAAAGCACAGGCAGGCACACACCAAGGTGCGCTCGGCAAGTTCTAGAAGAAGTGGGCTTCTGGATTAACATCTAGCCATTGATTCACACCTGCTGATGTGTTGAAGGGAAGGAAAGGGGGAGAAAAACAAGGAAGGAAGGAGGAATTTGTGCAGAGGTCTTTCAGTGGTAAAGTCTATCCTTTCTTATTTTCTCCTCCGGAGTGCAGTCCATTAGAAACAGGGACACCCTCCTCCTCTTCCTCATGATGATGATGATGATGATGTTTCTACCGATCAGAAAAAGGGGAGAGGCCAACAACCCTACACTGTCTTATTAAGAATTATTTTATTTTGTACGTAAAACTAAATTCTAAATGGTGCCTTTATTTGTATTTTATTCAAAAATTGATAATTCATTAAGTGGGTTTAGAATCATGTATTCTTTTTTTGTTTATTTACATTAATATTTTTGCCTATCACTTTGTGAAGGTGCATGTCTTGCGTCTTGCCTTGCATTGTGCTCTAAGAGACCTTGACACCTCAATGTGCTTGGAGCTTTTGGTAATTTTGTACTGTCAGCATACCTTTCTCTCCCCCATTTTGACAATAAAGTTACCCGCCCTGATGGACCCAATTTATATATATATATATATATATATATATGCATGCATGACTAAAGCTCCCATAAGTTTCATTGACCTTATTTTGGATGTTTAGAATGATGTCATTGTAAAATATCATCAACAGCTTAACCATTCTGGTCGGTCAATTAGACTGATCTTAGCTTTTCCATGTTCATTGGAAGGCTGAAGTTCCATGGGTTTCCAACCCAAAGCTATCATGCCTGCAAGTTTTTGAGACGGTGTTGTTATCAGCTAGAATTTTCCTGGAATTCACTCTCATCTGAGCATTGTCTGCTCCAATTTCCAGAAATATCTCACAGGATCTCCGGGGCAGCGGCTTGGGGCTGGGGCAGGACCCTGTGATTGACCTGCATGGACTTAATGCAACCGAAGCTGTACATGTTCTCAATTATCAGTTGAGCATCCTGAGGAGCAGGGCAAGGTCCACTGGGCAGCGACTGCCGGTCATAGTATGTGCTGGCACCGGTGCCCACGCCAAGGGCGCTAGAACTCCTCCTCCTGCAAGGCTCCCTGTGGCAGTTGAGCAGTTTCTGGTGGAGGAAGGCCTTTTCTACACTCAGCCTCGCCCAGGTCTGTTCCGAGTCGTGATATATTGACTGACACCCTGTTGTAATATGCATACCATGTGAAAAGAAGGAAGGTCAAAAAATAATATATATATTTAAAAAAAAAAGACCAAATATATAGATCTCACACAAAAATTCCTACATATGTGTATATGGAAGAGATTAAAAAAAAAAAAAAGCTATCGATACGTTACATAGTCTTTGTCAACAGCAGCTGTAATATTATTAGCACTGGTGGCATTCGTGTCACATTTTGTAAGTTTTCTGGCGGAATTCCGCATGCCCGTCCCTCTTCTGGTGGCGGCTGTACTTGTTTCACATGATTCCTTGATTTCTGTTAGCTCTCCAAATGTGTTTTTCGTTAAGATCATTCTATTCTCAATTTCTCTCTCCTGTCACATACTTCAGGGCAGCGACCATCATGTTGGTTCTTTGATTTCTGCTGCCCCACTATATATATATACCCACACATTTAAAAGCGCGCAGAAAGTGGCATTGTTTTATGGCAAGGTGGTAGTCGAGGCTGGTAATGGCTACAGCAAAGGAGGGCAAAAGGCGTCATCCGGTCAATTAGAATTGTTTTGATGGGTTTTCATCAAGAACATTTTATCTCTTTTATTCAATGTCAGTCTAAATTATTTTTTTTTCAAGCGTAGAGATTTATAATATTTTTGAAAAAATGAGAGTTGAATTTTGAACTATTCTATCAAGTAACTTCGAGTAAAGGTTTTATTGTAGATTCGCATGTTTCATTTTTATTTTTATGATTTAACTCACATAAGCCAAATATCTTCTTAAAAATGTGAACCATCACAATTCAAAAAAAAAAATCGACGGCCGTGACTTTGAAATCAAAACCCTTGCATTCTTAATTACGTTGTCCTCCGTATGCGGGTGAAAATTTCATTATTTCCTTTATGTGTGGCCGATGAATTGGATGGGTGGACAATTAATAAGCTTTACTCTTCATGAGAAGAGGAGAAATGTAAGCAAAAAGAAGTTTCCCATTCTGTTTTAGATTTTTGTATAATAATTTTCTTTTGGTACGATTGTCTCTAAATCGCATCTCCTCAAATTTGATGATCCTCCAAATTATACCCAACCCATCCGTCAACCCAATTAAGGGGAAAATATATATATTTTAAAAAAAACTACGCTTGCCATGCAATCGTCACACGTAGTGGAGCGTCCATTTTGCTCTCCAAAGCTTTATTATCATTATTATTAAATCTATGCCCCAAAGAAAAAGAAGTTTAATTAAACCATGTACCCTTTGAAACCTGAAAACTGATTTGAATTTAAAAGGATGTGCTGATTTAACCCAGCTCAAATCATACTTAATGAGGAGTAAACTCACTTGTCCTTTCTGTCTACCTGAGCCAAAGATGGATACTTTAACTGACGCCAGGAATCTCTTTTCTTCGCTTCTCCACCTCCTATCATGAGGCTTGGGGCCTCCAAATTTTATCCCTCTATTTTACCCTTTTTTTTTTTTTTTGGGTACAAACGGATGACCACATCAGTTTTGATTGAGTCAAATCCAATATATCATAATATAAAATTTAAAAAAGCATAGATGAATACGGATCACCTGTCTAGAATGATGGCGATCCGAACAACAACCCAATCAGCCGCTAAATTAGCTTTTCGATAAATATGCCGAATCTGGATTATATCAGTCTGATGAAGCATAGATCGAATATCGCATATCATAGGGTTGGTCAGTATAGGATCGCCCAGTTCCTATCGGAGCCAGCGCATCATAGTGATAGAGTAACCCTCAATAATAAGCCTGCGAATACCTAAGTTGTGTATGGCATAGGAGATGCCAGCCCACGTAGCATACAGTTTAGCAGCCGGCACAGAAAGGTCAAGGAGGCCAAAACCGCTAGCCGCCATCCAAGATCCATCAGACCCATATATCACAAAAGTCGAACCCGCCAAACGACCACGAACACTGCCATCAAAATTGACTTTGACAAGCCCTATTGAAGGGGGTTCCTAAGAAATGAAGACAGTACGCCGGTGCGACAGCAAGGAAATCCCAGATGCTAGGACTATCAGAGTCAAGGGCAGACTGATGGAGTATGTACTAAGCAGAAAGGGACTGAGCTGTCCTGACTATCATGTGAGGAGGATCAATGGCATCAGAGAAAATATGTCGATTCCGGGATAACCGGAGCAGCCAAGGAACTGGAATGACCAAAGTCCCTTCTTATATCCCGACGAATCATCGTCAGAAAGGAGGTGCAACACTGGGCACTACTCTCACCCCACAGACGATAACCCGCAAGCTGCCAAACCGATCTCGCTCTACCGCAGGTGAATATAACATGGTCAATAGTCTCGTCCCCGGTGCCACATAACGTGCACGTTGGAATGATCGCTATGCCCCTCTCATAGAGCAGGAAACATGTAGGAAGACAGTCCCAAGCCTTCCATATGAATAGGCAAACTCTAGGGTGAATGGAAAGCCTCCAGATCCAAAACCCATCCAACGTGTGCCCCGTTTGAGATATATAATCCTGCATGAAATTCCTGATCGACACAGGTCAAGCAAGACCTCCTTCATAATCTAACGTCTGATGTATGATCAGGAAGAAGAGGAATGGAGAGAATGCACTGGTAAAGCTCCGCACCAAATAAAAAGGCAACCAGGAAGAAGAGGAATGGAGAGAATGCACCGGTAAAGCTCCGCACCAAATAAAAAGGCAACAAAGGAAGTGTTCCAGGCATTATGATTCTGAACAATTAGGTCAGACTCTCATACTAGTAGGGATGTCAAAACTGACAAAGGTGGGCCATCGAATCAAAGAAAGCTCAACCAGCCACGTATCCTTGAGGGCATGAACTGAAACATCATCACCAATCATCTACAACATATGACAAAAAATTGTCGGAGCATGACAACAAACCTCTTTCCAAAAGAAAGAGTAGCTACGAATAGGCTGAGATAAGTATGGAAGGACCAATCTTCATATTTAGCACGTATGAACAAGCTCTATAGGCATTCAGGATCAAGCACGAATCTCGATGCATGCCTAGCAATCAACGCCTCTCTTCTCGCATTGAGATATTGAATCCCAAACTCCCCCTCCGAAATAGGCATACACACATAGTCCCAAGCCAGCAAGTGAATTCTATGACCATCCTGCATAGAGCCCCAAAGATATTCTCTGGACCATTTCTCCATCCTTCTTAAATAAGTCATCGAAATGGCTGCATTAGAAAGGATATAGAGAGGAAAAGCAATGAGCACAGATCGGATAAGGGTGAGCCTTGCCATCATGGATAACCCTGAGACTTGCCAGCCATCCAATCGATCAGCATAGTCACGAAGGACAAATAAAAATTATTTATGTAAATAAAAAATATATTATCTCCGTTTATGATTTTAAGCTATACTTTTGGGCAACGTGGCCTAGCCTTTCAGACCCCAACATTGCCCAACCAACATCCTCCAAGAAACAACACGCACATACGACAAAACAAGTTGGAAATTGGAAGGCATACCATGAAATGAAAGCATCAACTTATATGAAAGTTAAACTCATATCCAATACTTAAATAGAATTCCTTGATTTGAATCAAATATGAGCAGCTTGCAAGCATGTAATTCAAGAATACACTTTAAATGACAAATCCACAGTCATCTTCATATTATAATAAAACCATAAATACCAAAGGCTAGAGAAAGAGCTCCTCTGAAGATCATCATCTAACTGGAAACCTGCCACTCTCAATCACGTTCACTGATTGCTGTCAGGTGCTCATCGATCTCCTCTGTTGTTAGCACTCTGAAAACTGGATCATCTGTCTTCACGACTCCAACCTAGAAAATCACTAATTCACCAATTAGGATGCCTTTGAATATATAAGTAGTCAAAAATAGAGAATACGTGCTATATGTATGCCGAAGCGAAATAAAAATGTTCAGCAAGGAACAATTTGAAGGGGCTAGCGAATGAAATTTGATGGTTGGATAAATTACAGGGTGAAGAATCAAACAAAGCAAACTCAACTGTTACTGACTTGAAACCTAGAAGGTACAAGGTCTAGAAAAAATGACTAGAAGGTAACTCGTCAAAAACCAGGTCCAGACAAAATCTGGTCCAATTTACAGGTCCTGGTCTAGGTCTGTATATTCTAACGATAGGGGCCATTTTTAGAGGCATAAAACCAGATCTGATCAAACTTAATGTCAGATTCAGACCAGCTTCTGAAAATTCAGAACCCCGAATAAAATTGCAGCAGATTTAAGAAGGGAATTTTTGGTTCTAAGTCCCCCAATCCCCAAAGTTTCAATAGATCCCAATCCTCCTCCCCCTCCCCTTTCCCATGGTCTTCCACCCCTGACCCCTTCCACGACCTTCCCTTAACAAACCAATAACCTATCCCAGTCAGTCTATGGCTAACAATCGATCCTCAGCTCCCCTGATGAATAATGCCTCCTCTCTCTACCTATCCTACTAGCAAACTATCCAAGCTCCAACATCCGCCTCAATGATGAAAGACAATCATATCTCTCTCTCTCTCTCTCTCTCTCTCTCTCTCTCTCTCTGCGGCAAGCACGCGCGTGCCCACTGCTCCTCTCTCCCCTCCTGCCCCCAATATCACAGTTGACCAAATTGAAGCATTTCAGTTTAGAACACTCAATGCCACCTAAATTCTAGTCCAAGTCAAGTTCAGCTTATCAAACAGTTGTAGGATGCTATTCAACCAAGATCCAACACAAACCAATTCTTTTGCATCACTTACCACAGAGTAATAGCACATAGCATAAAAAATTTAAGATCCCAGTCTCCTAACCTAAGGCCCAAGAAATCCAATCACCCTTTTTTTCTTAGATGTGCGTTTGGACACCTCATGCTCATAAAATAAGACAAGATAGAATATGGATATTCTGGCAAGTTTTCCATGTTATCTCCACATGGATTCAGGGCATGGAGACAAGCTGAGAGAAGAGTTAGAGGATTTGGATGATGCCATATTATGTATCTTGATAATATGGACATTTGCGAGACCTTATATAAACATTTGCAGGACCTTAGTAACTCTCAAATGCAAGAGATACGTGGTCAATGAGATAGTTGAGCATCCAGAATTGTCCTTCGGGATATCTGTTTTCTAATTTCAAACATGACAATTTGACTAGAACTTAACCCTTCCCACTATGACTTATCTTTAAGAAAGAGTTTGGCTGTTGCTCCTAAAATTGCTATTTCATTAAAAAAAAAAAAAGAATGGTGTTGCATATAACAAGGTTTCCTTAATTTATTTGAAGTCCTGGCTAGAGTCACAACATGGAAGATCCAAATGCAACCCAGGTCCAAATAGGTCTAGGTTCAAAGCCAACCCAACCCAAAACATTCATATAGCTTGGGTAGGGATCCAAGTTGGATCTGGGGTAGACCCAAAACTGTTTGCAGCCTTAGTCAGGCTTGATGGTGCCTAAACTAACCCAAACCTTATGCATGCTAAAAGTTTGGTAAGAATGAAAAGTCATGATCCTTTAAAAAGTGAGAAGCGTTACCTCAATTTCAGTAGCCTTGAAATCCTCCTGTAGAACTGATTGCAGTGCAGATATTGCAGTCTACAATAATCAAAAAGGCAAGCACATAATATGACAAGGATGCTTTGAATTGATTAATGATATATGATTATACAAGAAATAAATTAGAAAAGTAATCACGGGATGCAATAGAAAAAGAAGAAGAAGAAGAAGAAAATCCTAGACAATGTGGTAACTGAAGGGAGAAACTATAATGTAAATCATATTTTTAAGAAAAAGAGATAATGCAACTGCACAATTCTGCTCAAAGAATATTTACAAGTTCATAACAGCTAGAAACAACATTTGCCCATCAGCTTATCGGACAAAGCTAACTACATGGTATGATCCCATGGATTATTTACTTTTAGAGTTCAAACAAATGGAGTTACTGCATAATTCAACTCCTCAAAGAATATTTAGAAATCAAGAACAGCTAAAAACAACATTTCATCTGCTCACGAGACAAAGCCAAGTGTAATTTCACAAAAGATATCACATGATCCCATGGATTATCACTTCTTGAGATCAAGCAAATGGAGTAAGGTTTGATACAATCAGAAAAAGGAAATGTCACCTGGAAAATCATACTGTTTGTTCCTTAGCAGGAACTTTTTGTCAAAACTATGGTTACTCTGAACGTACAATCTACTACATGCATCAATGTTTAATACATTTCAATGCTCATGCATTACGAAAGAATTTACCTGCACAGTCTCCTCATATGAGAATTGAGGATCATTCTTCATTTTCTTCTCCAAAAAGTTGATGGCTTCTTGCTCTTTCAGGCCAGCACTTGTAGCCTGTGAAGACAATTTTATGAGAGCGTTCAACAATTGGATTAAAAATTTGCAGCTGAAATATAAACAATTAACCATAGAATACCAGGATGACATGAATCAAGCATTTTCAATAAAAAAAAGGCCTAAAAACAGACAGCATTCCACAATAGTGTTAGTACTTCAGAGGTAAAAACTGGCTAACAACAAGCAGACTAATTAAATAGATCAATTACCAAATGCCAAACAAGTTTAGTGTACCAGCATTTAATAGGCAGTTAGATCTGGTGATAACGATACTGATAACATCAGTTTCTGCACGGATGCTCTAAACTAGACCTATGAAAAGAGATCATTGGGCCTGACAAGACTACTTATTACTCCAGACACCTGAAAATCATCAGAAGACCCTTATATATCCCCATGCAGCATTTGTCAAAACATAAATGCTTTTGTCCATCAATTCTTATCCCTGATGGTAGCATAAGTCACGTCTTCATCTTTGTATGCTTATGACTATACTACAAGACTAACTAGAGTACAAGATCCGAAGAATGTTTGCAATAATTGTCAACAAGCATCTAGAAAAGTCATTACAAAGAAAGCTTATGTCCCTTTACAACTAGGTAACAGGCTGTGCATATGCACATGTTTTAATAAAATCTTCTATAGCAATTATTTAACTTAGTTTGGTTGCTAGATGATTCAAGAAAAATCAGAAAACTCAAAATTTTCTATATTACACATATGTCAAAAGCTGACATGATCAGGGTATACCATGATATATAATCAGTTAAAGTTCCAAAGATATAGCTAAATGATGTTTGCCACAGGTGCAAGTCAGTTATTGATGGAATGACAGAAAACATAACCAAAGCTGCAACTCATGTTCATAAGCATAAATCAGTGAGCCTAATCAGTGGTGACAGGTTCAACTTCTGAATCAAAATCCTTGCATTCAGTCGAATGCTAGCCATGTCCACTATGACAGTGGCAATTTTAAAGCTTGAGGTCAATATTTTATTATAGAAGTGTCGTAGGTATCCCTTAAAAGCTTCTCAAGTCAACTCAACTCATCTAAGCCTTTTCCCAACTATATGGGTCGGCTACATGAATTTGCTTCCTCTACTCTACTCTATTCAGGACCAAATCGACATTCAAATTACAATCCCTTAAAAAGCTTCTCTAGCATGAAAATACAAAGACAAAAACATGCAGCTCACAAAACTTGCATACCTTGTGTCCAAAGAAATGTCCAGCTGGGTCACATTTAAAGAGTTGAGTTCCTTTCTCTTCATCAATAGCCAAGATCATAGCAGCTTCATAATACAAGGGAAGTAGCAAAGAAAAAAATGAGAGAAAAGAAGAAGAAGAAGAAGATCAGAGGAAAGAAAAAGTAAAAAGTAAAGAGAAAGGCAAAACAAGCAGCCAACTAAATCTGCTGGAAAACATCCTAGTTCAGATGTATAGATCAAATTTCATTGAATGCGAACAATATTTCAGACACTGACCTACTCCAAGGGCCTCATATAGGCATGTTGAGTATATATTTGAGATTTGTCTGCTATCCTGTACATATATTGGAGTATATAAGATACAAGACTATTGATAACGGTTTTCAGATAAAGAAATAGCAATGTAAGATTCCAGGAAAAAAAAAAGGCGTTCCATTCTTGGTAATATTTTATTCTTAATAGCTGAGTATTCAAAACAGAAGACAACATGATGTAAAACCCACATCTGGAAGCTTAACCATGCAAAGACATTGCATAAGCTTCACCTTGAGTGGCTTTCTCAGATTCTGTAGGTTTAAAACGGGTCTAAATATTTTTGTTCAAAGTTATTGTTTTTACAAAAACCTGCAAGAACTAAAGATATGATTTGGTGGCATATATTCAATGCAAGATCAGAACTACTGATAAAATTTGCATAACATGGTGCCAGTTTTTATCAGCAGCATTGCTTTCAAAGAAAAGGATGAAGTAACAATTCACACAAAATATTCCATCTCAAAGAGAGGGACTCGTACAATGGATCCTTCTTCAGGCTGCCACTGCACCTTCTTCCATCACTATTTTCATAATATCAAACTCAAACTCTACTCCCTAGATTGTTTTTTTCCCCTTGCATGTTCTTAGAGAGGGTGATCAGGTTTCTGGTGCCATCATATTACTGATTCAGCCTTGAGGATCTTGGAGGAAGCAAACCTTTTGAGGGAGGTTTATGATCCTGTACATGCTGATCGTGGGAGTTGTATTTTCATAGAAAAGTTCAGATAGTTTGTGAAGAACAAGAAGAAGAAGAAGAAGAAGAAGAATAGGGACTAGTGAATTTGAATATAGCAACCAAGAATGGAAAACTTCTATAGTAAGTTGGCCGGTCAAGAAAGAATTTGCACTTTGTGTAATAAATTGCACCTTTGCATATGCAAAACCAAGAATTTACCTTCAGTAAGCATAACCCATGAACCTCCACAAGCAGGAATCAATATTATAATCCTTGGAAATAATCAAACCTTCCTATTACTTTTATACAAGACCATGAATCAGAACTATGCAACAAATTGGCTTATCTAAAAGACGCTGAATGATCTTGAAGATGCATATCTTGAGTAAAACAACAGCAAGTGATGATAGAGACCAATGATTGGAACAACACAGAGCCATTAAAGACCACCTCATTGTTCACTCTACATCGCCTCCAAGGAAGAAAATTTGATAGAGCAAAAGGACCTGATGACTTACTTTAAATGTCTCATGGAATGCTAGCTTTGTGGTAAGCCACTAACAAGCTTTTCTCCAAAACAAACTAGGACTTAAATATTAATTCTCCTCAATCCATATTTCTTCACCCTCAGAATTCTGTTCTGTCAAATGAGAAAGATTGGTTGGCACACCCAAAGCTCCATGTTCCTTAGCCTCTTGTAGAAGGATCACATACTCAGATTTTATTAAACATTTTCATCCATCAACATTTAGGTGAATTGCCTCCAGATCATTCTGGAGAGGAAGATAAAGATTCTTAGATACACATTTCAAGAGAAATTGATTCTCAGCTCACATTTCATCTTTTACCATATGTCATATACTAACGTTTAAGCACTCAGCAAGCCTAATAGAATATGCGTGTTTGAAAATGGGCAGGCAAAGCTAATTGCAAATGTCAACAAGAATGACTGCACCATTTTTCATAAGAAAGGTGTTCCTGCATAAAAATTTAAAACATGAATAAATAGCATACAGTTCAAGAATGTTCCACACAAAAAAACTCTTATGCATGGCTTTGCAAAAAAAATCTCTTGAGACTGGAAAACATTGTTACGTGTAGCCCTAATACCATTGCTCAGAAACAGGATGCCCACAGCACATAGCGCATAACTAATAAAACTGAATTTATATTGCTGAAGAAAAGATCATGCTATTCTAAATAGATTGACAATCACCATCAGAAACATTTATCATGCAGCAAAACACGTACCACTTGGCTAATACATCCACAGGCATCTCATATCCCCATTTGAAACGAAACTCAGCTGCTTCATTCCTTGCTTGATGGACTAAAGACCTTGCATCAGCTAGAATAATAAAAGAACCCAGATTTTAGTAGTGCTAAATGGAAAAGGATGCTTCGAGATCCAAAATATTAGTCATTCATACCTATCAGACTCTTAAATAACCACACAGCAATGTACATATGGAATATTCTTAACATACATCACCATGACAAAACTTTCCATCAACTGCCACAGAACTTAAAATGAACAGAAAGATGCCAATAACCCTTATCAGTTGAAGATCATAAAGAATCGGTTTGATAATCAACTCAACAGACATCAAAACATGGATCTTATTTTTAACATCAGAAGGTATGAACTCATCTTGCTATGATAATAAATATCATGTCCTTCATACACCTTCATCACCTTCTCCCATGATATTATAAATTGGCTCATAAGTTTAGTTCCATGACAGTTAGTACAGTCTTGCATACCATCTTTGTTTACACAGATGAATTTGTGAATACATACTCTGCATTCAATTATTTAGCATTTTCAGCATTTTCTCATATTCAATACCTAATCAAAAAGTTAGTTCGCTAAATTAACCCATCTGCAAAAATTAATTATATTTTTTATAATGGAACTCATATTTCATTGGTCAATGATGTCTTGTGCCTTTGCATTTTTTTTTATACCTAAATCAAAATCATAGACATTTACTAAGTCATGGAAGTAAACTTACCTACTTTTCTTTAGAACCCATGTCTTTCAGCATGATCACAGTCTTAAGCTTTTACTCATTCTCTGTCTCGCATTCTCTTCCTCTTTAAACTTTTTTTCGTAACACAATTGTGGTCCGTACAATATATCTTAACTTTCAGAGATATAAGGGCTAAGACAGTGAATTTAAGAGGTGGTGGTTCATTGTTAGGTAGATCGCTAAATTATGATCTACATATTGCGGTGCAGATTCAATGCTAGCTGAGAGTGTCTATGAAAAAACGGATGCTATGTATGCAAGATTGTCAGTGCGATGCAAAAATTAAAAAATGACAAGAATAGAATTAAGCCAAGGAAGAATTAGTCATTTCAAGCTATGATTTGATGGTACACTTGTTTAATGCATTTACAAGCAGAATCTACAAGCAATTCAGAACACCAAAAAAAAAACAATGCAAACACACATCATATAATTGAACGCCATAAATCAATACAAAGGGGCAATAATAACAGGAGAACCTGTCATTCCAGTCGCTAACAGTCCGAGGTACTTTGTGATGGGAAAGAGGTGTGTGACGCTCGTTTGATCCAACAGCTTGTCCTGCATTCGATTTTTCATCGCCAAACCCAAATTACCAAATTACCACGACAAAGGTCACATTTTGAATGACAACATCCGAATCAGATAACGAAACACTCACCGGGACCTTCTTCTGAGTCACGACACACACAGAATCCTTCCCTCGGACTCCAATCGACGTGATCCCGGCGGCCTTCACGGCTTTAAACGCATACTCTGTTTCAATCATCCAAAACGTACATAATGATCAAAACCTTTTTTTTCCCTGATTTACATGGGCACCCTTGATTCTCCCACGACTGATCTAACCATTAACCAGATAAAGGGATCTGAAGGAGATCTAGTCGGAGAAACTTGGGACGGAAATCTAAAACCCTAGAACTCACCAACTTGATAGAGGCGGCCCTCGGGAGAGAAGATGGTGATATGGCGATCGTAGCCGGCTCCGGTTCCGCGGCTCATCGTGCGATCTAAACAAAGACTAGGCTAGGGTTTTCGCGAGCGAGCGCGCTTTGTTGAGCTCTAAAAAGAGAGTCACGAAAGCTAGTTTGCGCTGCAAGAAACTTGGGTCGAGATATGTATTTTTATTTACAAACTTAGCCTCTTCTCTCTCTCTCTCTCTCTCTATTGAACCTTGTTGAGTTTTTTTTTTTAACTAAAAAATTAAGGAGAAGACCATTCAGCGGCGAGAACCTAGCAGCGTCGGAGTCCGGTAGTTGAAGGGAAAATAATAATAATAATAATTAGAAACAGTTTACGTACCAACGTTTTTTAAATAATAAAAATGTTTTTAAAGTTTATTTCTGTTAAAATAGGTAACAAAAATACTACCTGATGGTAAAAAAAAAAAAAAAGTTTAAATTAATCTATATATTTATAAACAAATTAAATTCTTCTTAAATTTGAGTTCAATTAGAACCTAATTGTTTATCATGAACATGTGATTTTTTTTAATTATCTTTTAAATACCCAAAGACCTGATTTGAATAATTATTGGTGAGTGCTCACCGTTTCTAATCATTCTTCTTAAGTTTGCTATTTCTTGGTATCGAAACTATAAGTCCAAAAATGTCACATAATGCAAGAAAATAAATGAAAAGATCATTGGTGATCTTCATCGTCATTGCTCTAAAGCCATTTGGATTAATCGAGAGACCACCTCGATGAATGAAAATGTTGATTTTGAAAATCACCTTCAAAGTTAGCCTTTTTTTTTATATATATACAAGCATATGATCATATCAATTTAGTGTGAATTAAGCCCAATAGGTCGAAAAATAAAATTTGTTGAAGAGCAATATGGCAAAGGTTCCCCTGCTTTCATATCTAAAAGCCAAAGTGATGGGCCACCGAAGTTGCAATCCAATCAGCCGCAGAATTGGCTTCCCAATAGACATGTCGAATATGGACCATCTGTGCATTCCAAAGAGTATAGCAGATATCCTGGATCAAGGGATTAGATGGTGAATGATCACGCTGATCCTGCCCGATCCATCGAATGACAGAGAGAGAATCCTCTTTAATGAAGAGTCTGCGAGCTCCAAAGATACGAGTTGCATAGGATATACATGTCCATACTGCATAGATATCGGCTAGTGGGACATATATATCAAGAGAACCAAAACCACTCGCTGCTAATATGGCTCTCTCTGGCCCTCAAATGATGAAAGTTGATCTTGCATATTTGCCTTTGACGCTACCATCAAAGTTAATTTTGACAAAACTAAAAGGTGGGGGCTTCCAAGAGATGAAGACCGTATGATGGTGCGCTGCAAGGGAGCAGGAAAGTCCCAATGGCCCAATCGATCAAAGTCATGGCATGTGTCATAGAGAGTATATTCGGCTGATAAAGAGGTTATTTTCCTAACAATCC
>UESW01001361.1:358673-387341 GCA_900491605.1 Calamus simplicifolius
TGCGGATAACCTCCGCCGGTATTACCAGTAATGTATCCCTCTTTCGCGTTAAACATCATCCTCATGTTTGTTTGGGTGCTCACCCCTTATTCAATGCTAACGAGATCCAATTCTAGTTATCTGAATCTTCTCAAAAGCCCGGCACCCCGCCGGCACCAAAGCCCTGCACCAGCCAGGCATAAGCCCAGTGTACCACTGGCAGAGCGGTGTACCACCAGCTCTCAACAACAGAAGCCCGGCACCCCACCGGCACCAAAGCCCTGCACCAGCCAGGCATAAGCCCAGTGTACCACTGGCAGAGCGGTGTACCACCGGCTCTCAACAACAAAAGCCCGGCACCCCACCGGCACCAAGCCCTGCACCAGCCAGGCATAAGCCCAGTGTACCACTGGCAGAGCGGTGTACCACCGGCTCTCGACAACAAAAGCCCGGCACCCCGCCGGCACCAAAGCCCTGCACCAGCCAGGCATAAGCCCAGTGTACCACTGGCAGAGCGGTGTACCACCGGCTCTCAACAACAAAGCCCGGCACCCCACCGGCACCAAAGCCCTGCACCAGCCAGGCATAAGCCCAGTGTACCACTGGCAGAGCGGTGTACCATCAGCTCTCAACAACAAAAGCCCGGCACCCCACCGGCACCAAAGCCCTGCACCAGCCAGGCATAAGCCCAGTGTACCACTGGCAGAGCGGTGTACCACCGGCTCTCAACAACAGAAGCCCGGCACCCCACCGGCACCAAAGCCCTGCACCAGCCAGGCATAAGCCCAGTGTACCACTGGCAGAGCGGTGTACCACCGGCTCTCAACAACAAAAGCCCGGCATCCCACCGGCACCAAAGCCCTGCACCAGCCAGGCATAAGCCCAGTGTACCACTGGCAGCGGTGTACCACCGGCTCTCGACAACAAAAGCCCGGCACCCCGCCGGCACCAAAGCCCTGCACCAGCCAGGCATAAGCCCAGTGTACCACTGGCAGAGCGGTGTACCACCGGCTCTCAACAACAGAAGCCCGGCACCCCACCAGCACCAAAGCCCTGCACCAACCAGGCATAAGCCCAGTGTACCACTGGCAGAGCGGTGTACCACCGGCTCTCAACAACAAAAGCCCGGCACCCCACCGGCACCAAAGCCCTGCACCAGCCAGGCATAAGCCCAGTGTACCACTGGCAGAGCGGTGTACCACCGGCTCTCAACAACAAAAGCCCGGCACCCCACCGGCACCAAAGCCCTGCACCAGCCAGGCATAAGCCCAGTGTACCACTGGCAGAGCGGTGTACCACCGGCTCTCGACAACAAAAGCTCGGCACCCCGCCGGCACCAAAGCCCTGCACCAGCCAGACATAAGCCCAGTGTACCACTGGCAGAGCGGTGTACCACCGGCTCTCAATAACAAAAGCCCAGCACCCCACCGGCACCAAAGCCCTGCACTAGCCAGGCATAAGCCCAGTGTACCACTGGCAGAGCGGTGTACCACCGGCTCTCAACAATAAAAGCCGGCACCCCACCGGCACCAAAGCCCTGCACCAGCCAGGCATAAGCCCAGTGTACCACTGGCAGAGCGGTGTACCACCGGCTCTCGACAACAAAAGCCCGGCACCCCGCCGGCACCAAAGCCCTGCACCAGCCAGTCAATAGCCCAGTGTACCACTGGCAGAGCGGTGTACCACCGGCTCTCAACAACAAAAGCCCGGCACCCCCCGGCACCAAAGCCCTGCACTAGCGAGGCATAAGCCCAGTGTACCACTGGCAGAGCGGTGTACCACCGGCTCTCGACAACAAAAGCCCGGCACCCCGCCGGCACCAAAGCCCTGCACTAGCCAGGCATAAGCCCAGTGTACCACTGGCAGAGCGGTGTACCACCGGCTCTTGACAACAAAAGCCCAGCACCCCGCCGGCACCAAAGCCCTGCACCAGCCAGGCATAAGCCCAGTGTACCACTGGCAGAGCGGTGTACCACCGGCTCTCAGCAACAAAAGCCCGGCACCCCACCGGCACCAAAGCCCTGCACTAGCCAGGCATAAGCCCAGTGTACCACTGGCAGAGCGGTGTACCACCGGCTCTCAGCAACAAAAGCCCGGCACTCCGCCGGCACCAAAGCCCTGCACCAGCCAGGCATAAGCCCAGTGTACCACTGGCAGAGCGGTGTACCAAAAACCCGAACAAAGCTAAGTCCCGCGGACATCAAGCTGCGCGCCAGACTGACACCAGGTCCTTGACCGGGTATTACGTCTGTAGTTCCGAGAGAGCCTACCGGCCTAATCCCCGATCAGCAGTGCCCCCGCTCCCAAGATTCAACCCTACCTAGTTCTAGTCCGCGGGTTCATGTAACTAAGACAGAGTGGCGCAGGTGGGAAGGTGTCCCTCGGGATCATCGAGACAAACGAGAATCGTGGGGCCACGTATCAATTGATGAAGTTAACAATAATACGAAGATCATCATGAAAAAAGTATTTTCATTAACTAGGAACTACAAACCCCGACGTAGTCGGGCTTACAAAAGAAAGAAAAGAAAAGCTAAGTCGCGGACGCAGACTCATGGCTCTGCCGATGCGGGCTCATCATCGGAGGAAGTCTGGTCTGACAATTCGATCTCCAGGGCCCGGGGGAAATTCAAATCCCTGGCCACCCTCTCCTTAGCATGCTGGAACCCGTCGAGTTATACAGCGGCCGAGGCTTCGGCCAGGTCATCTGCGAAGCGCTCGGATGCCTTGTACTCTTCAACAAGTCCAGCAGCCCGGGCCTTCTCCGCAGCAAGGGCCTCCGCCGTGGTTTTTTCAGCCTCCCGAGCCTGGTTTATCTCCTCTCGCGCGCGGCTCAACTCTTCCTCACGACGGCGGGTCTCCTCCCTGGCAACTCTAGCTTCCTCCGCCGCCGTGCCCGCTCGGTTCTCGGCTTCCTGGAGCGCTGAGGTCAGCTCAGAGATGTGCATATCCCTGACCATGACAGCGCTCTCAGCCTCCGCCATCTGGGAGAGCGCCGCGCGCGCGCGATTGGCCTCCATTTCCACCCGGCCCACGGCGGCCCTCACCTCGCTTGCACAGGCGCCTTTGACCGCTTCCAGCGCCTTTTCCGCCTTCTCCGCGCGGCATTGGGCCTCCTCGGCCCTCCTTCTGCGTCTCCCGCAGAACCTTTTTCCCCCGTGGATAACCTCCCTGGCAGCCCTCAGGGAGTGGGCGATCTGCACATAGGCCCAGGTCAACAGAGTACATATATGTATGTAGAAACAGTCAGGGGAAGGGAGCGAGAGAATCGCTTACCTTGACCACTGCGGCATATGAGTCTCGAAAAAACGCGCCCGCCCCCATGTGGCTGAGATCTTCTATAATCATGAGGTCAAAAATCGGACCCAGGGCCTGCTTGGCCCAGTGGCCGTCGTCCAAGGAGTCCCGAGGCGGCCTGGGCGCGCCCTCGCCTCCCTCCGCCGCTCCTGAGGCCCCCGGCTCTATGTGCGATCCGCTCCCGAGTGGCCCTTCGGGGGATGGGCTCATGGGGCCAGATGGCCCCTCGCCCCAGTCTCTGGCGGCATCCAATGGGGTCGCTCTCTCGGAGGCCGGGGACTCCTCGGTTGGCACACGCGCCCCCACTTCTGGTTCCTCAGTGGCGGCTCCAGCAGCCACCCCCACTTCTGGTTCCTCGGCGGTGGCTCCTGCAGTCGCCCCCACCTCTGGCGGAGTGTCGGCCGTGAGGTCGACCTCCGGTACAGCCGGGGCATGTGACGGAGCCGGGGGTGGGACTGGTGCCGGGAGGGAGGCCCGGACCACCAGGCGTTTCGGGGCCGGAGCCCGCTGGTCCCTGGGCGGCCCTTCTCGGGCCCTCTCTTAGCAGCCTTTACCACCTTCGCGGTCGGGATCTTCATTGCTACATGACATAAGTTAGACTTTTAGAATGGTAAAAAAAAAAAAAAAAGAGAAGAAGAAAAAGGGGGAAAAAAGAAAAGCAGAATTCCTGACTAAGTATGGAGAATTTACCCCTCTGGGAGATGAGACCCGCCAACTCAAGTTATCCTCTGCCAACAGCAGGGTGTACCGGGGGATCTCGGCGGTCAGCAATATCCCCATCGCCTCCCGGTCCCCAGGATGAACCGCCGCGGCGTTCCCTCGGAGGTCGGGGTCCCCCCACCGGGGCCGGACTTGGTCGATATTAGCAAAAAAAGAGACGGGGTTTCCACCCCTTAATTGACGAAGGCAAAGAAGCTTAAGGACCCTGTTGGGTCGGGGCTGGAATAGCCACCACCCTTTTGGGACCGGAGGGAGTAGAAATTATAGAACAAGCTGATCCTGGGGGTAATGCCTAGGCGATGACACAGAATAACAAAGGCGCTAATCACCCGGCAGGAGTTGGGGACTAGTTGAGAAGGAGTCAAAGAATAGAAATCAAGCAGGCGGACAAAGAAGGGATGAAAGGGAGGGCGGAGACCTGCCTGCAGGCAGATCTCATAAAGAGCTACTCGACCGGGTCGGGAGGAGATGACCCGGTCGTCAGGCGTGAGTAGGAATAACTCGACCTCTCGAGGGATCCTGTAGCGAGCCCGGATCCTTTCCAGGTCCAGTCGCTTCAAGACGGAGGCTGTCCCCTCTGGGGACTCCTCCACCCTCGATGAGGTCCCGGCCCTCGACCGGTGGCCCCTTGATGGGGCCCCACCGGCGGCCCGTCGCTGGACCAGAGGGATGTGGTCCTCCGAATCAGAGGACCACTCGATGGGAGGGGAAGGAGAAGGAGGGGTCTGAGGCCTCACAGAAGGAGGACGGTCCTCAGAACCGCCCTCCGAGGTCCAAGAGGGTGAACTCATGGATGAAGAGAGTTAAGACAAAAAGGCTGACCTGGAAGAACAAAGAAAAGCTGGGCGCGAGCTCGCAGGCTGAAGGGACGCTGGGGACCAAAAGGAAGAAGACGATGGCGATGAAGCATCAGCCCGCCTTCTTTTGGCTAGATTTATCGAGTTTTCAAATGTCCCGCCATGTCTCGTCAACCATGTGGCTCCTTGCTATACGTCGGTTCGCCTCGAGGATTACCCCGACGCGTGGTGCGGCACGCCCCTGGCCAACGATGGGACCTTGCTGACGTCGCCGTAATGAGAGGAAATGATGATACGCCTTTTCGCGGACTCGAAGAGCTCGTCTTCATTTTCGAGGGCGATCATGGCTGGCGCGTGTACGGGGGCCGTCTCCTTACATTCCCCACACCGTCCGCATAGAACTCAAGGGCAGGGATCAGCCACGTGGAGAACGCCCCTTGAGCCTCAGCGGTAGGACCCGCTTTGCCCAGGGGCGAGGGGGCATCTGACTGGTCCCAACGCCGTCAGGAAAGGTAACGGAAGTCATCATCATCCCTCACCCCCGGCACCCCTCGGGGTCGGGGGTAGGGTCATCATCCCTTAACCCCAGGGCCCCCACCGGTCCCGGGGTACATCGTCATTTCCCTCACCCCCGGCACCCCTCGGGGTCGGGGGTAGGGTCATCATCCCTTAACCCCGGGCCCCCACCGGTCCCGGGGTACATCGTCATTTCCCTCACCCCCGGCCCCCTCGGGGTCGGGGGTAGGGTCATCATCCCTTAACCACGGGGCCCCCACCAGTGCCGGGGTACATCGTCATTTCCCTCACCCCCGGCACCCCCTCGGGGTCGGGGGTAGGGTCATCATCCCTTAACCCCGGGCCCCCACCGGTCCCGGGGTACATCGTCATTTCCTCACCCCCGGCACCCCCTCGGGGTCGGGGATAGGGTCATCATTCCTTAACCCCGGGGCCCCCACCGGTCCCGGGGTACCTCGTCATTTCCCTCACCCCCGGCACCCCCTCGGGGTCGGGGGTAGGGTCATCATCCCTTAACCCCGGGGCCCCCACCGGTCCCGGGGTACATCGTCATTTCCCTCACCCCCGGCACCCCCTCGGGGTCGGGGGTAGGGTCATCATTCCTTAACCCCGGGGCCCCCGCCGGTCCCGGGGTACATCGTCATTTCCCTCACCCCCGGCACCCCCTCGGGGTCGGGGGTAGGGTCATCATTCCTTAACCCCGGGGCCCCACCGGTCCCGGGGTACATCGTCATTTCCCTCACCCCCGGCACCCCCTCGGGGTCGGGGGTAGGGTCATCATCCCTTAACCCCGGGGCCCCCGCCGGTCCTGGGGTACATCGTCATTTCCCTCACCCCCGGCACCCCCTCGGGGTCGGGGGTAGGGTCATCATTCCTTAACCCCGGGGCCCCCACCGGTCCCGGGGTACATCGTCATTTCCTCACCCCCGGCACCCCCTCGGGTCGGGGGTAGGGTCATCATTCCTTAACCCCGGGGCCCCCGCCGGTCCCGGGGTATATCGTCATTTCCCTCACCCTCGGCACCCCCTCGGGGTCGGGGGTAGGGTCATCATTCCTTAACCCCGGGGCCCCCACCGGTCCCGAGGTACATCATCATTTTCCTCACCCCCGGTACCCCCTCGGGGTCGGGGGTAGGGTCATCATCCCTTAACCCCGGGGCCCCCACCGGTCCTGGGGTACATCGTCATTTCCCTCACCCACGGCACCCCCTCGGGGTCGGGGGTAGGGTCATCATCCCTTAACCCCGGGGCTCCCACCGGTCCCGGGGTACATCGTCATCCCTCACCCCCTCGGGGTCGGGGATCATCTGCGACCAACATGCGACAGTTGCCAAGAAACGCGGCAACCTTCAGGTTGCATGGTGCTCGCATGTAATCTTCGGTACATGACCATACCTTGCCGCGGCATGCCGTTCGGTACTTCCGTGATTGTGCCCTGTTACGGAGGGCCATGCCTCATAACGAGGTTTGGCGCGTTGCATGCCCCTGTGTATGACCATATCTTGCTACGGCGTACGGCATGCTACTACTTGCAGCTGTACTCCGTCCCATCAGCCGGCGGCGCGCACTGCATACCTTCGCGACCGCCGGACACGTGTGATATCACATCAACAGGAAGTACGAGGGACGTCTCCGGCACGTGTAGCTGCGGTACGAAAGTAATCTCCCCTAGACGAAAGGTGGGGCGTGAGGACAATGATAAAAGGAAGGGAATGCGCGGTAAGTGGGATCCGAACTCTGGTTTTTCTGGGCTTTCTTCCTCCCTGCAAAAACCCTAACTGCTTCAGCTTCTTTTCGCTGGAGTGGTTCCTTGTCTGAACCCAAGCCACTAACTTGATCGTCGGAGGGTCCCCATCGGTGCCACCGGTCCCCGGGGACTTTTCTTGCAGGATTTCCCGGAGTGAGACGTCCGTCTTCCCCGACGTTCGAAGGAGGTGACTTGGCGTCATCATATATATATATATATATATATATATATATATATATATATATATATATATATATATATATATATATATATATATATATAGAGCACGCGCAAAGCCTTGAGGAATTTGAGTTTAATTGGACTCTAAGTTTTATTATCTTTTAAACATAAAAAAAATAATAGGAGTCTCTTTCGCATGTGCCCTTTTTTATTATCTGATTGGGCTAGTTAATAGGCCCATGGGCAATGATGGCAGTTTATTCCTGAACAGCCTTCTCAAATTAAAAAAATCAAATGCAATATTTTTCTCAATATTTTTCTACTCGGCCCGTCTTCAACAGCGACCCGTAGGTCCACTCTCCACAGCGGCACCCGCCTCGCACGGCGGCCCCATCTCCCGCGACGGCCCGCGGCCTCGTTCACGATGGCCTCATCCACACTGGCCTCCAGATCCCTTGACGGCCGCAGCGGTCTCCAGCTCCCACGACGGCCACGACGGCCCCTGGTTTCCCCCACGGCAGCTTCCGAGTTCACAACGGCCCAAGGCAGCCCCCGGGTCCTTCCAGCGGCTCCCAGCCTCTCTCTCTCAGCGGCCCGAGGCTTCACGGCGGCCTCCAACATTCATGGTGACCCCAGGTCCTCCACAGCAGCCGCGTTCCCCAACAATCAAGGCGGGCCTCGACGTTCACGGCGGCCCTAGGTCTTTCACAGCGGCCTCCCAGCTGCTCATCCTCAACGGCCACAACGGCCTCTAGACTCCACGGCGGCTGATGTATGGGGCCACAATAACACCGAAATCCTAGGTGGCCTCTGATGTAAAGCAACAACTGGTTTCAGGCCTTTAACAAAAGGATCATTTCTGCATTAAGTGGCTCGGCTTGCAGCCGAGAGGGTCGGTCATTTGCGATGCATTGGGAGGTGACGGGGGTGTGAGGATACCACCCGATCAATAGATCTCTAGGGCTTCAACCCTTCATCCACCGAAGAGAGGTGGAAGCAGTTGGAACCATCGACACCTCACAGAGCCCCTCTGGCTTTCGGCAAGGCGTGGCCTAGCCTGATCAGGAGTAGGACTCGCTGGCACCCTTCGAGACAATGTCCGGCCTCATGCAGCGAGATCTATGGCTTGTCTCGGCTACTTCCCAATCTACGTCCCAAGTCCAGGTGGAAGCTCCCCAAAGCGGCCTCGTTCAGGTGCATTACGTGCATGAGGTTGCATGCACGTATGGAACTTCAGCAAAGGAGAGAGAGACAGTGAAAACTAAAGGGCCCTTACCTTGAATCCATATGGAGGTTACCTAATCCAAGCGGAGGATCCTAATATTAACTCCCAGCAACGCCCTCGATGGCCCTTCTAGCCGTTCATCAACGGCCTCTCCCAGCCATCTGGTTTCCCTCAACGGCCTCTGGACTCTTGGTTTCCCTCAACGTCCCTCAACGGCCCCATCTTCGGCAGCCCCGACCTCAACGGATCCGACCTTCAACGACCTCGGCTGCAAAGGTTTTCTTCACGACTACCTCTCCTCCATAGCGGCCATTTCCTCCATGACGGCCACAGCGGACTCCAGATCCCACGATGACCACATTAGCCTCCAGATCCCATGACGGCCATGGCGGCCTCCAGATCCCGCGGCGACCCCCGACTCCACAGCGGACGTTTCCTCCACGACGGCCACAGCGGCCTCACAGCAGTCACTGGTCGTCCATGGTGGTTGATCGCTTGGCAGCCTCCTCCACAATGGCTCCCAGGTCCACAGCGGCCTCATAGTGGCCCGTCTCCCACAGCAGCTCCTCAGTTTAACCGGCCTTCCTCCATGGCAGCCTCTTCCGTCCATCCTAGACGGCACCCAAGCGACCTCCTCCTTCCATCCTAGGTGGCATCAACAGACCCGTCTCCTAGGTGGCTCCCATGTCCATAGTAGGCGACCTCCTCCGTCTATCCTAGGCGGCATCAACAGACCCGTCTCCCATGGCGGCCCGAGACTCCACAACGGCCCTGGGTCTTCCACAGTGGCCCCTCACAGTGGCCACATCCCCCAACAGCCACAACGCTCCCAAGTTCACGGCGGCCGCATCCCCCAATAGCCGGGCGTCCTCGGCGGCTCCCGAGTCGACGGCGGCTGCCAAGTTCACAGCGGCCCAAGGCAGCCTGCTTCTCCAGCCGGCAAGCTTCTCCCAGCTGGCCGTCCATGGGGCCCTCGCTCAACGGCCTCGTCCACAATGGCCTCGACCTCCCACGGACCTCTGACTCTGCTCTGAGTCTTCTCATGGCCCCTGTCCCGACTGGTCGGATTTGTCCTCCCCTTATCTCTGTTTCGGCTAGACCTGACCCAGGCTTCCCGGCCTTTGGCAACCGCCACCCAACGTTTACAGCTGTACCATGCTCATTTGCTTCCAATGGCTAACCTCTGTCAGCTCCACGGAGCCCTGGGGGGGAAACAGCCCTCAAACTCCCTTGTCCCTGCTTTCTACTCTGACCCTGGCTTCACCATTCGACCATCCTTTGCTTCGGTTATCGACTCTCTGGTGGCCGAGCCTCGACTTTCAGCTCCCTTCCTCCGCTTTAGCTTGTGACTGCCCTTAAGGTAGGGCCGGCAATTAACTCTGGATACTCTTAGACGGGACCTGCAGCGGAGTCCAGTGGCATCTTCATCCTCGTGCCCCATCTCATTTGCCACTGGTTAAGTATAATACCAGCGAGCCCCGCATCATGGCCTTGGCCCCCCTCCCAATGGGGGTACGGTCTCCATAGCCCACCAGGGGCCAAGTCCATGCAATAGAATTGGATGGAGGGGAGATATAGCTTCTCCATGTGTCAGGTGACATATGCATGAGCCAGAGGCATCCTTGAGTGGCCTATGGGTTTGAGGGTGCTATGGGCCTTTATTTAATTCAAGAGGGGACTCGTGGAGACTAAACAAGGACTCTGGCCATTAAACAAGTACTCAAGATCAATGTACCGGAAGAGGCCAGCTGTGCTACCACACTTGATCTACGGATGAAATTAGGCTTGCGTAAGGAATGGCAATCTATTTGCCAGCTATGCTATCACACTTGATCTACGGATGAAATCAGGACTTGCATGAGGTGGGATGATGCTTTTAGCTCTGACATATCACTAAAAGATAGCGCTTGCATCTCTGACATGCCACTAAGAAGAAACATCTTCATAAAAGCTTCGATAAGTGGCAACACCTCAGGTATCACATATGTTAATCCTGACATTTCACCTACCAAAGGTCCTCAATCATCATGACATTCCAACCACTCAGATCAGATGAGCCCTAAAAGTCGTGGCCCATCATAAGGCTCCACGTGACCCATTCCCACTAGATGACAAAGATCAGGCTTCTCAGGCAAGAGCCAAAGCCCAAAGATAAATAAAAGGGGTAAGAGGGACCCCCGAGGAGGTAACCCACAATAACCCACAATCATTCTTACTTTACAGGGAGCTCTTCTTTGAGCTCTCCCTCTTTCTTGTTTGAGCTTCCTCAAGCTCACGGCTGTTGCCCAGGGCACTGACTTGAGCGTCGAAGGGTCTCCGCCGAAATTTCTAGCCATGGGGCTTCTTGCAGGTTTGGAGGATGAAGGAGAAACCCTAATACTTTCCTGGAGTGACGATTGACGCTCAAGGACGCCAGCTCAAAGTGACCGGGCGTCAACAGATTGATGCGCCAAGAAGGGGGATGCACTGAAGGAAAGAAAGCTCTGTCTCTCTGAGCTATAAGTCTTTGTCCCCTCTAAGATAGCCATGGTGGTGATGCGCATGCCAAAGGTCCTCACCAATCATGCCGGGGGCATCCACATCGCACTGAGCAGCAAAGGACCACTCTCTTTGCTCCTTCCTCACCACTAACCTCAGCTGCTCTAATTAACTAGCTGGCCATCCTCAATCAACAAGTTCAAGCCTTGAATGCAGCGGTTCATGAGCTGAAGAAGCAACGCTCGTTGGCCACTCAGCAATAGCCCAAGCCTCTCACATCACCCATGATAGCTGTACGAGTTAGCCAACGATTCACCAATGAGAAATCTCCTCATAGAGAAGCTTATCGCCATCAAGCTTCACCTAAGTACTGCCACTGCGAAGCTTTCAAGAGACTATGGTCTCCTGCCTTCTGCTCATCTTCTGAGTCATCTGGGGAGGACCTTAATCATGAGATAAGGGGACGTCTGGATGAACAACACCGGTGGCTGGAAGAGCTCAGTCAAAGGCTCAACAATCAGCCAGAGGTGGACTGCAAATGGATAGCAAAATAGTTTCAAAAGGGATGAACTTGAGACATTGTCCGTCACCTCAAGCATTTATGGGCATTTTAATTTCTGGTGGTAGTAAACCGAGAGGTGTTGGTGCAATTAATGAAAGATGGAAGATGAGGACAAAGGGTTTTGACTATTGACTCCACCTTCCCCCTCTCTCCTTCTCTCTGTTGCACCCAAGAGCCAAACCGAGCCCAGGGCCTCCTACGGATTTCATTCTAGCTGCTCTTAGACTTCAGCACTGAGGGTGATCAATCTCTTCAAAGAAAAAGCTAGGGAAAACTCTTTATTCCAACTCCATGCTGACCCCCAGCGTCATCGAGTACGATGCAAAAGCCAAAAAGCTACAAAAGCTAAGTACACTATGCTCAGGCAATATTTCTTTATTGATACTTGAAAATGTCATGCAGGGAAGATTGACTCCAGCGTCGGCAACCAAAATTGAATCCAGCGTTGGCAACAAAAAAAAAGGAACCTGAGCCTTATCCAAGCACCCTCAGGTCACCCTTCGAGGTTAAAGGCTCCCGAGCATGGTCCCATCACAGCGACTCTCGGGTCACCCTTCGAGGTTCAAAAGGAACCTGAGCCTGTTCCAAGCACCCTCAAGTCATCCTCCGGGGTTAAAGGCTCCCAAGCATGGTCCCATCACAGCAACTCTCGGGTCACCTTCCGGGGTTAAAGGTTCCCGAGCATGGTCCCATCACAGCGACTCTCGGGTCACCCTTCGGATTCAAAAGGAACCTGAGCCTAGTCCAAGAACCCTCAGGTCACCCTCCGAGGTTAAGGGCTCCCAAGCATGGTCCCATCACAGTGACTCAAGGGTCACCCTTCAGGGTTCAAAAGGAACCTGAGCCTAGTCCAAGCACCCTCAGGTCACCCTCCGGGGTTAAAGGCTCCCGAGCATGGTCCCATCCTAGCGACTCTTAGGTTATCCTCCGAGATTCAAAAGGCTCTCGACGGCCTCAACTTTGCCTCATTGGCTCTATTGTTCTGCCTTAGTGGCATCATTACAACCTCAATGACTTTATTTCAGCCCCAGTAGCCCTATATTTGGCTCAGCGGTATCAGTATAACCTCAGTGGTCTTATTGTAGTCGCAGCGGCTCTATCGCAGCTTCAATAGCTCCATTTTTGCCTTAGCAGCCAACGACCAACTAGAAAGCCCGAGGCCAGCAACTCGGCACCTAAGGCCGACTTCGTGTTGGCACCAAAGCCTAAGGCCAGCAACTCGGCACCTAAGGTCGACTTCGCGTCGGTGCCAAAGCCCGAGGCCAGCAGCTTGGCACCAAAGCCTAAGGCCGACTTTGAGTCGGCACCAAAGGCCAAAGCCAGCTCGACACCTGGGGCCGACTTCACGTCGGCACCTAAGCCTGAGGCTAGCTCAGCACCTAATGTCACCTCCGGGCGGCATCAGCTATATCTTTGCCTCAGCGGCTAGTTGATGAGCATCCTTCTAAAAATTAGTGTATGCTACTTTAAGTGGCAGGCACAAGGTAATCAACTTACCCCCAACATATAAAATTCTACACTCCTTTAGCTTGTCTAGTGCAGGACCTACAAGCTCAAGGAGTGTGGGGGCATCTGATGGGGCCAGTTAATAGGCCCATGGATAATGACGACAGTTTGTTCCTGAACAGCCTTCTCAAATGCCTTCTCAAATCAAAAAATCAAACGCAATATTTTTCTCAATATTTTTCTACCCGGTCCATCTTCAACAGTGACCCCCAGGTCCACTCTCCATGGCGGCAGCTCCGTCTCCCACGATGACCAACAGCTTGCCTCCACGGCGGCACCCGCCTCGCACGGTGGCCCCGTCTCCCGCGACGGCCCCCAGCCTCGTTCACGACAGCCTCATCCACACTAGCCTCCAGATCCCTTGATGACCGCAGCGGTCTCCAGATCCCATGACGGCCACGACGGCCCCTGGTTTCCCCCACGACAGCTTCCGAGTTCACAACGGCCCAAGGCAACCCCAGGTCCTTCACAGAGGCTCCCAGCCTCTCTCTCTCTCGGCGGCCCGAGCCTCCACGGTGGCCCTCGACGTTCACGGCGGCCCCAGGTCATCCACAGTGGCCGCATCCCCCAACAGCCAAGGCGACCCCCGATGTTCACGCGGCCCCAGGTCTTCCACAGCGGCCTCCCAGCTGCTCATCCTCAACGGCCATAGTGGCCTCTAGACTCCACGGCGGCCGCTGTATGGGGCCACAATAACACCGAAATCCTAGGCAGCCTCTGATGCGAAGCAACAACTGGTTTCAGGCCTTTAACGAAAGGATCATTTCTGCATTAAGTGGCTCGGCTTGCAGCCAAGAGGGTTGGTCATTCACGATGCATTGGGAGGTGATGGGGGGTGATGAGGACACTACCCAATCAATAGATCTCTAGGGCTTCAACTCTTCATCCGCCGAAGAGAGGTGGAAGTAGTTGGAACCATCGACACCTTACAGAGCCCCTCTGGCTTTGGCAAGGCGTCGACTGGCCTGATCAAGAGTAGGACTCACCGGCACCCTTCGAGACAATGTTTGGCCTCATGCAGCGAGATCTATGGCTCTATCTCAGCAACATCCCAATCTATGTCCCAAGTCCAGGTGGAAACTCTCAAAGGCGGCCTCGTTCAGGTGCATTACGTGCATGAGGTTGCATGCACATAATGGAACTTCAGCAAAGGAGAGAGAGACCATGAAAGCTAAAGGGCCCTTACCTTGAATCCATATGGAGGTTACCTAATCCAAGCGGAGGATCCTGATATTAACTCCCAGCAACGCCCTCGACGGCCCTTCTCAGCCGTTCATCAACGGCCTCTCTCAGCCATCTGGTTTTCCTCAATGGCCTCTGGACTCTTGGTTTCCCTCAACGGCCCCTTCGGCAGCCCCGACCTCAACGGATCCGTCCTTCAATGACCTCGGCTGCAAAGGTTTCCTTCACGACGGCCTCTTCTCCACAGCGGCCATTTCCTCCACGACAGCCACAGCGGCCTTCGGATCCCATGATGACCACAGTAGCCTCCAGATCCCACGACGGCCACAGCGGCCTCCAGATCCCGCGGTGGCCCCCGACTCCACAGCGAACATTTCCTCCATGATGGCCACAGTGGCCTCACAGCAGTCACTGGTTGTCCACGGCGGCTGATCGCTCGGCAGCCTCCTCCACAACGGCTCCTAGGTCCACAGCGGCCTCACAGTGGCCCATCTCCCACGCCGGCTCCCAGTTAACCGGCCTTCCTCCATGGCAGCCTCTTCCATCCATCCTAGATGGCACCCAAGCAACCTCCTCTGTCCATCCTAGGCGGCATCAATAGACCCGTCTCCCATGGTGGCTCCCATGTCCACAGCAGGCGACCTCTTCTGTCCATCCTAGGTGGCATCAACAGACCCATCTCCCATGGCGGCCCGAAACTCCACAGCGGCCTCGGGTCTTCCATGGCGACCCCTCACAGCGGCCACATCCACCAACAGCCACAACGGCTCCCAAGTTCACAGTGGCCGCGTCCCCTAACAGTCGGCCGTCCTCGGTGGCTCTCGAGTCCACGGTGGCTGCTAAGTTCACAGCGGCCCAAGGCGGCGCTCCCAAGTCCACGGCGGCCCCCGATGTTCACAGCGGCCTAGGTCCACCATGGCGGCCGCGTCCCCCAACAGCTGGCCATCCTCGGTGGCCGCATCCCCCAATAGCCGGCTGTCTTCGGCGGCTCCCGAGTCCACGACGGCTGCCAAGTTCACAGCGGCCCAAGGTGGCCTGCTTCTCCCAGCCGGCAAGCTTCTCCCAGCCGGCCATCCACGGCGGCCCCTCGCTCAATGGCCTCATCCACAATGGCTTTGACCTCCCATGGACCTCCCGACTCTGCTCTGGGTCTTCTCCTGGCCCCTATCCCGACTGGTCGGATTTGTCCTCCCCTTGTCTCTGTTTTGGCTAGACCTGACCCTAGCTTCCCGGCCTTTGGCAACCGCCACCCAATGTTTACAGCCGTACCAGGCTCATTTGCTTCCAACGGCTAACCTCTGTCAGCTCCACGGAGCCCTGGGGGAAAACAGCCCTCAAACTCCCTTGTCCCTGCTTCTCTACTCTGACCCTGGCTTCACCATTCGACCATCCTTTGCTTCGGTTATCGACTCTCTGGTGGCCAAGCCTTGACTTTTAGCTCCCTTCCTCCGCTTTAGCCTGCGACTACCCTTAAGGTAGGGCCAGCAAGATTAACTCTGGCTACTCTTAAACGGGACCTGCAACGGAGTCCAGCGGCATCTTCATCCTCGTCCGCCCCATCTCATTCGCCACTGGTTAAGTATAATACCAGCGAGCCCCGCATCATGGCCTTGGCCCCCCTCCCAATGGGGGTACGGTCTCCATAGCCCACCAGGGGCCAAGTCCATGTAATAGAATTGGATGGAGGGGAGATATAGCTTCTCCACGTGTTAGGTGACATATGCATGAGCCAAAGGCATCCTTGAGTGGCCTATGGGTCTGAGGGTGCTATGGGCCTTTATTTAATTCAAGAGGGGACTCATGGAGACTAAACAAGGACTCTGGCCATTAAACAAGTACTCAAGATCAATATACCTGAAGAGGCCAACTGTGCTACCACACTTGATCTACGGATGAAATCAGGACTTGTGTAAGGAACGGCAATCTATTTGCCAGCTGTGCTATCACACTTGATCTACGGATGAAATTAGGACTTGCGTGAGGTGGAATGATGCTTTTAGCTCTGACATATCACTAAAAGACAGCGCTTGCAGCTTTGACATGCCATTAAAAAGAAGCATCTTCATAAAATCTTCGACAAGTGGCAGCACCTCAGGTATCACAGATATTAATCCTGACATTTCACCTACCAAAGGTCCTCAGTCATCATGACATTCCAACCACTCAGATCAGATGAGCCCCAAAAGTCGTGGCCCATCATAAGGCTCCACGTGACCCATTCCCACTAGATGACAAAGATCCAGGCTTCTCAGGCAAGAGCAAAAGCCCAAAGATAAATAAAAGGGGTAAGGGGACCCCCGAGGAGGTAACCCATAATAACCCACGCTCATTCTTACTTCATAGGGAGCTCTTCTTTGAGCTCTCCCTCTTTCTCTTTCGAGCTTCCTCAAGTTCACGGCTGTTGCCCAGAGCACTGACTTGAGCGTCGGAGGGTTCCCATCGAAATCTTCGGCCATGGGGCTTCTTGCAGGTTTGAAGGACGAAGGAGAAACCCTGATACTTTCCTGGAGTGACGATTGACGCTCAAGGACGCCAGCTCAAAGTGACTGGGCATCAACATTATCTTTTAAACACGTGAAGACCTTTCAAAATTAAAATAATTATTGATTACTCCTCATTTTTATTGTTCTTCTCACGTTCACTCCTCTTCCGCATGAAATTTGTAAATCTCTTTAGTAGAAAATATGCATAACGTAAGAGAAGATAATTAATACAATCAAATATCATTCATCACTTTTATCCTCATTGCCTTTTAATTTTATGCATGAATTAGCCAAGAGGCAACTATCTAATGGAAGAAAACAGGAACCACCTTCAAAGCCAGCCTCTTCAACTTGGGTATTGAATTCCTCGATCTCTAGAATACTATCTTCCTACTTTCTTCCTTATATCTGGCTACTGAAATGCTTTGTTATCGATTATATATCCTACAAAAGATATTTTTTGAGATGGTAGTGCCGTTTGCTTGCATCGCCGGCTACCAGTAAACTCCTTTCAATCAATAGATTGATTTAGAGCCTAATAAAATAGTTTGCCTCGTGAGCTTGGATACTATCCCAGAAGGTAAGAATTATATAAGCTCTGGTAGCCACGCAGATTACTTACTTCCGATTGAATAGTCCATGTAGGAAATAAAATATGGGTTAGATAGGAGGGTCGGTTTTCTTTTGCTTTTTTTTTTATAAATTTATTCTTTCCTTTTCATCTTATTTATGTTCCAATCTATTTATTGTAAGAGAGGAATGCTGTGGTTCCAGTTGGGTACGTAATTTCTTTGCACTGATAATAACTTTTGTGAGATAAGCTTAAAAATCAATTGACTTGCTTAAAGCAAGCTAAAGCGTAAGTTATGATTTAAATAAAGCATGGAAATAGCATTGGCTTGCTTAAGTATATTGGTTAATTAACTTATCTTCAAAATCTCTGCTAATGTTCTTCCGAAATCGTGCATCCCAAAATGAACATTTCAATCCTCTATACTGCCTTTCTTAGTGAACACTTGTAGAAACTTTTAAAATAAATAGATTTCACATTCTTTTAAATATAGGTATCTATGCATAGCATGGGTTAATGCCGGTTATAAATAATACATGAATACAAATAAGACAATAAATTAGATATAATTTGAGTTTTTTTTAAATAATTTAAAGATTACTATAATTATGGTTGAACTTGAACATAAACTACATCTAATGCACTTTTGCACAATTTGATTTGGATAAATTCAATTGCGAAGAAGTAGAAGGGTGGAAATATGATTAGCAAAAAGAAGAGATTAATCCATTTACTATTGCTAATTCATCATTAAAATTTTAATCGGATATGGCATCATCCTAAATATTAGATTATATCCTAAACCTATGAACAACATCATCTATAATTTTTTATTTTTATAAACAATCGATTCTAAATATCAAGTATGATCATTTTTAAAGACATCATGGTCCTTAAATTTCACTCTATATTTATCTTTGTTTCTAATTATACTAAAATTATATCATATACATTTTTTTTATCATTCTTAACCTAAAATCTTAAAATTTTTATACATTTCTCCATAGTTTTAACTTAACCTGACTTTATTTCTTTTATTAGCACTATATGGCTTGCAAATAACATATATCATGGAATATCATTCTGAAACGCAGCCTCAACCTCTCTCCTTCTCCTCCCATCCCCCACCTCCGCTCCCTCGCCATCGCCAACCACCACCTCTCCCCCTGCCCTATCGCCGCCCCAGTCCCCTAGCGCCGCACGTGCATATGCTCTCCCACCACCCACCCGGGCTCCTTTCGTTGTAGCCTCCATAAGGACCTCCATCTCTTGATTGACCAAAAAAAATTGAAAACCCCTTGGCAAGCATTTAATATAGGATTTGGAATTTTAATGGAATTGAAAATCTAGGATTTGAAAATCTAGGATTTGGAGTTAAATGCTTGCCAAGGGGTTTTCAATTTTTTGGTGTGGGTGCTTGCGCTGGCCTTTTGTGAAAATTAAAATAGAGCAGAAAAAAATCCAATGCCGCCGCTTATAAGCGTTAGCAACTTTAAGTACATGGCTACCATGACGCTTTTAAGCATCGTTACAATAATTGCTGACGCTTTCAAAAAAGCATTGGCAACTTTTGTTTAGCATAGTGAAGAAAATGATAAACTGCTAATGCTTTCAAAAAGTATCGGCAACTTTCAGTATTTTTCGACGCTATCCCGTAGTGTGAGGAAAAAAGCGTTGTCACGATCTATTTTTGTTGTAGTGAAGAAGAAGAAGAGAAGAAGAAGAAAAGAGAAGGAAAGGAAATGAGAGTTTGGGGGTTTTGCTTATCTTCCAGGTAACTTATAGCTCCCCTAAACCTTGCATATATGTGAACCTAACAGTCACTGTGTCTATATAATAACCTAGGTCAAGAGAGTTATTCCAAAGAACTAGAAAACCGGAGTTAAGTACCAGTTAAAGAGTAATCTACTAAGGTGAGTGGGTTTCTCATCTAGCACTGAAAATTGTATTTTAAGCTAGTATGGTGATGTTTAATATCTAGCTGTGGTATAATATGCTTAGTAGAGTATTATATGTGTTTTTAAATCTGAAAAATAAGAATCTAGTATATGATATTCTGATGCATGAGTTTTGAGCAAAAGAGCAAAGCATGAGTCTCAAGCACAAAGAATAAAGCATGAGTTTTGATGCATGATTTTTGATGTATACATGGCATATTTGCATGATAAAGCTTCTCAAATAATATATTTTGATGTATGTATCATATTGAGCATCAGGCAGCTATGGGGCTAGTTATCCTTTAGACTGTGCTGTAGCATGAGCATTTCGCACTACTATTAAGCCGGCATCTTCTTGAAATTCGATTGTACGATGAATTCCAGGATTAGAGGTGACTGCATGCTAGATCAGGCCAAGTGGGGCAGGTTGTAAGCAGCCCAAGGGGCATGAATCATAGCTCAATAGAGCTGGTTATATAGCCCATGGGGGCAGAGTAGAAATTTGAGGTTCCAGGGTTAAGGAACAAAGCACTTTGCCGGATAAACCGTACGGGTACGGGATGCTATTTGTATGAGAATTTTGTTGCCAATCATGCACCCAATGAGAGTACACCTGCAGAAAGGGCTACTGTAGGATGGTACCTCATAGGCATTACACACAGCCCAGCATCATAAGATTTAAAAGCTTGCATCTGGATTTGAAAAAGAAATGCTAATGGCAACTCTTGAAAAGCTTGTATTGTAATTTAAAAAGGGCCAATGGGCCAAGTATTTAACCCAGGGGGAATGGTTTATATGAGATGCTAGTGGACAGGTAGATTCCAGTGGGGATCAGAAAATTAAATAAAGAAAGTCTGGGCTGTAGGTAGAGAATACATATCTTTATGTTGTAATGCATCATGCACGGATCTTTATATTAATGAGTTATTTTTTAATGAAAGTTATTTATAGGGTATTTCAGTAATGATTTATATTATTGGAAGCATAAGCTAAATTACAAGTAATCTTTTATTATTTCAAAAGATGTATATTATTTGAAGAATAAAATAAATTTTATGTTTTCTAATATCATATACAAATGTGCATTTCATGTTTACTCATGCTATGTATTCTTATTATATTTGATATAATGTTGTGATTCTTAATTTTCCATGGTTAGATGGTTATTCAGTCACTGGGACTTAGGTCTCATCCCTCTATGATTAATATTTATTTTCAGATCAGTGAGACTATTTGGCAGAATCAAAGGTTAGCGGGACTGGACCCTTAGCTGTTGAAGCTTGCTTGCATGCAAGAATGTACAAATGATAGCTTTGTATATAGAGTTAGTATGTGGTAACATTTATATATGTATATATGTATGTGTATAGTGAGATTTGGTGATGTATCTCAAACTCTTTTGAAATGAAAGTAAATTTTGTATTTTGGAGAAGATTATGAGTATAATGTATGTATTTGAGAATTTGTTATCAATTGTGAATGTGATATGATAAACTACTTGAGAATATCATGAAAAAATATTTGAGCAGGAGATAAAAAGTTTTTAACAAAATACATTTTTGAGTGTCTGCCACTTGTGTTAATCTGTAGGAGTTTCCTAGATCTTATGGAGCGCTACATAAGGGCTAGTAGAACTCTATCCGATTACCATAGGTGCGCAAAGTTTGTTATTGGTGGCCTCAGGAGGAGGGAGGGTCGACAATGGTAATAAATAAAAAATAAAAAAAAATAAAATTATTTATAAAAAATTAAGGCAGAATCAATTGAAGATAAATTAAGGAAAAGATAACTTAAATGGTTTAAACATATGCAATGTAGACCTAAAGATGCATTTGTATGAAGGAGTGACTTAATGCATATAAAAGAAAAAAGAGGTTGAGATAGGCAAAAATTAGATGGAAGGAAGTGATAAAAAAGAGTTAGTTGAATAAAAAAAGATTTATATAGCCAATCCTGACTAGATTCAGACTCAAGCTTTGTTGTTATTATTATCGTTGTATTGTTTTGAGCCTATGAATGCTTTAAATATAGTTAAATCTCATACATATAAATGCTTCAAGAGCTTCATAACATATAAATGTCTTAATTGACCAAAAGCTTAATCAAGGTCAATGCCATTTCTATTAGAGTTACATTTGAAAAAAACTTTTTAATTGTGTAAGACCAAGGGATAATAAACATTAAATTATTAACTACTTCTTTAGTTATCTTTAAAATACCTTGTTATTACCCATTAAATATTCATCGTTGAATCTCTAGATATTAAAGATAGGTTGTTGTTGGATGATTGTTTAATAGACTTTAATCTTTTCTTCCCTATCATATTTGGCTGCTTTTACCGCTTCCATATATATATATATATATATATATATATATATATATATATATATATATATATATATATATATATATGTTGCCGCCGGGATCCGTCCTCCAACTCGGGCGCAGTCGATCTCTAGGGGCGGACCTGCACACAAATCCTCGCGCGAGAGGCGTTGGGGGTGGCCCTCCGCGAAAGACCCTCCAACGCTCAAGTCAGTGGGAGAAAATCGGCGATCAATCAGAAAATGAGAAGGTGGATCTCTCCGGGAGTCTCTCTAGGGCGGCCGATCGGGAGCTCCAGGGGGAGAGCACCGACGAGCAGCTGACGAGAGCGGGAGAGTGAGAGTGAGGGTGTGAGCGCATACTTGAAAGAATCTAAGAGTGTCATATTTATAGGTTGTCATCTGGATCTTGAGCGCCTTCTGGAAGGTTCGAAGGTTGTTAGGATATGGAGACGGATCGAATCGGGCCGTTGGGATCCATATCTTGTTTGTTAGGAAATCGACGGCTAGGAGAGCCCCTTTATGGTTTGAGATCTGGTAGGTGTGTAGGTCCTAGGTAGCCGTGTTAGGTTCTAGACTACTTCTCAACATGATTCCCTGCCTGGGATGTTGTTACGATAGGCCTAGGCTCTCCAGCGTCAGGTTCCACGGAGGTGAGTACTGGATCGTGGATCGCTCAGTGAAGCCGAGCCATAAAACTCGGGGGGAAACGAGCTACAGGAAGCTCGGGGGAGCCGAGCTATGGAAGCTCGGGGGAGCCGAGCTATGGAAGCTCGGTGGAGCCGAGCTATGGAAGCTCAAGAGAGGCGAGCTATGGAAGCTTGGTGGAGCCGAGCTATGGAAGCTCGGGAGAGGCAAGCTATGGAAGCTCGAGAGAGGCGAGCTATGGAAGCTCGGGAGAGGCGAGCTACGGAAGCTCGGGAGAGCCGAGCTATGGGAAGCTTGGGGACATTTTGGCGGGCGAAGGGATGGGGTCGGTCTTAGTCTTCTCGCACGGATATTGATGCAATAACGATTTTACCCCCCAACACATGCCCTCCACTCCCTAGTTCGAAGTGTAGGTTTGGGCATAGGGAGTATAAGTCCATGTGGCATGCTTTGGATGGGGATGATTTGGTTTAGACAGACCGTGCAATGATGTCTTAATTAATGCGGCAGGGTCATCATGCCTTCGTAGGTAAGGCTCCTCCAGGGGCGACGGTTGGAGAAATTCCACGTAGTAAATCCCGATTAATGCGGCGATTATCGAGGTGGTTCCGGACACCTCGGGCGAGGCGCCTCTTCTTTTTAAACGGCTTCCTTAGGGGGGAAGCAAAATGATAGTAGCGCTGTAGCTGTTTGCAGTATTCTCTCGTTTTGTTTCCTGAAGAGTCCCGTCTCTGCAACGCTCGCCGTTTCACCTGGTGCTTTTCTCGGCTAAGATGACGATGAGTCCCGACGATGTAGCTTCGGAGATCGTTGTTGAGGATGTGGGGAAGATTCGCCAGAGGTATGGCATACCCCCGGACGTTGTCCTGCGATTGCCGGAGCCTGAGCATAGGGTTTCGCAAAATCTGGAGCACGGGGTCTTTGTCTACGAAGACAGTTTGAAAGCGGGCTCCGTTTCCTCTTCATCCCTTGGTGAAGGAAATCATGGTATACTACAATATTTGTCCGGCGATGGTGGCTCCAAACAGTTGGCGGAGCATATCGGATTTATCTCAATGTGCCACCAGATTCGGATCGTCGCCACTCTCCCCTCTTTTTCGTGCTGTTATCATCTGATACCCGGAAGGAAATCGGAGTGGCCATACATCGGCCTAGGAGGTCCTTTAACACAATCATGGATAAGCCGTCTTCTATAAAGGGATGGAAGAGTAGGTTCATCATCGCGAGGGGAACATTGGTTCCGATTTTCCTCGGAGATGGGGAAATTTTGTCCGGGATGCCGAAACGCATCCGACTTTGTCTGAGCAAGAGGAGAGAGATTTGGACGTCCTTCGCAATGGCCAGGCGTTCTCGGCCAATGACTTGCTATCGGAGGATGCCCTTTTCGCCGCCGGGCTTAGTCCTCTGGACCCGCAAAGTGAGTCCTCCCTTTTGTCTTCTTCGTCATTGGTTGTCCAAGCGAACGCGTTTGGATTTAACTGTATACCCTCTGCTTTTGCAGCCAAGAAGTCGGCATGGTTGAGCCTTGCCAAGAGGAAGAGAGGTAAGCGCCCAGGGGAGAGCGGCATAGCAGAGGGAAGTGGGCCCGAAAAGAAGGCTCGCACTTCCGTAAGATGCTCGTCGGATGCCGGTGTGACCACGGAGGGGGCGCCGGAGGTGAGAGGGGGTTGAGGAGGATAGCTGGGATCCCTTGTCCCCCTGTAGTGGAGCTATCGGATAGTTCGGACGACATTCCATTAGCTCATCCGGGCGCATCCCCCTTAAAAGATGAACCAGTGATGGATTCGACGGAGGTCGTTGCTTCCGGGGGGCACTCCCCAACTGCGGTTTACTTCCGCCCCCAGTAGGAGAGGGAGAGGGACCGGGCTCACCAAGATCTGGGAGGATCTCTATCATGACCGCCTCGCGAGACTGGTTTGTCCCCTCTAGGTCGCTGTGGGGGGTCCACGGATTTGTGCGGACTGGAGGAGAAAGTTGCCGGCGAAGAAGGAATCGTGGCCTCCTTATGAAGGTGCGGAGCGGGAGGAGCCGTAAGGCGCTCCTGGACCAGGTGAGTCAGGGTCTGGATTTGCTGGACCAGTGAGTCAAACTGGTCCTGGGTCACCGGGATGGCAGGCGGTGACGGAGTTTCGATTGGTGGAGGTTGCAGCGCTACACCGCTCACCGGATCAGGCCTCTGGGAAGCGGCCTGATCTTGGGCTTCAGAGGTTGCTCTTCTCCGATTGGCCATTGGAGAGGTTCTACTCCAGACCGAGATCCTTATCTCCTTTCTTCAAGTTTAATGGGACTTGAGGCCCTTCCTCTAGCGCCAATCTGTTGCCGCCAGGATCCGTCCTCCGACTCGGGCGCAGTCGATCTCCAGGGGCGGACCTGCACATAAGTCCTCGTGCGAGAGGCGTTGGGGGTGGCCCTCCGTGGAAGACCCTCCGATGCTCAAGTCAGTGGGAGAAAATTGGCGATCAATCAGAAAATGGGGAGATGGATCTCTTCGGGGAGTCTCTCTAGGGGTGGCCGATCGGGAGCTCCAGGGGAGAGCACCGACGAGCAGTTGACGAGAGCGGGAGAGTGAGAGTGAGGGTGTGAGCGCATACCTGAAAGAATCTGGGAGTGTCATATTTATAGGTGTTGAGAAATTATTGAAACATAATTGCCCCAACTCTATTGATTTTGATGATTTTCAAAAGCCATGAATATATTAATAGAAACAATGAATTATTTATCAATACCATGAGTTTATTTAAAAATGAAAATATAAACTATCAATGTTTACATTCAATGAGTTCTTGAATCAATTAAAACAAAAAAGAATTTTTATACTTGAGACTATACTTGAGATTTCATGAATTAAACTTGAGATTTCAAAAAGAATTCTTATACTACTCATTTGATAATCAATAACTTAATGGAAAATGTCTTGAATTGATGATCAAATCAATTCTATTCAAGTCACATTTATATTTAAATTTATTTGGGACGAGTTTTAAAGTCTATCAGAACATTTTTCTGATTTTTGTATCGCTCCCGAGCCGACTCAAGGGTTTCCGAGTCGACTCCCCAAATGTCTGTTTTTCAATGTTGTCCTGAGTCGACACTTGAGTTTTCAAGAGTCGACCCCTGAACCTTCGCGAGCCGACTCATGGACTGTGCGAGCCGACTCGACTCAGACGGCAGAGAGGCTCATTTTTGAGCACTTCTCGAGTCGACTCCCCGCATATCTCGAGTCGACCCTGAAAGTTAGGTGTTTCTGGAATCGAGTGTTCGAGCCGACTCACGCAGTGCTCGAGCAGACTCCACGGAATCTGGACGCGATTTTTTCTGGATGCCACATCAGCTCTAACGGCAATATTTTTGAATAACGGCTATTTTTCTATGTTTCTAACGGCTATATCTTTGTAGAATCTATAAATAGAGGAGCCTATTTCAAATCAGATATACAACAAAAAAATAAGAAAAAGAGAGATTACTGCCTTATCCAAAAAGAGGAAAAAACAGAGCTTTATTGAAAAAATCTTCTAGTTCAAAATAGAGTGATTAAAAAGGAGTGAAATCAAAGATGAAGTTTCGTCTGCTCCAGATCATCAATCCACAAGAGTCAAAAGAAAATCCAAAAGCTTTTCAAAGATCAAATCGAAGGATTTTCAACATTCAACAAAAGGAGAAAAAGCTTCATCTCAACTCCAAAGTTTTCAAACGGTCAAGAATCTTGCTGAGGCCTGATTCAATACTTCAAGAGGAGAAGGAAGAAAGCCAAAGCCACAACCATCTGCAATCTTATCAAGCTTTTCTAACCCTTTTTATACTTTATTTGTATATTTGCTCAAGGGGAGCGTTTCTATATTTAAACTCTGTTATTTTGGTTGTTTGCTGATTCAATCAGTGGATTGAATCAGTGGAGGTTATTATACCTCGTTGCAAGCTGGAGTGCTTGTGTTGGGTTAGTTGTGAGCCCGTGAAAAATAACGTGTAGGGTTTTGTGCTGGTGAGCCCGTGTAAAACCGGCTGGGTTCGTTGTGATCCCGGAAAAACAACAAGTTTGAGTTGTGAACTTGTAAAACAACTCGGCTGTAATCGAAGAGATTATAGTGTGGACCCAAGTGAATCTTGGGAGTGGACGTAGGTATTGGTTGCACCGAACCACTATAAAATTATCTTGTGTTTGCCGTGCTATTCTCTCTCTCTCTATCTCTCTTTATTATTTGCTTGTATATTGATTAAAGTTAGCCTCTCACTTGCATATTTTGCTAACTAATCAACTAAAGTTAAAAAGACTTAAATTTTTAAGAACCCAATTCACCCCCTCCCTCTTGGGTTGCCATCTGGGCCAACAATTGGTATCAGAGCAAGTGCTCATTTAGAATTTGATCTCACAATCAAGGGCTAAAGATCCTTATGGCAACACAAAGTGGTTCATGTTTTGCTGAAGGTCATTCTACGAATCGACCTCCTTTATTTAATGGAACCAACTATTCATATTGGAAAGCAAGAATGAGAATATTCATTCAAGCTTCCGACTATGAATTGTGGGGAGTAATAACTAATGGACCTAGTACACCCACACACTAGTTGAAGGCATTCTTGTTCCTAAGCCCGAAAGGGATTGGAATGATAATGATAGAAGAATGGCTCAATTAAATGCTAAAGCCATTAACATTTTATATTGTTCCTTAGACTCTAATGAATTCAACCGAATCTCAACATGTAATTCCGCAAAAGAAATTTGGGATAGGTTGGAAATAACACATGAAGGAACAAACCAAGTTAAGGAATCAAAAATAAACATTTTGGTTTATAAATATGAATTGTTTACAATGGAACAAACTGAAACCATCACATGCATGTTTACTAGATTCACTGATATTGTGAATGGTTTAAAGAGTCTTGGTAGAATTTATTCTAATTCTGACCTTGTGCGCAAAATTCTTAGGTCACTACCAAGATCGTGGGAAGCGAAAGTCACTGCTATCCAAGAAGCAAAGGACCTCAATGCATTATCTTTAGAGGAGCTTCTAGGATCCCTAATGACCCACGAGCTGACAATGAAGCAGCATGTTGAGGAGGAAACAAAAAGAAAGAAAACACTTGCCCTCAAAACTGTAGAAATGGAAGAGAGCAGCAGTGAAAGTAATGATGAAGATGATGATGAAACTGCTCTCTTGGCCAAAAATTCAGAAAGTTTATGAGAAAAAGGCCCTTCCATAAAAAGAAATTTGGAGCAAGAATTGATGGAGAAAAAGATAAGAAAAAGAACAAGGAGAAAGAAAAAGAGAAAGAGCCCTTAGTATGTTATGAGTGTAAAAAGCCAGGGCACTTTAGATATGATTGTCCTTTGCTGAAAAAGGCCTACAAGAAAAAGAAGAAAGCATACATGGCAACATGGTCTGATGAATCTTCCTCGTCGGAAGAAGAAGAACAAAAGGAAGTTGCCAATATCTGCTTCATGGCCAACAACGACGACAATGACAATGAGGTAAGTTCTGAAAACTCAAATGATGAATTCACTTTTGATGAAATGTTTGAGGCTTTCAATGAACTTATGATTGATTTTAAATCTTTGAAAAAGAAATATAAGTTTTTGAAAAATGACAATATTAGCTTAGCTAAAAGTAAAAATGAATTAGCTTTAGAAGTTAAGAACTTAACTAATGAAAAAGAAGAACTTAGCAAAGAAAGAGATAATTTTAATCAAGAAATAGATTTGTTGAAATCTGAAACTAAAAACTCAACAAAAGATTTAAAAGATCAATTAGAAACCTTAGCTTTAGAAAAAGAACAGCAAGTTAAAGACAATGATTCATTAAAGAAAGAAGTTTAAAATATAAAGACATTGTTGAGAAATTCACCTTAAGTTCAACTAAACTAAACATGATTTTAGATAATCAAAAAGCTGTTTTCGATAAAGCTGGCCTAGGTTATAATATGTATAGGAAACAAAAATCTTTAAAGAATATTTTTGTAAAAGCCAATCAAAGTAATATAACTTGTTTTAAATGCAATGAAAAGGTCATAAATCATTTGAATGCAAACATTAAATAATAACAACAAGTTAAATGTTAAAGCAAAGAAAATATGGGTTCCGAAAGGAACAATTTTTGTTGCTACTAACCATGAAGGACCCAAGAAAGCTTGGGTACCTAAACATAAAGTTTGATTATATTGCAGGAATGTCTTGTAGCCAAAAGATCAAAGAAAAAGTGGTATCTTGATAGTGGCTGCTCAAGACATATGACGGGTGACAAAGAGGAATTCATCACCCTAGAAGAAAAGAAAGGTGGAGTTGTGACGTTTGGCGATAACGGTAAAGGTCAAATTATGGGCCTTGGTAAAGTTCGCATAACTCCATCTATATTTATTGATAATGTACTTTATGTTGATGGTTTAAAGCACAATTTAATTAGTATAAGCCAACTATGTGATAAGAACTTTAATGTTTCATTTAAATCTTCTATTTGCATAGTATCTGATTCCATTAATGATAGCATTTTTTTACTGGTTATAGACATGGCAATGTGTACTTAGT
>UESW01001361.1:390599-423286 GCA_900491605.1 Calamus simplicifolius
TTGATATGATATGTTTGGTACAAGATGGTATGTATTAGTATAGCATATTCATCTGAAGCATTCATTATTCTTTACTTCAAGGCTTTTCATGTTTTTGGCCTCCTTATAACTCTTGTATCATGAACCTATTCTTTTTCAACCCTTTCCTACCATACTTCCAAATACGTAAATTCTTTAGATGTTGATAATATGTCATTCATCATACTTTTGTTTTAGTGTTTACAACATTATGATATGTGCTATATTGTATCACCTTGAATAGCTTTGGTTACTGGTTGGAATCATAAATTTGCTTAGGCAAAATGCTTATAACATGTCAAGTATATAAAATGTCTATAATTTTCAGCCTTATCTACTATTAGTTTGCATACAGTTTATCTACTTATCCACCTAAGCTTGTAATTTTTCCTTAATAGCAATGCAATCCCCTAGCTGCCAGCATACTGAAACCACAATTTTAAAAATTGAGAGTTGATCATTGCATATATCTCTGAGTTGGGCCATTCAAGGTTATTTAAAAGGCAAGCTGATTGAATAACAATTACATTAAATCTCTAATTATTCCTTAAAATCTTCACTATAAAACAAAATAAGGAAAGTAGCATATGGGATAGAACAATTAGTGGCTCCTTGTGTCTTCTTTGCTTAGTAACTTCCCATCATTGTTCAAATATGGTGTTCTGCCATATTGGTGAACTAAAGACCACACTACAAGATTACAAGCACTGGCGGTTCATGAGGTCCAACAGGCTTCTTGAAGTCTTAGGTGGTGTGTGTGTGGGGGGGGGGGGGGGGTTCTTTGTACACTGCCTTCGGTGCAGCAAATCCTACGTGGACTACATCGTTCCTCCTTATTGGTCATATGAATCCTACATGACTTAACGCAATGGGACAGCATAGTAGAGATAGCGTATCACTTATGAATTCATTATAATGATCCCGTCGCTTCTGCAGTCTCTTTATGCATGAAAAATGACATTTTTGCTTCTTCCAAAGGCATGCGGATGTCATTTCTTCTTCTTCAGAAAAAATATTACGACACCCTAGTTGTAAAATTATAACACCTTAGTTATAAAATAATGGTACCTTAGGTATAAAATATTAAGACAGCTTTACGACATCGTAGGAAGAATATGATATCGGCCAAAAAAATTTATAACACTCCAGTTGTAAAATTATAACACTATAGTTATAAAATTACAATACTCATTTAGAAATTATTAAGGCAAAGCATTACGACATCCCAGGATAGACTTTTGATATTGGTAAAAAAAATACGATACCTTAGTTGTAAAATTACGATACCGTAGTTATAAAATTATGACATCCTTGTAAGATCTTTGATATAGGCTCAAAAAATATTACGATACCCCAGTTGTAAAATTACGACACCCTAGTTAGAAACTTACAACACTTATTCAGAAAATGGGCTGCACCGCCCCTGGTCTGCACACAAATTTTAAAAAAGGTTGAACGGTATTAATGCACGTCACGCTCAAAACTTAAGATGGTATCCCTGCTATCTCATCCTATCCTATTGCATCGAGCCATATAAAATGCACCCAATAAGAAGAGGCGGTAGCCTACGTAAGATTTGCTGCACCATAGGCAGTATACAAAGACTTTTACAAGTGGGGGATATACTTGACTGATCAATGTGCTCTATTTTTCGGAGGCTTGAAATAGCAAAAGAGGCCCAAAATTGTGATTAGACAATTTCTTCTCCTTGTTTTAATGGTGCACATGTAAGTGCACCGTTTATTATAGATGTTATGCCTCTCTCTTTCTTATATTTAGGAGTATGCAAAGTGTAATGTACATAACAAATAAGGTTAGTATTGATAAATTAAATATAGCCATAAAAGCATGAATTAGTTCAAAGGCTTAGAGATGATGACTTCATGAAGGACCACCTCTAAGGGACCATTCAACAATTATGGAAAAAATCTATCCTATAATTACAATGGAAGTACATACATTGTAGGTCCTTTGATTCTGGATGTGGAATACATTTTTTTACCGGTGTTGTATGTTGATATTGCATCAGTTGCAAATTTGATGGATTAATGGAATAAACCTTTTATGGGGACTAGATTGCATCAAAATCTTGAGAATAGATTGTTGCTGGGTTTAAAATTCTTTGCAATAGCTTGTTTCTTTCCCGCTTCACTTTTTCTTTTCTTCTTTTGATTAAGTTATAAGTCCTTTAAATCCTAAATATGCTAAGATGGTACCTTCTGATGTTTAATGATTTTTTTCCCTTTATATTGCCTTTTTGGCTTATTATCTGATGTGATTATAACACTCCAAGCTCATCCGCTCGCCCAATTAACCTCGTTAGCAGGTCGAAACTACGTAGCCCAAAAACTTGAGTAAAATTTAATGGATAGCAAGTGGACATAAGTTATAAGTATATAACACATTACTTTTTCATCCAATATGGACTAAACTTGAGGTATCATAATCTCACCATCTTATAATGCGACGTCCTCGTCGTACACTACAAGCTAGCTAGAATCTACCACGAGTTGGATCATTGATGCTGCAAGGGTAGCTCCACGCCATGGCAAAAATTTATCATTATTCTATGAGTAGCCCTTTCATCATGCCCACCAACTTTTGCACACTCAGATCGGCTTTAATTCCATTTGTAATGCCCCAAGCCCATCTGCTGGTAACCATGTGGCTCAAAAACTTGAGTGAAAGTTAATGGATAGCAAGTGGACTTGAGTTATAAACACATTACACATTTCTTTCCTATTAATGTGGAACTAAACTTGGGTATCATAAATTTTTCTTCTTATAATGCGACATCTCATCGCATGCCACAAGCTAACCAAAATCTACCTTCGAACTGGGTCATTGGTACTGTAAGGGTATGCCATGATGGGACTCTAGCACCGTTTATGGATAGTCATTTCCTTATGCCCACCAACTTTCACATACTCGGGTCGACTTTGATACCATTTGTAACACCCCAAGCGGTCCAATTAACCTCATTAGTAGGCTGAAACTACGTGGCCCAAAGCCTCAAGTGAAAGTTAATGGGTAGCAAGTGAACTTGAGTTATAAGCACATAACACATCTCTTTCCCATCCAATATGATAATATTCTTTTCCTAAAGCTGAAAAGCAAATTTTTATGTAATGGGACCAATGTCAAGAAATCAATCAATTTTTGGCAAAGAAGAATTGCCACATGACCTAAAATGAAGTAGCTGCCATTAATCTGATGGATTTCTCCAGACTTATATGTCAATGACTTCACAAAATGCTCCACTGATGAGTTCATGTAGAATGTAAAGGATCTCTGTCTTGGCTATTTGATTCTATAAGGGAAGAATGTCGCAACAACCCAATATCGTTCCAGTGTGAGATCATGCAGTTAGAATGGTATGATGGGTTTTGCAAGTTTTACCATCAAAATAAACCCTTCTATTCAAGCAGAGATTGCAAAGAAATAGGCCACTTGTGTAGCTATTGTAAAGTTGGTTATAAATATCATAAGCTAATGTTTGTATTAAAGCTGGATCATTTTTTAAGGAAAGATTCTGTTGTCCCTGATATTTGGGTTGGAGAGACATGCCTTATTGCCAACATGTATTTACATAGGACCAGTTTTACCATGGAATGTTTAAGTGTGTTTAAAAGAAACTGAAACTAAGGTAGATAGGGTTGGCCTGAGGAAAGCCTTGTTTGTCCAACAAGTTTGCCTTGGATGACCGAGACTTTTAATGTAGAATGGTTTTATGATTAGCGTAGTTAAATTCATTTCGAACTTAAATTGGACTTATTATAGATCAAATTAGATGCAAATATGATTCAATGACAGTTTCTCATGGTAGTACAACATGACCATTCTCCACTATATTTTTATCAGATTGCATTATATATAGAGGGAAAGCAGATTCATGTGTTGCTATGAAATTAGAAAAAAGAGCACGTAAGAGATGTTAAAAGATTGGTTTTTCTGTTAAATTATTAAAGTAAATTTTTGGAATAATTTTATCTAGTAAATATATTAGTAGTTCTTCAATGTACTTGGGAGCTTGCACTAGTATGGGAGACCACAATCTCATAAAAACCCTTACTATCGTTAACCTACTTTATCTATTTCCTAAGCAGAACCATGCATTCTTACATTTTCCTAAGACCAACATTAACCCACTGCATCTATTCCCTATAAGCTTGACCATGCACTCTTACACTTTCTTAAGCAATTAATTTTTCTCATCTTTCTATGATCAAGAACTTCATTAAATATGTGTCATGCTTGCTCTACTATCAACTACTCCAAGAACAAAAATCTCCATCTCCCTAACTTGTGCAAGCTTACCAAAAACTTTATCTTGTATGCTGATGATGAATTAATGAAATATTTTGCCCTCTTTATCTTTTGGTGCTCTTTTTCTCTTTGGTTTCGAGTCTTGGACTAGTGTGAAGTGTTTTCTTCCACTAATTAAAAAGTGAGTAGTTCATCAATGCTCATCTCTCTCCACATGGTATCAAAGCCTCACGGGAGTTAACAATGCTTGTAATCTTTTCTTGGTGAAAAAGAGCGATATACCAAAAATGGATCATCTGGGCATTCGTGGTAGTCTGACATCAAGCTTCTTAACAACTCTAATTACAAGATATGGAAGACTTGCTTGGAGTCTTATCTTGTTGGTGAAGACTTGTGGGAGATCATTGGAGGCAACAGTCGGGAAGCTCCAACAAATGCGAAGGATTTCAAAAAGTGGAGGATGATGAATGCTAAGGCAGAATTCATTTTGAAGAGGATGATCTCTCATGATTTGTTTGAACATATTATTGGTTGTAAATTGGCTTTCAAAATTTGGAGTACCTTGATGAATTGTTCAACAAGAGGAATGTTTCTCGGTTGCAATTTTAAGAGAATGAGTTAACCAATACAAAGCAAGGTGATCTCTCCATATCTTAGTATTTCTTGAAGATAAAGAATTTTTGTTTGGAGATTTCACTTTTGAATCTAGATGAGCTAATTTCGGAGTCCCGAATGAAGCGGCTAATTATTGGAGGGCTTGACAAAAGGTACATTCCATACTGCACTTTTATTCAAGAATGGGAAAGGCAGCCATACTTGATGGAGCTTGAGAACCTTCTTTCTTGTCAGGAGTCTTTGGCTTGTCAAATGGCAGGATGTTCCATTTCTAGGGGAAGGAAGATGCTCTCATTTCATATTAAAAAAAGAAATTTTGATAAAGGCAAGGAGAAGAAGGCTAAAGGTGAGGAACCTCTATTTAAAAGTGATCATACAAATCGAAAAGGGTCAAGATGTTTCCAATGTAACATGATCATGCACATAAAGAAGAATTGCCATATGAAGTTAAAGCCGAGTAATGTTGCCGAGAAGGAAGACAATCCAAAGAAAGAAAATTAGGGAAAGTGTTTTGTGGCAAACTACTACAGTAAATGCCATGTCTTCTATTAACTTTAATGAAGATTGGATCATTGATTCAAGACATGGTCATTATCTCACCAATGACATTTTGAAGTTCTCTTTTATTCTGGATCACAATGGTAAAGAACTTATCATCATAGCAAACAATACTATCCATATGATAGAAAAGCAGGATAGTATTACTCTTGTAAATGAAATTAATCCTATCACTTTGAAGAGTGTTTATCATGTGCTTGGGATGAAAAGGAATCTCTTTTCAGTGGCTAATGTGATAGGTATTGGCTACTTTATGTTGTTGGGCACCAATGATGTAAAGTCTCTCTAAAATATTTATTATTTAGAGGAGGATGTTGTTCACATCGGCAAGAGAGCAAAACATCTATACACTACGTAGAGATTTAAGAATAACGATGCTAAAAAAGTAATTTACGACGCTTTCTTAGTCGGAAAGCCACATTCTGACGGGTGTGAAAAAAAAATTTACCGACTTCTGGAAGCATCGGGAAAATTTTTCCGACGCTTTAAAAACATGGCATTGGGGTGCCTATTTTTTTTCCGACGCTTTAAAAAGCGTCGGCATCAGAAATATGGCTCAATTGCGGCTTTGGCGCGCCTAATTTTTTTTCGATGCTTTAAAAATCAGAAATATGGCTCAATGTTGGCACGACTACTTTTTTGTCCCGATGCTTTAAAAAGCGTCGGCATCGAAAATATGGCTCAATTTTAAGCGGGTCAAGCGGTAGCTGTTATGCAATAAATAGCTATCAATACACATTATTAATTGCAATCTCTTATAATAATCCTTAATATGTCTATAAGCAAAACTGGAGCTCTGCCTCATAACACAAGGACTTTGAATGGATTAATAAGATAGTTTTTGCTACTGCAATAGGAAAGTGAGACAAAAGCATATGCCAAGTTAATGCACACCATGAATTAATTATCAAACCTTCATAACAAAAATAATGTGTAAATTAAGAATATCATGAATTTAATAATGTGCAACTAAAATAAGGAGTGCATAATAATGTGTAAATTAAGAATATCATGAATTTAATAATGTGCAACTAAAATAAGGAGTGCATGAAGCTCTGTTACTAAAATCTTGACAAGCACAAAAAGGTCCAGCAGAATCACTGATGAGGTGAAAGATTTCTGGACGCCTGCCGCAATATATAGTTTTGTTTTGGTGTTTATAGCACGATGCCTCAGCTAGGCTTTGTTTGGATCTTTGGAGGGAAGGAAGGAGAGAGTAAAAAGAAGGAAATGGATGGAAGGAAAGGAAGGGGAAGGAATGGTTGCTCTTCTCTCTTGTTTAGAAAGGATGAAAGGGAAAGGAAGGGTAATATCAATTATCTTGTTTGGATAGAGAGAGGGAAAAGAAGGGGAAGAGTTATGTGACAATTATATCCCTTCAAAATAGGAAATAAACTGGGGAGTGAAAGAATGAAGAATAGAAAATAAAGGGGTATTTTGGTCTTCCCAGAAAGTATGACTTAAACTTTTCCCTCCCCAGCTTACCCTCCGATTTGGGGGTTAACAAATTTACGCTCGCTGGGAGGAAAAGGAGGGGAACCGGTTACTCCCATTCTCTTCCCCCTCTTTCTTTTACCTCCTCCCAAACAAGATAACTTGTGACCTTTTACCTCCTTTCCCTTTCCCTCCCCTCCATTCCCTCCCATCCAAACAGACCCCAAATCATGTTCCCAAGGCCCTCATTTAATCCCTCAGAACCACGAAAATGATCATCATCCAATTTATATGGGTCAACTTTTATAAGACACACTTCATTATCCACATCTTTTAAAACACAGCACTGCAAGATAATTCATTAACACCTAATTTTGTATTCTTAATTCCTCTCCCCAGGCCAGTGAAGTGAATCTAAATTGAATATTTTTGTGCTAAAGTTTTTGTTATCCATACAAATCAATTCATTTTTCATCACTTTCTTGAAACCATAGTGATAACAACACAACCACTTACTTTTGTTCAGATGGAGCAATGCCCAGGACATTAGAAGTAACTCTTATTTACATGACCATTTATGAGCTACTCTAATGTCTAATTTACCTATTTTAGACTTTTCATCATAAACTCTCTTTCACTAGAAGAGCCCTTCTTCAATATTGTTAAAGCATATTTTAAGTTGAAAATGTTCCAGTATGGTTTACAGTTATGCATCAATCCACAAACACACCACATATTACATAAAAAAATTACTGAAAAAAAGAGGAAATGAAGTATATGCTTTTCGTAACCAGAATAATTCTAGCTAAAATATTATGATGCCTCTCTATGCTACAGCACCAACATGCTTGCATCCAAAATACACATGAATCCTGGATGTTTGCTCCAGTATATGGATGCACGTCCATAGAAATCATAGGTAAAGTCTGCAATTTAACCAATACTATGCAGATACATAAATAACATTGGGTCACCCCCCTCATTGGCTCACCACGGCATACCAAAGTGTACAGATGACACCGGCACTTCTCAAAAATATCTTGATAACAAAGATTTTAGCAATAGAAGTATAGAACCAAACACTACTTGTCCACCAAAGTGAGCACTTGAAACATCATTCTGAACATACATGCTATTAAAAGAACAAACTAGGACCAGATTGAACTATAATATAGGATATAAACTTTTAGAACACCCAAGACTACAATTTATTCCAAGTACAAGAAACGCTTTGAGTACAGTAGAAAGGATCTAACCACTAGAAAGGATCTAACCACTAGATTTTCTTTCGTTGCACAAAAGATATTGCATAATCCCATGGCAATATGCTGTGAAAATAATCCAATGAAACTTGCTACCCCATAATGTTTCTCACTATATCAAACTCATTAAGAATACACCATTTTCTCTTGATCAATCTGTGGCAATCTAAATTATATTAAATCTATACAATGCAATCATAACAAACATAAAATCACATTGCATTCTTCACATCCAAATTAAAATTTCAAATATAAATTTACTACAATCAACTAAGAGATAGTTTGATACAATATAAATTTAACAAAATTTAAAAATACATGAAATGAAAGATATAAAATAAAAAAAGCGAGGTCAATGATCTGCAGGAGGAAAGTTGTCACCCTGTCCACGAGGATATGAGCTCTAGGAGCCTATAAGAATAATTAAAAATATTTAATTTGCTCAACTATCAATTACAATATAATAGATAAATAATTGATTTAATATAAAAATATATAATTAAAAATATATGTATTTACCTGATGTGGAACAAATATCTGTACGATAGATGTAAGCCGCTCAATGTGCTCTCTCATAAAATCCATCACTGCACGATCGTCGGCACGGCTCCGTTGCATCTCCTCCATCGCTGCTCTGTCTGCGATATGGCTCTGTCGCATCTCCTCTATCTTCTGCTAAAGTTTATGAACACCATCTGCAGCATTGTAGCATCACGTGCACGTCTACTCATCTCAGATATCTGAGTGGGGGTGACTCCAACTCCATAACCCCTCACTCGACCATAGCGCTCGGCCCCATCAGCTTCGTAAACACCTCGGCCTCAATGCGACTACTCTGCATAGATGCTGTAGAGTCATCGACACGTTCAGCAATAAGAGCTGTAGCTCTTTCCTGTATTAATTTAAAAAAATTAGTTAGATCTTACTGAAAAAAAATCAAATTAAAATCGTTGCATGAAATAAATTGTAATAAATAATTACATAAAAGTCTCTCGACTAATCTCTGACAAAAGTGCCATCATCGTGAATATGAGTCATCCAGTAAAACTCCACCTTACGGGGTTCTCGCCCATGCTCATCCATCTACAAGAAAAATTATAGATATCGCAATATGCTTTCATATACCTTTGGGGCTGATGCAATTCAAATTAATTTCAAGTCATAATAAAGCTTAAAAGCAAACACATAGGAGGTGCACTTTCGAAGAAGAAAAAGAGTAAGCTCTAGAATTCGCCTTGTATGCTTAGCATTGTGTTAGTTTATTTAGCTTGCAGATTGGAGGCTTCAGAATGTTCTGACAATAATCTTTGATGATCAGGTGTTGTTTATAGTGTGTATGATGAGGTTCCAGCATGGCCAGGGCGTGAAAGGGATTGTGCTGAAGAGAGATGCTATTTTGGCCTGAAAACAGCTCAAGGACTAATTGAGTTTGAATGTGAGAACTGGACTAGTAAACAGATGTGGGTGGATGCAGTACAAAACCTGCTTTGACAAGTAACTGCTAGTTCAGAGCAAGTAGAGCCCTCCCTGGAAGTACTAAAACTCAATCAGGAGAGAGTTGTGGACAACATTCAGTTCTAGTCTAAAGCAAGTTGTCTACATCCTTATAGAAGGAATACTCAATCCATATCGTTGTTTGTTGTTTCTCCCCTCGCTCATAGTGTTATGGAAACTATGATAGGATAATCTGATGTTTCTACCGACAGCATATTGTTACATGCGAGATTACATAGCTTTTACCAGATAGGATAATCTGATGTTTTGGTAATATAGTGAATGATGTTAATATTGAATCAAATGTGTGATCCTGGATGTTACAATAGGAGCCTGGATGCTAGCCATGAATGTCAATCATGAGAACAATCAGGATCTTTGTTCACCTGACTGTACGGCATCACGGTTGCTGTTTGGGATATTCCAAAATGTTCAGGTTTGTGTTTTGATGCTATTCTAGCCCTCTTGGAAACTGATTCGTGGCAAAGAATTCATCTAAATGATTTATATTATGCAAAATGTGGACTTCTTTTTCCATAAATCTTGAAGATGTCCTATAAAAAGATGCAGTATGGACATAGGGACTAGTGAATGATATTCAAATTTTGTTGTTGTAAAAGATAACTATTTATTGGATGTCTTATCCTGAAAAAAAGCATGTCAGAGAAATACTTTTGTGAAATATTGTTGTCTCTCAGTTATAAAGAAAATCATATTAGTGAGGTTTACTGATTCCTAAAAGGTGGAAATGGAGTAGTGCAGTTATGTATTTTAATCTCCTATGTTTGGCATGGTACGAGAAATATGGAATTTTGAAGCATTATTTCTCTAATTGAAGGAAATGAAGATGGTCAAGCATGATTCAAAAAGACCACAATGATGACAATATAAACCAAACAGGTAGGATGGATATCAAATGGAAGAATTCTGATACAACTGAATTAATGGATCCTTCATTTTTATCTACAAGAAAAAGATCTCAGCTTATTCTCTTATCATCATCAGTAGCCCACTAGAATCCTAGATCAAGTCAGTTATGTTTTCTTTCTAAAGAGATACCAAAAAAGGTTATAGATATAGCCATCGTCATATCACTCATCTAATTTTGTCCCCATCTGATTCATAGCTGAGACCGTTACATTGCCAGTACAGTGTCCTATCTCTTTTTGAGACCAAGAATGGTGGCCATCATCCGACAGGTGTTGGCTTAAATCTTGGGCAAGGGAAACCCAAGCTAAATGAATCCAAGTGGCTCACATTCTGCTATTTTGACAGATCATGAAAAACTTACTAACGTTAGCTATGAACTCCAGGTGTCAAATCAGTTTAATTTTTACCAAATGCAAACATCAGCATTTGGGAAGGTTTCAGCATAGTATAGCATCTGTAAGAATGGGAAGGGACTGTGCGACTGGATGATATTTTGTGCAAGTTGTGGTCATGCTTCGGTTGAATATGTTTATCTAAATGGAAACAAGTTCACTGGAACATTGCCGAGCAATCCATCAGATTATCAATGGTTAGTTGTATTGGATGTCCACAACAACCAGTTATCAGGTACGATACTAGAGAGTATAGGACTCACTACCGCTCTGGAGTACCTTAATCTTGGAGGAAATTATTTCCATGGAAAAATACCACATGATTTATGTAATCTAACATATTTTCTGGTGTTAGACTTATTTGGAGGAAATTAATTTATTCCACATGTATCACGGTAGACATGTATCACAATATATCATTATAATAAGTAAATGCTTTGATATAAAAAATATAAATTTATACAATTAAGGAACATACGAACTCTTGTCTGACTCATGCATAACTCTTGGATTTGATGTATGAGGAGCAGACAGGGCTGCTCGTGTAGCTTTACCAATATTAGAATATGTCTACAAAATTAAGTAAATATACTTGTTATATTCGAAAGTAAAGCATACATGTATATATAATGTACAATAAAAATCAAATATTTTAATAGTATCTTAAAAGATTAAATTATAAGATACCTGTTCCCTCTCTCAGAACCAGTAATGAACCAACTCCATCCATTGATGAGGGGGTACATCAGGAGGACAAGTACCAACTACCTGCTCCTCGGTCATATTCAGCAACTTGTGCTTCATTTTAACTGTGCCTTATATTCTTTCCATTTTCGGTTGAGAGACTTCATTACAAAATCATGAGAGGATGGCGGTAGTAGAAACTTGGCCTGTAAAAGAAATATCATAGAACCATAGCTGCATGCATCAAGGCTATTGGCAACCATGCTTCTAGATTCACTACTAGAGGCTAAACCGTTGGCGCAGAAGAAATCGTGCGACCGCGGGAGGGGGGTCGTGGAAGGCACCTTTAGCAACCGCTTCAGGCAGTCACCGTGGCGGTCGCAAATGCCCATTATAAATCAGGCACTTTCCCCTTTTCCCTATTTCGCTCCGACCACTTGCCCTGCCTACAATCCTTCCACTATTTTTATTCACGGAGGTGTTTTATCGCCCTCTCTCCCTGGCTTTGGATCTTGCTTCCGTCCAAGATAAACCCTAGCCTCCATCGTCTTGCTCGGGATCTCGTTGCTTGGGCTCTTGGACTCCTTGTTCTTCGAATCATCGATTCGAGGTGCGACCCTCTTCTTCTCTGTCTCCCTCGTCCCGCCAGCGTGATCTGTGTATTTATGCTTGGTTCCGCTTTGTTTTGATGTACCTTGCGTTCTGATGAAGCTTTCACGTGTCATGCCTGTGTTCGATCCAAAAATCTTGTTGAGATTTCGTGTTCTAATTGGTCAAAAATTCGTTCTTCTCTATCCAAATTCTGGCTTTCACTTCGCTCTTAGGTTTTAGTTTTTCAATCTTGTTGGTACTGGATATTCTAAAAACTTCGGGTCTCGATGCAAAAATTCTTGCGAGATTCAAGTTATTATGGTTAAAATCCGGTTGATGTTATACGACTGGTCTGATTGCGCTTGTAGTTTCTTGATTGCTTAGGGTTTTAATTTATTTTTCTTCTATTTCCTTTTTTTTCCTCTGCTTCTACGTTTGGTCTTTGAAAAAAAAGCTGACCTTTTGCCATCGAAAAAGAAAAAGCCGCCGTCTTATTTCTCTTTTTTGGAGGTAAAAGGGGCAGTCCGTATTATGTTGTAGCTGTGTGTTTGTTATTGCTCGTCAAGATACGGAAGGTAGTGGTATATAAAGGTCTAATGAATCTGGAGTATTATTTATATATTTATTACATACATGCGTACAATCATAAAATTGATAGGTAGTATATTAATTTCGTGGCTGCCACCTATATATCTCATGGCTTGAACAAATTTAAAGGGACTAATTTTGCCCTTACACAACATCATAGTATTATTGATGACGATTTGAGGTTGATGATGAATTTGAGTTATCTTTGTATGCGAATTGATGATATTGGTAAAATTCGGGCACTAAATTCTGCTGCTTCTTTTTGAATTATCTTTGAATATTCTAACAAATTATGAATCAAATTATTCTTAATTTTGAATTTAATCCCTCTTTTTTCAGAACACAGGAGGTCAAGTGAAGCTAGTGAGGCAGACTCTAACCGGTGAAAGTTTTTACTCTTTTTTCTTTTAAAGTAATCTTCATTTTTTTTAATTTATTTGTCCATGCATTGCCTAGCAAGTTATTTGTCCGTGCATTGCCTAGCAAGTTTACGGCTAGGTAAATTGTTACGTTTGCCCTATCTCTTAGGCTAATTATATTTACTTATTCATACTTTCACAGAAATACTTAGCGACATGGATAAGAGTTGGATTGATCTGCCAAATAGGACGTCTAGGGAATATATAGAGGGGATTAAGCAGTTCATTGCCTTCACCAATGGGTTTGATAGTGAGCACATCAGTTGTCCCTGTAGAAAATGTGCGAACCATTATTACTACACACGAGATATTGTACGAGAGCATTTGATTCTAAATGGGTTTTTGAAGAATTACAAGAATTGGATTAGACATGGGGAAGATTATGTTCCTTAGTGCAGAGAGGAAAGAGTTGAGATGGAGGTCGATGTTATGACAGTTGATCTGATGATCGTGATGCTAAATGATATTGCATGCGGGTTAGCACCCGAAGATAGTTGCTGTGAGACTGATAGGGTGGGTGGGAGTAATCCTCGCTCAGGTGCAGATGAAAAAGCATTAAGATATTTTGAAATTCTGGATGATGCGCAGACCGAATTGTATCCTGGATGTACGAATTTCAGTAAATTATCTTTTATTGTCGAGCTGTTACACTTGAAGGCTTTGAATCAGTGGACGGACACGTCCTTCAACATGCTACTCCTGCTATTACACAAAGTGCTCCCATTCGATGCAAAGCTAGTTGAGTCCTACTACCATGCTCGCAAGTTAACTGAAAACTTAGGCTTCACATATGAGACTTTCGATGCATGCCCAAACAATTGTATGTTGTTTAGAAATGAGAATGCCGACCTCGATACGTGTATTGTGTGTAAAACTTCAAGGTGGAAGGACAATGGGGTCGGTCAGAATCGTCAGAGTAATTCACGAAGTGTTTTGAATCGTGGGAAGCTTGTCGCTGTAAAGCAAGTGCGATATTTTCCACTCAAGCCAAGGCTAAAGAGGCTTTTTATGTCATCTAAAATTTCTAAATTGATGCGATGGCATGCAGAGCATGGTAGGGAGGATGAAAAGTTAACCCACCTAGTGGACTCCCCGGCATGAAAGGATTTCGACAAGAAACACCCCAACTTTGCTTTGGATAGTCGTAGTGTGCGGCTTGGGTTGGCTGCAGATGGTTTTAGCCCCTTCAGGTCCATGACCAGGGCAACTCATAGTACATGGCCAGTGGTGTTGGTTCCGTACAATCTTCCTCCTTGGTTATGTTTGAAGCAACCTTTTCTGATCCTATCCACTCTATCTTATTGACGGACCAACGGGCCCTGGGGATAAAATTGACATGTATATGCAGCCTTTAATTGACGAGTTGAATGAATTATGGGCCGAAGGTGTGATGACTTTTAATTCTGAAGGAAATGAAATGTTCAAACTTCGCGCTGCATTATTATGGATAATCAATGACTTCCCGGCATATGCGAATTTGTCAGGTTGGAGCATGAAGGGGAATTTGCCTGTCCTTGTTGCAATCAGAGTAAAAAGTCAACCTGGCTAAAACATGGCAAAAAGTGGGCTTACACAGGTCACAGATGTTTTTTATCTCCATTGCATAGGTTCAGAAGGGATAAAGTGTCATTCGATGGCACTCGAGAATATGGTCCAACACCACAAATAATGACTGGGGTTGATTTGTTATCACAACTTGAACAAGAGCAAATACGCACAGTATATGATTTTCAAGATCTGTTAGCCCCTCCATTGCCTGCTATTCCTGGTGCGAATAGAAGGCGCAGTCATAACTGGAAGAAGAAAAGTATTTTTTACGAGTTACCATACTGGAAAGACAATTTACTGAGGTACAACTTGGATGTTATGCACATTGAGAAAAATGTGTGTAATATATTATGGACCCTTCTCGGTGTTAAGGAAAGTCCAAAGATAGTGCCAATACACGTCCTGATTTGCAGGAAATGGGCTTGCGGAAACCACTACACTTACAGTTGACATAGTCTAACAAGGCATACATGCCTCCTGCACAGTACACGATGAGTAAAGATGAGAAGGAGGCATTTCTTTCCATTTTGAAAGGGGTCAAGGTGCCTGACGGCTATTGTTCTAATATTTCTAAGTGTGTGAATATGAAAGAAAGGACTTTACAAGGTTTGAAGAGTCATGACAATCACATTCTCATTCAATAATTAATTCCTATTGCAATCCGAAATTGTTTACCTAATAATGTTGTTGAGCCCTTGATTGAGATGAGTAACTTCTTCAGACAACTGTGTTCAAGAGTCCATCGCACAAATGATTTGAAAAGTCTCCAGGATAGGATTGCGCTAACACTGTGTCATCTGGAGAAACTCTTTCCACCTTCATTCTTCGATGTAATGGTCCACTTGACCATACATTTAACAGGTGAAGCCTTGCTTGGTGGCCCTGTCCAATTTCGGTGGATGTATCCTATTGAGAGGTACCTGAATACGTTAAAAAGTTATGTGTGTAACAGAGCTCGTCCAGAGGCATCAATAGCCAAGGGTTATTTGATGGAAGAGTGTACTAATTTCTGTGCTGCATATCTTAATGATGTTGAAACCAAACTTGATAGGCCCTTACGGATTAATGATGGTCCTATTGGGGAGGGAACACCATTTGATCTAGATAACATCGACTGGATTCAAGCTCATCGATACGTGTTGTTTAATACTCCATCAGTTGTGGCGTTGATTCAGTAAGTGAATGCTCATTCATATATTTAACTTGTTCGTGTTATGTCTAACTCAATCAAGCTTGTCATTAACACATGTTGTTCTGCATTACAGGACACACATCGATGAGCTCAAACGGACATGCCTCGTGCGACAGATAATCAAATTTGGCAGTCCCATTTTCAATCATTTCACGATTGGTTCAAGAATTATGATGTATAGATATGGTTGTATGTGTACATATGGTTGTATGTGCTTCAATTTGTTCTTATCATATTAGTTTTTCACAGCTTTATTCAATGATTACGTTAATTCTGTAGGTGTACAATTTACGACGAGCGAGTAAAGGTACTTTGACTGATGAAATGAACCAACTGGCTGATGGTCCGTTTATAACAGCACGACGTTACACAACTTGTGATGTCAATGTATTTCGATTCTGCGTCAAAGAAGTAGATGAGAAACAAGCAACACAAAATAGTGGTCTAGGGTGTCCTTCTATCGATGTAGGTTATTATTATGGCCAGTTGAAAGATATCATTGAAGTCATATATAGTCACGGATTAAAATTTTTGTTATTCAAGTGTGACTGGGTCGATCCAATCCGTGGGACTAAAGTTGACAAGTATCAATTTACGTTGGTAAATTTCAACAATTTGTTATATTGAGATGAGCGAGTAAGTAATGAACCCTACATATTGGCTAGGCAAGCTGAGCAAGTTTACTATGTTATAGATCCCATGGATCCTAACTGGCAAGTTGCAATTAAAATGTCAAGGAGGGGGGTGTATCAAATTGAAGATAATGAGCCAGATATTGATGCATTTCTCAGCAAGTTCTTGACCAAAATGTAATATTTCAACGTGATGAGGATGTCAACTGGGTTAGAGAGACCGTTGAAGGAGATACTATCGACTTGCATGACCAGTGAACTATTATCTCCTTTTTTCCTTCTCAATTTTGCTTAAGAATATGTTTGACTTTTTGTTTACGAATGGTTTTAGTTATTATGTGCAATTTATTTATCTTATGAACATATAAACAGATATGTCCAGACGTAAGAGGAGAGAGCGTCCACACACGATGGACGAGTTTTTACATCAGAGCCAAGCTCGTACGCTGACGAGGGACCCTAGTCGACGGATGCCTACGGACCATGATCCACATACACTCTTATGGGTCCCCCCGTATCGACACCTGCACCAGCACGATTTAGATCTCCCCAGTCCATGCCAGTAGGGCCTTCTCCATCTACAGTTGGTGCATCGACCTGCACACATACTGGTATAATTTCATTTTTATGTTTAACAATTATATAAAATAATTTAGTTTTATTTAACTAATAAGTTTATTGTTTATAGCTTCTACTACGATGAGTTCATCTTTCAGTAGGGGAGGGGCCCAGCTAGAGGGATTCCTTCATGGAATGCTGGTACCCGTTATGATGTGCAATTTGACGACACATTTCACCCAGTTGGAGAAGGGGCTCGTCCGTTTATCAGCCAGTTGGGGCATATGGTTCGAGACCCACATAGATTTCCCCTGACTATGCTTGATTGGACAGCTTTTCCTCAGGATACGATAGATCGACTCTGGGGGGGAGGTTAAGGTAAGCCGCTGAGTTCTATCTTAGCTTCAAGGTTCTTATACGATGTGTCAATTTAGTACACCTTGACTACTAAAATTTCTTGTCCTACGCAGGACAATTTGAGGTCATGTCCTGATGATTTTTGTCCAGTGTGCTTGGCAAAGTGTCAAAAGTTATGGAAAGACCACAAGAACAAGGTAAAGAAAGAGCATTGGGAGAAGAATGTGGACGACCCAGACCTTCTTCAGCGAGTCCCAAGGGGCGTTCTCCCCTACAGTGGCCTGAGTTGGTCCGGTACTGGTCGAGTGAGAAGGCAAGGGTGAGTAGTTCAACCTATTTTTTGTTAAATTCATATGAAACATTCGGTGTAAACTTATAAACACGACCCAAAATGAATGCAGGAAGAGGCAGAGCGAAATTCTCAAAATCGCTCGATGCAGGGCCTGCTCACAAGCTTGGGACTCGACACGTTACGCAGATCCGGTACGAGGTAAACTGTCACGTTAGACCATACGTGTTTTGATTGTTGACGTAGTTTGTATTCATATATGTAGATGACATGATTTATCCTTCGACAGTTACGTGAGCGGGGTGCACCCACCGATCGGATGTCTGTGTGGATGGTGAGTCGCAGGCTCGACCATCCTGAGGTTGCAGCTCTTGTAGTAAGTATTTACCTTTACACAATACCTTTTTTAACCTATTATGAGATTTATTGATTTACTATTCTAATTTGGTTGCTTTCTTGCACAGGCCTAGTTTGAGGCTCGATTGGCCGAGCTGCCAGAGGAGGAGCGACAGGTAGTTGCTAGGCGGGATGAGATATTCCACACCATCATAGGCCATGATGGGCATGGATACACACTTACATACGGCACGAGCATACCACATTCGACAATCATGCGAGCGGAGTCATCCGGATGTAGTTCATCCCAGGGCTCACGCCTGCGAACTAATGAGGAGGTGGCTGAGTTGATCCAATCTCTTCACCAGCAGATGGATGCGCGTATCGAGGATCTTCGGGTAAGGATGCAGGTTGATGCAGGCCGAGGTGCAGGCTCAGGTACAGGAGCAGGTGCAGGCATTTAAGGCGGAGCTACAGCATCGACTAGCTCAAAGTGGTGTCCCTATAGCTGATGATTTAGATCCACCAATTCATACTCAGGTTCATAATTGAAGACATATGTATTTAAATTTAATTTAATTACTTTTAAATATATATTATTTATTTCTATTGTTAATCATATACTGTAATATTGTAGGCCCCAGACGCTGGTAGTGGTCACCAGGCGAGACATGAGGCAATTGGTGAGGGCATGCCTGATCCAGTAGGCTCAAATGAATAGAATCGGTATGAGTTTATGAATATTTTAAGTTTATTAATTTTAAATAATCTAAGTATATGTGGAAGAATGTATCGTACTCCATTTTTAGCTGTATCTATAAATTCCTTGTTATTCTTTATGCACATTAAAATAGAGACACTTAGTGACCTGTAGGAATAAACGGCGCGTGAATCGGACACTCGAGGGGCCCGGAATAGGACAATGTATGTTTAAGTTGAAACTTAAAACTTAGAAAACCAGACTTTGCCTCTAACGTCCCAAACATAGCATACGAGGTCCAATGCTCGTCAAACTTGAGGAGCACGATCTCTACGCCATTAGTGACTTGTAGGAACAAACGGCGCATGAATCGAACACTCGAGGGGCCCGGAATAGGACAATGTACGTTTAAGTTGAAACTTAAAACTTAGAAAACCGAACTTGGCCTCTAACGGCCCAAACGGAGCATACGAGGTCCAATGCTCGTCAAACTTGAGGAGCACGATCTCTACGAAATTAGTGACCTGTAGGAACAAACGGAGCATGAATCGGACACTCGAGGCATATAGAATCGTACAGAATGATTTTATTTTCAAAATTTTGAATTGTATTACTTTTAATATTTATTTTACATATATTTAATATTTATGTTTTATTGACTAATAAATTTAATTTTTTGTTTCAGGTTGATTGACTGGTGCTGCATTGGGACTACAGTCTTCTTTATGTTTTTTTCTAGGAAATTGTATTAGATCTTTTTATTTTTATTTTGGATTGGAAATCAAAGGCATTGCAGATTTATTAATATAGATAAATTGTTTTTTTATTAGCTTATACTTTTATTGTGTGTGTATAATTTAATTTTAATATTTAGTTTATATAATTTTGTAAAACAGGTATAGGTACCCAAACAAAAAAAATTCAATAACCAAAAATAAAATGAATTAGAAAAATAACAAAATCCAGTATTAGCGACCGCCTAGGCGGTCGCAAATGGCTCAAAAGGACGTCGCTAATGATGCATCAGAATAGAAAATAAAAAATAAAAAATAAAAAAATATAGTATTAGCGACCGCCTAGGCGGTCGCTAAAGGCCCTTCAGGCAATCGCTAATCTAGTTAAATTCTGCCCCCCATCTAGCGGTCGACAAATAACACAGACTGTGTTAGAAGAAATCCAACTAAATTTGATAAAAAGAATAGGAAAAAATGGTTTAAAATTTGTAATTACAAAATATAAATAGAATACAACAGTATCAAAAATACAATGTTTGAGTCTTGGCATGACCAGATAGGCTTCTTAGATTGCAGTGGTCCATATTACAGTAGTTGGTAAGCGGAATTCAGTTTTAGGACTATTGATATAAATAGCATTATAATAAATACAATTATAAGATGATGATTCAAAAAGCAATTCCCATATATGTTAATCACAACTTGTCATACATCCTCGTCCAGGCCTTTGAGCTTATATAAACTCGTTGCTTGTTCACGTTTTATGCAATTGGTAAAGCAAGGCAATTTTTTAACTGTACTTTAAATCTAAAAAAGACTGATCAGAAATAGGCCTTTCCACAGAAAATGGAAAAGAATCTTTCTTTAACTTATTTAACAGCTATAGATATCTTGCAGAATAAATGTCCAGATTGGATAATGATATCTCAACAGCAAATTTTATTTATTTTTTTAATAAAATGACTTTTGATCTGGTTCAAGATGTGTAGAAAGAAATCATGTTAACATGGTGGTCTCCTAGGCAATGATTAGATGGCCCAATATCGTAAAGGCAAATAACCAATTAGTCTGGACTCTGGACTAGGATAGTTTTGACCTCTACTGAGCTAGTGAAACACAACCAGCATCCTATAGAAATCTAAAATGCCTTACTTCCATTCTTATGGAATGAACCACATGTCCATCTTCTATGAGCACGACAAATATCTGAGCTAGTATGTGACAACTCAACCTCAGTATATAGCATAACTTAGTCAAGAGATTTTCTTGTATCACATCTGTTGTCATAATTGATCCCTAAAAATGGTTCGTTATTACTCGTTGCTATCCTCGCCAATGCCCACTTCTTCTATGCATTTTTAGTGCAATACCATCAGTTCCTTATTTCAAGCACTCCAAATCTCCATCTAATAGTCCATTAAACCTTGCTTTTATTGATGATATCAACCCCGAACTCTGATGACCATGAAAAGATGGCCTCTCCAGCCACCACTTCATAGCACTACAAGTTATACAATAGACAACTAACTGACCAGAAAGAAATAGGAAGAGTTCAAATCCTGCAAAAGTAATGGCATACATATATAGTAAATTTAGGACTCTTGAATATTTAATGTACATAACAAAATGATTACGATGAAAGAGGTTAGCAAATCCATTGCGCCAAAGTTGCATATATGATGTGTTTGCAGTCTGAGGAGGATCATTAAGATTCTATAACTCAACTATAATATAACAAGTATACAAAATAACAAATGTTTAGATTCAAATTTTTACCTGCACAACTCGTAGAATCTCAGCTTTATAAGTCGGAAGCATGTCATTCCATTTTTGCATAACTCAGTGGACACAGCTAATGCCTCCGTGCAACTGTTCCTAAAAAGGAACTCAATAAGATAGCAGCTTTTTTAATTGGCTGCCCTAGTTGATTGCACTCAATCACTATCTTCTCACCCTCGCGCATCTGCCATACATCTCGTACTCCATGGGTCCGCGTCTGTGTGTAACCCTTCCAGATTTGTCTGCATAAAAATAGATATAAGTATACTATAGTAAAAGTGTAAAGAAATTTTATCAAACTAAATAAAAAATAAATTACCCTGAATGTGTAGCTCATCGTCTCCTACACCGACAGTAGGATCATGATCCCCCGAGGATGATGGACCTTCAATAGACTGTTGTACCGAAGAACTGGATGCAACGTTCGGTACCGAAGAAGGACCAGCATGAACCTCCTGTGCTGAAGCAGAGGTGCCAGCCTGTGTCCGTGAGCGTGGCATAATATCACCTATCATTTACATCAAAGTAAGAGTTAATGAAAATAAATATTAATTTAACTAAATAATTACTACAAAATCCAATACATTGCAAAATTTAATACCAATAAGAATCAAGCATTATCATTTCCTTCAAATTCTGTTCTAAACAAGGATACCGTGGCATGTACATCATCAACCGGTACAAAACTGAATGGCATGGAATGGAAGTGTCATCATCTTTCAGTTGCTTTCCCATATCATATAAGTCCCTAGGTTTTATTTTAATAACAGTAGCCCAATCTTTATCTTTTGCATCTTGTACAAAAAATACTTGACGAGCTTGAGAAGAAAAAAATGAATGGATCATCTTTCAATAAGGCACCAGTATGTATCAACCTTGTAAAATTTACAAGTGTAAATCCATTTGCATCCTTTTTCAAACCCCTTGATGAGTTTATATCTACCCAATCACATCTAAATAATGACTTTAAAGATTCCATAGTATTCTAACTCATAAATATCTTTTAGTGCACCGTAATAAGTTTTTTCATCTGCTTCCACCATAACAACGCTATTTTGTATTCTTCTAAATTTCTCATCTTTAGTATGGAATTTAAAACCATTGATTATGAAACCATTATATCTATTGACGACTTTGTTAGGTCCTCGAGCTAGGGCTATTAATTCAGCTAAAAATTTTCTCTCCATCATCGTTGGTACCTAGAACATAATAAGGAATGTTAACAAGTTATTTGATGTTAAATCTATCCATATATTCTCTAAGTATATGTCAAACCTATTTTGAAAGCCATGTAGGAAATAACTCGACTAACCATCGCTGCTCAATCCTTGGATTAGGTCGAGTGCTATGATTAGCTTGTCGCTGAGACATTAAAAATTCGCTGCACAATATTTACTTTGTTCATTTAGAATAAAAAATATGATATTTAAACTTGAAATGCAATAAATCATACTAACCTACGATAGTCAGATATTATCTTACTATGGAGTAACACATAACGATGTACTTATGCCATTGATTTATGATCCAATACAATAGTTTCAATTTTTTCCATTACTCGCAGTTGAAAACTTATACAATTCTGCATTATCTATGAAATCACTATACCATTGAGGTCTATTAAACACTGTCTCTACACCTTGAAGATATCTTGAACAAAATGTCAAACACTCTTCAGCAATATATCCTTATGCAATCGAACCCTCTGGATAGGCATAAACTTTCAATCGCACAAGATACCTACAATATAAATAATTTTATAAGCATAGCATAATTATGATGCTACTTTTAAAATTTTAGTGTACCGATCAATACAATACATCATACTCTATAGTGTACCTCTCAATAGGATACATCATCTATAATGTACCGATCCACCCAGCTTGACTTCCGAAGCTAAGTGAATGAGTAGATGTACCATAATAGTAAAAAATCCAGGAGAAAAAATCTTTTTCATCTGACAAAGTGTAATAGTAACATCAGACTCCAACTGATCAAGCTCTCCAGGATCAATAACTTTTGAACATAATGCCTTAAAGAATGATGATAACCAAATTATTACTGCAAGAACTTGTTTAGGCACTAATAATCTTGAAACTAATGGCAAGATATCTTGCATCAATATGTGACCATCATGACTTTTGAGATTAGAAATTTTCATATCTTTAAGGTGCACACACCTTGAAATGTTTGATGCATATCCATCAGGTACTTTAATATTTTTAATACTGTAAGAATATAATTTTTTTCTTGAGGAGACATTGCATAAGATGCATGAGGCAAATAATTTCTATCATTAGAAAGCATAATGGGATGAAGCTCTGGTCGGATACCCAATTCTTTTAAATCCAGTCGTGCCTTCATGTTATCTTTGGTCTTTCCATCAAGATTCAACAATGTTCCAAGTAGATTATCACAAACATTCTTCTCTATATGCATGACATCAAGATTATGCCGAATAAGATTATGTTTCCAATAAGGTAAGTCAAAGAAGATACTTCTTTTCTTCCATATATGTTTGCTAGGCTGATTTGTAGAAGCTATGTACATCTTCCTTATTTTCTCTTTCCAAAAAGTTATCTAGATCTTCAAATACCTGTGCATCCATATTACTAATAGTTACTTCTTTTGACAATCCTTCTTGATCATTCCTTCCTCTTTTTTAGAAGACTTTGATAATTTATCATACGTGTAACTGATGGAATCCATTTGTATACGAACATTAGTTTCAGAAGGTGGAACAGGTACACATCCCAATTCTATGGTACCATCAAATAAATCTTTCTAAAAACGAAACGGATGATTTGGTTCTAACCATCGATGATATCTCATATAACAAAATTTTCCTCCATGTTTTAACCAAATTGAATGTGTCGAATCTGCACAACAAGGACATGCAACCCTTCCCTTTGTACTCTAGCCAGATAAATTAGCATATGCTCAAAATCATTAATAGTCCACAGCAAAGCTGCTTGTAGTTTAAATGTTTTACCATTTGAAGCATCAATTGCATCGACACCTTCCCATAATTATTTTAATTTCTCTATTAAAGGTTGTAGAAAAATATCAATATCATTTTCTGGACCCTTATCACCTGGAATAACCATTGAAAGATCAATGAGGATTGTTTCATGCACAACCATGGTGGTAAATTGTATGGTATTAGAACAACTGGCCAAGTGCTATATGTAGAATTTAGAGCTCGAAAAGGATTGAAGCCATCTGAAGCTAAACCCAACCGAACATTACGAATATCAGAAGCAAAATCAGAATGCCTAGTATCAAATGCTTTCCATGCTAGACTATCTACAGGATGTCTCAACATTCCATCCTTCATACACCCTTCATCATGCCATCTCATTAATGAAGCTATTTTCGATGATGAATATAGCCTTCTCAATCAAGGAATAAGAGGAAAGTAACGCAATACCTTCGCCGGTTTTTTTGTTTTGTTCATTACATCATCCTCATCCTCTTCATGAGTTGTCCATCGTGAAGATCCACATACATTGCATGACTCTCGATCAGCATTTCCAACATGATATAACATATAGTCTTTCGGACAACTATGGATCTTTTGATATCCAAGATCCAATTTGTTGATAACTTTCTTTGCTTCATAATAAGAGGATGGTAAATTGGTGCCTTCTGGAAATGCATCCTTTAGTAATTTAAGAAGCATGGTAAAACTCTTTCGGACCATCCATTCATATATTTTATATGAAATAAATGTATAAGAAAAGAGATCTTAGAAAATTTCAAACAATCCGGATATAATTGTTCATCTGCATCTTTAATTAAATTTTGATACCGAGCTGACTCAGTAGTTGATGATTGCATCTGCTCCTCAACAAATATTTGTTCCATAAATGTAGAACTATTACATATTCCATCCGTTCCATGTATATTAATTGAACCTTCAAAGTTTGAAGACCATGTCGAAAAGCATCTGTGATCAAACCTGTCATATCATCTCCTACAAGGTTATCTTTCATATTACCACATCCAATATCAGATGAGGAGGTTGATTACTTGATATTGGCAACATACATTCTCCATGAAAACCCACTCAGTATAACCTCTTGCAAAACCATTCCATATCAAATGTTCTTCAATAGTTTGTGGATCTAGAAAAGAATTTTACACATCGTCGACACGGGCATAAAATCTTTCCATTCAAACTACTTTTATCCATACAAATTTAATGAAATCACGAACTCCATCAAAATATTCTTTAGTATTTCTTTATTTATTTATCCAACTTTTATCCATTTTAGGATAAATGATCGATAAACAACCAATTTTATCCAATATCCTGCACGTATTTCATCATCATAAGTGTTCAATATTTACAAATATCTAAACAATCAGATACAACAACAATTCAAATACAAAGAGGTGCTGCGGCAACTCCTGACAGCCGATATCCCCAGGTGTAATCAACTTCTGTCGGAGGATAATCTCCGACTGGCGGTGGTCTCCACCCGGAGCGGTGAGTAGGAGCCATTCCATATTTAGATAAATTTCCTCCTCCCACCTTTTTCTTTCTTCTCTTTTTTTTTACTAACTCCAACCGGCATTGCGCAGTGATGAAGCTCCCGACCGCCAAGCTCAGGAAGGCCGCCGTCAAGAGGATGAGGACCCAGGGAGGGCCAAGCGAGGGGCAGCAAGCCCAGCCCCTAAGCATCCAACGGTGCGAGTTCCCCGCCACCCGAGTGCCGAGAGCCTCCAACCACATCGGAAGTGGATTTGACAGCCGACACCCCATCGAAGAAGGTGAGGTCGAGGGGGCGACAGATGAGCCCCAGGTGTCCGCCGAACCAACTCCAGTAGAGGCAGAGCAGAGCCGAGGCATGGGGCCATCAGTGGCGGTGAGCCTGCCCCTAGAGGAAATGCCGGCGGGCAGCCCCCCGCACGCCAAGCCCGAGCGCATCGAAGCCGCCGAGGGGAGCAGAGCCAAACCGACCCCCCATGGATTTTCCCTTATGAATGATGGGTGTCGATCGGAGCGGCTCATATCCCAGGTCATCCTGCCCGAGTTCAGGAGGAGCTCAGGCATCTGGAGGCATCCAGGTTCTTCAAGGAGGCCTTCGCGGCCCTCGTCCGAGGTAAGCAATCTTGTGACTTTGGCTTTAAATGACTGTTTGCATGACTGACACTTGAATGCAGGTGGCAAACTCCCTAGCGGCTACTAGGAAGGTCATCGGCGAGGGTGAGGCTATCATCCGCCAGGCCCGGTAGGACGCTGAGGAGGCCATGGCCCGAGCCGAGGTAGCAGAAAGGGCCCTGGAGGTGGCGAGAATCAACCATGCCATCGAGGCAAAGGATGCCGCCAATCGAGCGGAGGCCGATGCCAACCGAATCCGGGCAGCACTGAATCAGCTCGGAGAGGCCGAGAGCCTTATTAGGGCAGAAACATGCACATTGTCGAGCTGGACTCCATCATTCGATCGGCAGAGGCCAGGGCCGAGCGTGCTGAAGAGGCCGAAAGGAGGGCAGCCTCCATGGTAGAAGAGTAGAAGGCAAGCCCAAGGAGTAGAGGCTACCTGCCGAGGCCAGAGTCGCAACGGTAGTGGAAGAGTTTAGGGCATCAGATCGCTTTGCTGATGAGCTGGTCGAAGCCAACGCAGACGCCTATCTTCAAGGGTTGCCATGCCAAAGAGAAGGTGGCCCGGGTCCTGGACCTCCCCGTGCCATGGATATCGAGCCGGACCAAGGGTCCGAGGGGGGCCCCTCTGATGATGAGCCTGCGGCCGACCCTTGATTTTGCACTATTTTTCCCTTTTGTTTTGTACCAAGTCCGACTCAGTCGGCATTTTGTAAACATTTAGGAGCATCAATGAAATTATTTTTAGCTATCTGCAATGTATCATATTTTAAGTCCCCGGCTCGCCGACGTGGGACCCCTGGGGGCTGCGTCGGCAAAGGGGTAGTGTCCGTCCCCTTACACAAGTGACCTCGACTTAGTTGCCACGTAGGGCCGGACTCCCGAGAGAGCTGAAGTCGAACTCAGGGTTGAGCCCGCCCCGGGCCATCAAGTTTTGATGGGATGTTGGCTTCGGAACGCCGAGGTGACTCGGGCTTTTTAGCACCGATGGAGTGTCGGCCCTGGACTACCGAGGTAGACCCGGGCTTCTAAGCACCGATGGAGCATCGGTCTCGAAACGCCGAGGTGGACTTGGTCCTCTGAGCACCGATGGAGCGTCGGCCTTGGGACGCCGAGGTGGACTCAGGCATCTGAGCACCGATGGAGCATCGGCCTTGGGACGCCGAGGTGGACTTGGGCATCTGAGCACGATGGAGCATCGACCTTGGGACGCCGAGGTGGACTCGGGCATCTGAGCACTGATGGAACATCGGTCTCGGAACGCCGAGGTGGACTCGATCCTCTGAGCACGATGGAACGTCAGTCTCGAAATGCCGAGGTGGACTCGGTCCTCTGAGAACCGATAGAGCATCGACCTTGGGACGCCGAGGTGGACTCGAGCATCTGACACTGATGGAGCATTGGCCTTGGGATGCCGAGGTGGACTTGGGCATCTGAGTACCGATGGAACATCGGTCCTGGAATGCCGAGATGGTCTCGGTCTTAGACTGCCAAGGTAGACCCGGGCTTCTTGCCGGTGGTACACCGATCTTTAGTGCCAATGGTACATTGGTCTTTGGTACTGATGGTACATCGGGCTTGCAGTGCCGAGCTAGCCTCGGGCTTTTTGCTGATGGTACACTGATCTTCAGTACCAATGGTACATTGATCTTCGGTGCCGATGGTACATCGGGCTTACAGTGCCAAGCTGGCCTCGGCTTTTTGCCGATGGTACACCGGTCTTCAGTGCAATGGTACATTGGTCTTCGGTGTCGATGGTACATCGGGCTTGCAGTGCCGAGCTGGCCTTGGGCTTTTTGCCGATGGTACACCGGTCTTCATTGCCAATGGTACATCGGTCTTCGGTGCCAATGGTACATCGGTCTTCGGTGCCAATGGTACATCAGTCTTCGGTGCTGATGGTACATCGAGCTTGCAGTGCCAAGCTGGCCTCGAGCTTTTTACCGATGGTACATCGATCTTCAGTACCAATGGTACATTGGTCTTCGGTGTTGATGGTACATCGGGTTTGCAGTGCCGAGATGGCCTCGGGCTTTTTGCCGATGGTACACCGGTCTTCAATGCTAATGGTACATTAGTCTTCGATGCCGATGGTACATCGAGCTTGCTGTGCCGAGCTAGCCTTGGGCTTTTTACCAGTGTACATCGGTCTTAGTGCCAATGGTACATTGGTCTTCGGTGCCGATGGTACATCGGGCTTGCTGTGCCAAGCTGGCCTCGGGCTTTTTGTTGATAGTACACCGGTCTTCAGTGCCAATGGTACATTTGTCTTCGGTGCGATGGTACATCAGCTTGCAATGCTTAGCTGGCCTCGGGCTTTTTGCCAGTGGTACACTAGTTTTCAGTGCCAATGGTACATTGGTCTTCGTGCCGATGGTACATCGGGCTTGATGATGGTACATCAGGCTTGCAATGCCGAGCTGGCCTCGGGCTTTTTGCTAAAAAGCTGGGTTACTTGAACACGTGTTTATTAATATAGAGTGCGGGGCGAGAGCCCGAAAGAAGGCAAGTATGCAATTCATTATAAAGAAAGGGTACACTACTGATAATACCGACGAAGGTTGTCTGCGTTCCATATCTGCGGGAGCGGCTTTCCATCTAGTCCTTTAATTCTGTACATTCCATGATGGAGTGCCTCGGTGACTCGGTAGGGTCCTTCCCAATTTGGTGACGGCTTGCCTCCTTCGTCGGTTTCGAAACTTTGGCCCGTCGGAGGACCAAGTCCCTCGGCAAGAATGTCCTTGGGCGGACATGGGCATTGTAATACTGACCGTTCACTGTCGGTAGGCCACCATCCGGAGTTGCGCTTGATCCCGTATCTCCTCACCAGGTCAAGGTTGGCCCGCAACTAATTCGGGTTGTCCTCCTTGCTGTATGACTCTACTCGGGGGCTCGGGGCACCTATCTCCATGGGAATGGGCCTCGGACCCGAAGACTAGGCTGAAGGGAGTCTCTCGGTGGGGGTTCGAGGCGTTGTGTGGTATGCCCACAGCACATTGGGGAGCTCCTCCACCCACCGTCATTTGCAGTCATCTAGTTGGGCTCTAAATCCTTGGAGAATGATGCAGTTTACCTTAGCTGCACCGTTGGTCTGAGGATGCCCGATCAAAGTAAACCACTGGTGAATACCCAGCTCGGTGCAAAATCTTCGGAAGGGTGCATTGTCAAACTGCCAGCGGTTGACGGTGACAAGGGTATGCGGTAGTCCGAACTGACATATTATGGATTTCCAGAAAAAGGATCTCACCTTGCCCTTGATGATCTTAGCGAGCGCCTCGGCCTCGATCCACTTGGTGAAGTGGTTGACGGCTACCAGCAAAAATTTGCGATGTCCGAAGGATCGAAGGAAATGGTCCCAAGATGTCCATCCCCCACTAGGCAAAGGGCCAAGGTGCCACCAGGGGGGTCAGCTGGGACATCGGCTGCCGCTGGATGTTGGCATGATGCTGGCAACTATCGCACCTTTTGACGAGCTTGGCTGCATCCTTCCTCATTGTCAGCCAGTAGTACCCTTGCCATAGGGCTTTGTATGCCAGGGCTCTACCCCCCAGATGACTTCTGCTCCCCTGGGAATTCGATGCACTGTCAAAGTGGAGGATCCAGTCTTCCTCTCCTGCTTCCTCAGCCATGGGGGACTCCACGCGCATCTTCGGGGTGACTCCTTCGGATGCTCCTCGACCTAGGTGCACTCGACCAGAAAATCGATTAACACCTAGGACTTCATTGCAGACCTCGGGCGGATGGACAGGTCGAACTCTCCCAGCTTGATGGCCCACTTTGCCAGTCGACCGAAGGTATCAGGACAGGACAAGATAGTCCAAAGGGGTTGGTCCGTGAGCACCACGATTGGATGGGCTTGGAAGTAGGGTCGAAAGCGCTGAGTGAAGATAATTAGGGCAAAGACGATCTTCTCGGTCTTGGAATATCTTGTCTCAGCATCGTGAAGTACTTTGCTAGTGTAGTAGACCGGCTTCTGCGCTCCGTCGGCATCCATGCAAACAAGCACAGAGCTGATGGCCTTAGGGGAGGTTGCAAGATACAGAAAGAGCTCCTCCCTGCCCCTCAGCTTGGATAACAATGGCGGAGTGGATAAAAACTTCTTTAATTCCTCGAAGGCTTCCTGGCATTCCTTTGTCCACTCGAAGCTGTTGACCTTACGCAATGCCTTGAAGAAAGGCAAACACCTCTTCGCCGACTTAGACAATAAGCGACTCAAGGCTGCCACCCTTCCGGTCAAGTGCTACACCTCCTTGTTAGTTGGGGGCCTCATGTCCAGAATGGCTCGGATCTTGTTGGGGTTGGCCTCGATTCCTCACTGCGTTACCATGAAGCCTAGAAACTTGCCTGCTGTAACCCGAAGGCACACTTACGGAGATTTAGCCTCATCTGATACCAACGGAGATTGCCGAAGGTCTCCGTGAGGTCGGCGACATGGTCGGCAGCATGGGCACTCTTGGTCAGCATATCGTCCACGTACACCTTCATATTACGCCTGATCTAGTCCTCAAAGACTTTATGCATTATCCTCTGGTAGGTGGCCCCTGCATTCTTCAACCCAAACGGCATCACCTTGTAGCAATATATCCCCTTCTCGATTACAAATGAGGTTGCCTCTTCATCAGTCGGGTCCATCTTAATCTGGTTGTATCCCAAGAATGTATCCATGAAGCTGAGGGTCTCGTGGCCAACGTGGCGTCCATCAACTAGTCGATCCGAGGCAGTGGGAAGCTATCCTTGGGACACGTCTTATTGAGGTCGGTAAAGTCCACGCACATCCTTCAACTCCCACTGGCCTTGCAGACCATCACAACATTCGCCAGCCAATCGAGGTAGTGCACTTCGTGAATGTGGTCGGCGCCACCGACTTACGTATCTCCTCATCTATGGGCTTCTGTCTGTCGGGGGCGAAGCTCCTTTTCTTCTGTCGGGGGCGAAGCTTCTTTTCTTCTGCCGGACGGGTCGGCACTCTGGCTTGATGTTGAGCTGGTAGGTAATCACTTCCTTCGGATGCCTGGCATGTCAGATGCCGACCATGCGAAGATGTCAGCGTTGGCTCGCAGGAAAGCGAGGAGCTGGTCGCGAGCCTCTTCCTGGAGTAGGGCCCCGACCTGGACCGTCCTCGTCGGGTCCTCCCCTAGAGGGAAGGTCAGTAGGTGCTCGGCCGGCTCCCCTCTCCTCTCTGAGTCTCGAAGGTCCAGCGCTTCTGATGCAGGTGCAGGTACTGCCCCCTAAGGACTGGGGGCCATGTGGTAGCAAAGCGGCAGCGGGCTCTACTCCCCCCATATTTTCTCGACTCCCTCGCTGGTTGAAAACCTCACCAGGAGGCCTTTTGATGGAGATAACAGCATCCAAGAGGTTAGGTCCGGGCATTCCGAGTATAGCGTTGTAGGCAAGGGGCACCCGGACCACAAGGAAGCTCATAAAAACTCTCTCTGACATGGGGGTGTCCCGGTCGTGACGGAAAGAGTGATTTCTCCTTCAACTTTACGGAGTCTGGTGAATCCCATCAAGGTGTGGTGACAGGCCGAAGTGAGTCGGGAGTCAAGTTCATACGAATAAAGGCATCATAACTCAAAACGTCCACCGAACTTCCATTGTCAACTAGAATTCTTATTATAGGATGCTTAGCGATCGTCATGGACACGACGACGATGTCATCATTTTTGTTGACCACCCCTCTAGGTCCCTTTTAGAAAGGGAGTTACATATCTAACCCCTCCTCCCCCTCAGCCTCTTGGTCGGGCCGCCTACCTCCAGGATATCATTGCCACCGTCTTCTCAGTCGGAGCATTGTCGATCATTAGTGGTAGAGGCGCTGATGGGCCAGGCGTACCAGGGTTGTTCCTTTGAATGAACTTTCCTAGGTGGTCACGCTGGATGAGGTCCTCTATTGCCTTCTTTAGCTGGCGACAGTTGTCGGTATCGTGGCTGTGGTCCCGGTGGAAGTGGCAGTACAGGTTCTTGTTACGAAGGGGTCTTCGGGTTTAGCAGAGGAGGGTGCTGAAGGTATGGCTTGCCCTCGATCTCAAGAAGGATGTGAGATATTGGGGCGAGCAAGGGGTGAATGGTCCGTCCCTCGGTGCAAGAGCCTGAGTCGGTTGTCTGGTTGGCGGGATGAACTTTCGCAGGCTCAAGACGACCGGCTTCTTGGTGGCACCTCCGTTTAGCCTTGTGCCGGAGGAGTCAACCTCGTCAGCACGGATG
>UESW01001361.1:425884-490267 GCA_900491605.1 Calamus simplicifolius
GCATGATAAGTCAAACGGTAAAAATATTTTGTATATAAACATAGGCTAAAGGATTAAGGAACATATAGAGGATTTAAAATCTTAAAAATCTATCTTATGTTTTGAGATACTGCAAAGAATTTAGGGGGCGTTTGGTAGGAGGTAATCTATCCAGATTACCGGTAATTAAAAGGGTCCCATCAGATAACCATGTTTGGTACATATTTTGAATGGCAATCTATCCGCAATGGTAATCTGGGATTACCACTCAAGTGGCTATCCACATTACAGGCTATGTTGTAATCTAATAAGTTTTCTTTTGACAAAATTACCCCTGCCTCTTTGTAAAAATAAAATATCCCTTCGTTCCAAACAATTAAATTAATTTAAAAAAAATTATATTAAAAAATTATATTAATTTAAAATTTTTTTTTTATTTTTAATTTAATTTTTAAAAATTTATTTTTTTTTTTTTAATTTAATTTAAAAAAAAATAATTTTTGATTTTTAAATTAATTTTAAATTAATTTTTATTTTTTTTTTTTTTTCCTTACTTCCTTAAATTAATTTGAAATTTAATTTTTAACAATTTTTTTTTTCAATTTTTTTTTTTACCCCTCCTTTCTTTTTTTATTTTTTCCCTCTTATTAAAATAACTTCCTTCCCTTCCTTCCCTTTTTTTTCTTTTACTTCATTCCTTTTTTTTTCCCTTCCTTTTCACCCCTTCCTTTTTTTCCTTTTTTTCCCTTCCTTTCCCCTTCCTTTTTTTCCTTTCCCCCTTCCTTTTTTTTCCATTTTTTCCTTCCTTTTTTCCTTTTTTTCTTCCTTTTTTCCTTTTTTTCCTTCCTTTTTTCCCTTGTTTTTCCCTTCCTTTTTTTTCCCTCTTCCCTTCCCTTCATTGCTTTTTCCTTTTTCCCTTCCCTTTTTTCCCCCTACCCTTTTTTCCTTTCGTTTTTCCCCTCTTCCGTTCCCTTCCTTCCCTTCCTTTCCCCTGTTTTCCCTTTTTCCTTTTTTCCCTCCTTTCCTTTTCCCCTTTCCCTTTCCTTTTTTTCCTTTTTCCCTCCTTTTTCCCTTTTTCCCTTCCTTTTTCCTTTTTTCCCCTTCCTTTTTCATTTTTTCCCCTTCCTTTTTTCCTTTTTTCCCCTTCTTTTCCTTTTTCCCCTCCTTTTTCCCTTTTCTTTTCCCCCTCTTCCCTTCTTCCCCTTTTGTTTTCCCCTCTCTTTTCTTTTTTTTCCTTCTTTTTTTCCCCCCTCCTTTTTTTTCCTTTTTTTTCCCCCTTCCTTCCCTTCCTTCCCATTTTTTCTTTGTCCCTTCCTTTTTTTTCCCCCCCTTCCTTTTTTCCTTCCTTTCCCTCTTCCCCCCTCCCCTTCCCCCCCCTCTCTCCCTTCTCTCTTCCTTTTCCTTCCTTTTCTCTCTCCATCCCTCTTCCCCCTCCCTTCTTCCTCTCCCCCTCCCTTTGCTCCTTGCCCGTTTCCGCCTCCCCCCCCTTTGCCTCCCTGTTTCCCGCTTCCCCCTCTATTTTCCTCTTCCCCCCTCCTTACTCTCTCGCTTCCCTTCTCTCTCCCTCCTTTGCTTTCGGGCTCTTTTGGGCCTTTGCTGTTCTCTGCCTGGTCCTCTGTTTGTTCCCCCCCCCGTCCTCCCTTCTTGTCCCCTTCCTGTGCCTCCCCCCCCCCCTCCGCCTTCCTGGCCATCCCTCTCGTGGTATCTCTCTTCGGTCCTCCCTTCCCCTTTCGGCTGCTGGTCCTGCACCACGCAACCTTAAGGTTTTGCGTCTCACAGCCTTTTGAAACCGAGATTTAGTTGAATTTTTTTTCTTGTTATTTTCATTTTTATTTTTCTTTGAGCATCGGAAGGTAACATTGAGTTGTACCTCCATGCGATCGTACTTGGTAGGAGGTTCGGATTGAACCGAGTTGTTGTACATTGAAGACAAATCGCCTATAACCTGCATGAAGGGGCGTATAACCCGTACAAAAGGGCAAAAACTAGTCCTTAGAGTAGTGTATAACACACCTCGATCAGGCAAGATTCTCTTTTAATTTTTTAGATCTCTATATATATATATATATATGCCTTATGTTGAGCATTATGTTTGGATACAGTTATTCAACATCATCTTCAAGAAAAGAAATTTTAGAAGGCAAAATGTCAAGGTTCTCACCTTCTCTCATACTGTTTTAATTTTTATTTGCTTATTATTGCATTATTATTATCTCGTTCTATTTTTTATTATTTGTAGGTATTTTTGGACTATCATTTATTGAAGCAGCCTATGAGCACCCAAGAATGGTCACATTTCAAACTGCTTTTCTATGCGGTATAATATACTCTAAAAAGATATTTCTCTCATTACCTCATTATAAATGCCTAAAATATCTTTGAACTATTTTTTATGCAGATGGGACTGGCTTTCCATTAACACCCCTTCAGAGCCGTGTATTACCGGGCTTTCAATCGGCACGCGCAAGCGCTCTATAGCCACTAGGTCCTTGCATCTACCGGTGATGGCATTAGATGATCCCTTCCTTAACCAGCCTAGACCCCTGAACAATAAAATAAAAAACCCCAAAAATAAGTCCAACCCAAACACGACGATATATGGGAAGCACAGCCTTTCCAACCAAAGAACTCTTCACTAAGTAATTTGAAATAATGAGGTTGCCCGAAGGCTACAAAGACACTCCTCTCTGTCCCTAACAAAGATCACACAAAGTGCCCGCCCCAATCTCACTCAACAAGAACTGACCTGGATGTCTCGCACCCGTGCGCACCGCTTGTGTGTGTCGGCCACGTCCCGTCCTCGTCTAAGTCCGCCTGACTCAGACCTTTGCGCGCCTCGATCTTCGATGATCCGGCCGCTTGCCAACCTCACAGCCCTCCTCTAGTTGCTTGCTGGCTTCACCCGAACTCCACTCGGATGATTTCCACACTTGGAATTAGATGCCATAGCCTAGGTCCGCCGAGCCTTCCCAGCCGACCTGAGCCACCACCTCATAGTGTTTGGATAAGCCTTATCCAAGTCCATCGCCCAAAATCCCCAAACAACCCTCGGCCAGGCTGTCTGGTCCATCCGCCCAGGCGCGTGCACCAGGTTTTGCGCATGCTTGAGCGTGCAACTTGCACGTGCGCTTGTGTGTGCACCTGTGCATGTCGGCCGTGCCACCTACATGGCCACGGTCGCTCCGCGTTGCAGACGCGTCTACCTAGGCTGGCAACATGTCCGCTCAATCTACAGAATCTCCTCATCACAAGCCGGCCAAACTGGCTCCGCGTCCGCCCCGTGTATGCGAGCCAGACTAGCCCGGCCATCGACTTGGTCATGTGCAGGATGCATGTGCCAAGCTGGCCAGGTCACCTGACTTAGCCACATAACAGGCTGGCCAAGTGCCAGGCTGGCTGCGGGCTAAGCGGCCCTATGCCGTGCTCACATGACCCATGCGCGCCTAGCGTGCACGAACGTCTGCATGCGCCCACGCATGGGAGCGCCTAGCGCCCAGCACCCGGTGCTGGCCCGCGCATGCCCCTACGCATCCCAGCGTGTGGCCGAGCGTGCCTAGCGCCCAGCGCCGGCCCGCACACGTGCTCACGCGCATCAAATGCCCAGGCACGAGCCTAGGGCCTCTCTGAATGCCTCAAAGGCAGCATGCCATCCCGTAAGTCGGTCCGTCCTACGCGTGCTCCAGCCACGCGTAACAAAGCCAAGGTCTCCTCTCAATATACTTACACAGCATCCTGCACTGTGCCACCCGAGGTGTTCTGCAGACACAAGCAGCATTGCAAACTGGCACTGTCCATGTGCACAGCCTGGCCTGCGCAACCTCGCCACGCGCCGCACTGCCAAGGCCGTAACAATCCTCCCCCCGCTGAGATCTCGATGCTCTCGTCGACCATCAAGGCTCCATGCCACCACACAGTGCATCCTCTTAACGCACCTCGTCGTCGCTCACCTTGGCCCTCCTAGCCAAAGTCTTCCGAGTCCCAACGCGGCCACCTGCCATGCACACCCCTGATGCCTCCTCGGTTGGATAGCCCTCTCGTCGAGCCATCCCGCCTGCCGCCTCTGCCGCAGGCCTCGTGCCTAGGCTCTCCCACGTGTTGCCTAGGCATGAGGTTGCCCGCAACCTCAAGTCTGGTGGTGGGGCGCTCTCTTGCCCCAACCCTTCACTGTCCTACGCCATCCATCCACTGGAACAAACTATGGATGCCTACCTCTCCGGATCAAGATGCCCCTCCAATGAGGCATGATCAGCCTTGCTCTTGATGAAAAGTCCATCCCGAGTATCAGGTCATAGTCGTCGATCGGTAAGACCGTCATGCTGCAGCGCCCAGTTCAAGAGCCCACCTCCAATGTGGCCTCACCTTGGCCCAAAGACTCCATCTACTTGGAGTTGACAGGCTTCACCCTGTAAGGCTTGGAAAGCGCTCTAGACCCAATCTGTGCGCCGCTCCTTGGCTCACAAAATTGTGCATTGCTCCGGAATCAACTAAGGCCGCACTGTCCTTCCGTTGATCTGAGCCCTCACGTACATCAAACCTTGGCATTGCCTCCTTGCGGCCAAAGTATTGATGACTTTAGCGGGGCCATCCTCGCTACTGGCTCCTCTTTTGAACTCTCGGACGCCCTGTCTCCCTGGATAGTGACGACCGCTACCGCCACCTTCCATGGACACTCCCATGCTAGATGCGGTCCTCGCATATGAAGCATCCAGCGAAAGTCACCTGTCCTTTTTGTTTATTGCTGCATGTGGTAGCACACCCTCCTTCTTGTCTGCTTGACCCCGCGATGGTGATGCACTCTTGTGCTTACCTTTGCCCTGGCCACCGCTAACCGAAGTCGTACTGCTGCGAAAGTCCACCAGCACCTCTCTGCTATAAAGGCTGAGGGAGTATCCCTCACCTCCCTCTGCGAAGCTCGGCCTGCGCCCACCCCTGTAGGCCAGCGAGGAAGTTGAAAAGCTTATCTTCCTCGGACATGTTGGATATCTCAAGAAGTAGATTGCTAATTGTGCCACGTACTCCCGGATGCTCCTGTCTACCTCAGCTTCCTCATATTTTCTCGAGCAAGCCACCCTGCGTTGCTCGGCAGGAACTGACCCTTCAGTTCCCTCTTGAAGATCTTCCATTTCTTGATTCTAGGATGCCCTGAACGATCATCCTCGGTTGTCCTGGTCCTCCACAGAGCTTGGCGTTACCCTCCAAATATGTCGAGGCCTGATCCACCTGATCGGGTGCTGGGATCTTCGCCGCATGAAGTAAACCTCCATATCCCATATGAAGTTCTCCACCTCCACCGCACTCCTGACTCCACCGAAGGCCTTAGGCTCCTGGACCTTTGCTTCCTTTGCCGAGCGCCGACCATGTGGACTGGACTCCTGCCTCCTGCCTTAGTCAGATCATCTCCTACTCCATAGCATGGATCGAAGCTCCAATCTCTCCTCCATGGCCAGATCTAATCATTGTTATTGCAGATTTCGATGCTCGGTCACGAATCAACTCTCGTGCACCTCCATAGCTGATTATGCGAAGTATGCAACTCGATCAACTGCATGCTCAACTCTGCGCATATAGCTACCAAATCCATGGTTGATCCTTCTTCTTGATCTCCCACAATCCTCTCCAAATGGGTCACACGGTCTCCAACCGCTCTCGCCATCTGTGCTTGGAACTTGCTTCAACTGGCTCTGATACCAGCTTGTCATCGGGCTTTCAATCGGCACATGCAAGCGCTCCCTATGGCTATTAGGTCCTTGCGTCTACCGGTGATGGCGTTAGAGGATCCCTTCCCCTAACCAGCCTAGACCCCTAAACAATAAAATAAAAACCCCAAACACAAGTCCCACCCAAACACGACGATATACGGAAGCACAGCCTTCCAACCAATGAACTCTTCACTAAGTAATTTGGAATAATGAGGTTGCCCGAAGGACTATAAAGATACTCCTCTCTGTCCCTAACAAAGATCACACAAAGTGCCTACCCAACCTCACTCAACAAGAACTGACCCGGATGCCTCGCATCGTGTGCACCGCCTGTGCATGTCGGCCACATCCGTCCTCGTCTAAGTCCGCCTGACTCAGACCTTCGCGCCTCGATCTCCGCTGATCCGGCTGCTGCCAACCTCACATGCCCTCCGTTGGTCGCTTGTTGGCTTCACCCAAACTCCACTCGGATGATTTCCACACTTGGAATTGGATGCCATAGCCTGGGTCCGCCAGCCTTATAAAGGATCTCCCAGCCGACCTGAGCCACCACCTCATAGTGTTTGGATAAGCCTTATCCAAAGTCCATCGCCCAAAATCCCAAACAACTCTCGGCTAGGCTGTCATCCGCCTAGGGCGCACACCGGCCATGCCACCTGCACGATCGCGGTCGCTCCACGTTGCAGATGCGTCTGCCAGGCTAGCAACACATCTGCTCCATCCACGGAATCTCCTCCACACAAGCCGCAAGGCTGGCTTTGCATCTGCCCGCGTGCGAGAGCCAGGTTGGCAGGCTAGCCCGGCCACTGACTTGGTCATGTGCCAGGATGGCATGTGCCAAGCTGGCCGAGTCACCTGACTTAGCCACGTGCCAGGCTGGCCACAGGCTAAGCGGCCCTGTGCCACACTCATATGACACATGCGCACTCGGTGCACATGCGCACGTCTGCATGCACCCACGCATGGGAGCGAGCGCGCCCAACGCCCAGCGCTGGCCACGCATGCCCCTACGCATACCAGCGCATGGCCGTGTGCACCTAGCGCCCAGTGCCGGCCCGCGCACGTGCTCACGCACATTAAGTGCCCAGGCACGAGCCTAGGGCCTCTCCGCATGCCTCAAAGGCAGCGTGCCATCCCGTGAGTCGGCCCAGCCTACGAGTGCTCCAGCCACGTGTAGCGAAGCCAAGGTCTTCTCTCAATATACTTACGAAGCATCCTGCACTGTGCCACCCTTGGAGTTCTACAGACACAAGCAGCATTGCAGACTGGCACTGCCTATGTGCACAGCCCAGCCTGCGCAATCTCGCTGCGCACCGCACTGCCAGGGCCGTAACACGTGTCTCAACAACAGTCCTTAAGACCTACATCATTCTTGTGCACAATAGTAATGACATTTTGATCGTGAACAAGTTCTCAAGTGGCACAAGTCCTTGCCATGTGAGTCTCGATTGGTCAAATCATGGCTTTGCCGCAAGGTTAACGGATTAAGAGCTGGTCCAGATTAGGAAGAAAGATGCCTTCGTTCATGCATAAATTGATGATGTAATTTTCCTTCAAACAACGCACACACCTGACTTCCTCGGTCTACAGCGTGACTTTCCGAGCTTTTTGAGTGATGCCAAATTCGGTAGAGGCATCATCATTGGGGTTGTGAACTCCAAAATTTTACCCACCCATGCTTCTTTTGATGATAAGGGAATGCCTCCACCACCCGCAAAATGAAAGGGGATTTGTGAGTTCGGTATATGCAATAACAAACTTATTGGTGCACGAACGTTAATCGGACAAACGAATCACGTCAATATTTTTCAACAGCCTAAGAGGCAAACAACAGCTCTAGCTCCTCCATGTAAGCCAGGAAAGAGCAAAGGCAGCAAAGCGTTTGCAACTCGTCGGGCTGGGATGGTGAACCTTGGCTTTGGCATTTGTGGCTCGCCTGAGGAACCAAGGTGGAGAGGGAGCCGCTCTCCATTGAAGGTGGCTCCATTGCCGAGCTCCACCCTAGTGCGAATGGCCCAATCCATGGAACTCGCACTAGTCATCATAATCCATGGCGCTTCTTTTGAGAGGAACCAGGAGTTGGCCCTTTGTTTTCGGCTGCACAGCTTGAAAAAATGCCTATCTCCATGGCACAAAAGGTGACAACGGCCATAAGATCCTCGTGGAAAGGTTTGGAGGATACACTACCAAGAGAGATAGAGAGAACATCTACTCCATCGTAGACCGCACAATCGATCCTAGCAAATGTCGGCAAATTGACAATTTTTCTAGCTACACACTTTGTAAATTGCCATTAGCAAAGAAGCCATCCCAGTAGCAATGCCCATGGCCTGCCCGGCAACATTAGCATCACTGACGAACATACCTGCGGTGATGCTGGCAATAAGCATTCCATGTCCGGTTATATCATATGGTGGTGCTTGCGGTGCGGCATTTGATCCGTTTACGTGATTCATTTATCGTGCACTAATAAGTTTGTTATTGCATCTACCGATCTCACAAATCCCCTTCTATTTTGCGGGTGGTGGCGGTATCCCCTTGTCATAAAAAAAAGCATGGGTGAGTAAAATTCCAGAATTCATAACCCCGATAATGATGCCTCTGCTGAATTTGGCATCACTCCAAAAGCCCAAAAAGTCATGCTGCAGACCGAGGAAGTCAGGTGTATGCGTTGTTTGAAGAAAAATTACTTCATAGTTTATGCATGAACGAAGGCATCTTTCTTCTTAATCTGGTTCAGCTCTTCATCCATTAACTTGCAACAAAGCCATTGATCATTTGGCTTTAGGATTTGACAATCAAGACGCACATTGGCAAGACGGACTTGTGCCAGTTGAGAAGTTGCTCGCAATCAAAAATGTCATTACTATTGTGCACAAGGATGATTTAGGTCTTAAGGACGGTGTTGTTGAAGCGCGACTCTAAAAAGTGTAATTGGAAAGATAGTCCCGTTTGCATAAAAAATAGTCCAAAGATATTTTAGGCATTTAATAATGAGGTAATAAGAAGAAATATCTTTTTATAGTATATTATACCGCATAGCAAAGTAGTTTGAAATGTGACCATTCTTGTGTGCTCATAGGCTGCTTCAATAAATGATAGTCCAAAAAATACCTGCAAATAATAAAAAATAGAACGAGATATTAATAATGCAATAATAAGCAAATGAAAAACAAAAATAGTATGAGATAAGGTGAGAAACATTTTGCCTTCTAAATGTTTTTTTTTTCTTCTTGAAGATGATGTTGCAGAACTATTTCCAAACATAATGCACAACATAAGGCATATAAGATCTAAAAAAATAAAGAGAATCTTGCCTGATCGAGGCGTGTTATACACTGCCCTAAGGAGTAGTTTTTGCCCCTTTGTACTGGTTATACGCCCCTTCGTGCAGGTTATAGGCGATCTATCCTTAAGGTACAATATTTTTTGAAAATTTTAAAATTTTTATAAATCATGTGTTGTGAAAGAAATTCTTAAGCAAAATTGACTAGGAAAAGATAATAAAGTTAGAAAGTATTGGCTAATTACTGTAGAGAGCTAATGAGTAGACTAACTAGTCAGACTTTTAGTAACCTACTTAGATCATCTAAAGGCTATTAGCACTTTCAATGCACATGTACACTAATGAGATAAATTAGGTATTAGTTGTAAGGTCAATTGGAGATTCAATTATTAATAAACCAATACTTACGTAAGGTAAACCGAGTGCCATATGCAAAACTGATCTAGTAGACCTTATAAAAAGCATAATGACACTGCACCAGTGTGATATCAGTGTACCAGCATGATATCGGTACAGGATCCTTACCAAGATTGCAAACCTTGTTCAGATTTTTGTACAAAGCCAAACTGATTTTTGCGTGCTAAAGGTACAACCCTAATTGCCACTCAAGTCACCCTTCACCATAACTTGCAAGAATGGATCCAAAGTTTAATTTCCCATTTGTCCTTACAGCTTTGCAAAGCTCAATTCTTGCTAATAGGTGTCCATGTGTCTATATAATTATTATATTTTCTTATATTCAAGATCTTATCACAAAATTCACTTAGACAACAATATAATAAAGTTGTTTAATGAAAAACGAACCCTTTCAATGGCCAATAGTTGCTATAATTATTAAAAATAATAATAGACAATGGCAGAAGCGTTATTTCCTTAAAGTGCCATGACAACACAAACCTGAGATTGTATGGACACAATTTTTCCTTAAAATACTTCCATATCAACTATGAAAGCAAAAGCTGGATAGCCCAAAAAAAAGAGGAAAATATAGAACAAACAAATTGAAAACAAGCAACAAATCTACAAACTAATAGCAGATAGAAGCACTTGAAAGCCAGAAATATGTGACACATAACTTTGCATTTTACTTTTAGGGGCCATTTGGTTGGAAGGAAAATAAAGATGAAAAAAAATGAGGCCCACATATTTGTTTTCATTCTCTATCATAAAAGTTTTCCCATGAGAGAGTGGTATTTTTTTTTTTTCATCCCACTAAAAATTTTTTAGCATCAAAAGTTCAAAATTGCCTCTATTATATTCATATTATATTACTATAGCATGTATAATATAATATATATATACTATATTAAATTATATCATATAATATAATATATAAACTAAAAATTTTTTACATTGTATTATACTACATTATAATAGATAAATTATAATATAATATAGTATAATACAATATAATTTATTATATATATTATTATAATAATATATTATGCAACCTTTATTTTAGAGGTATTAGAGGTATTATAGTCAAACTGATACTTTTTTCACATAAAATTATGTTCAATCAAATAAAGAAAAATATTTTCAAAGCTCTTTTTTCACAAAAATTTCTTGTCAACCAAATACAGTCAAATTTATTTTTTCGGTTGCAAAACTAATTTTAAAAAATAGATTTAAGGAAATATGATGCAGATGAATTTTATATATGACTTCTGTCCCATGTTCAAAGTGTTGAGAAACATACCATATGATTTCTTGGTATCTGAAACACTAGCATCCTTGCTCACTCCGCTTACATCACAGTAATCTTTGGCAGCCAAGAACTGTGTTCCTAATGTTTTAATTCCACAAAAAGGGGGAAAATAGTAAGAAAATCCATTAACCGTGAAACAATAAAAAAACATCGAAAAATCAAATAATACCGTGAAACGACCTGCTCAGCCAGAAATAATGTCCCCGAAAATCTCTACTCGAATTTCCATTCGTCAATCTCTCTGTATCCATCGAATTTATCCACTTCAATTCCAAGAATCTAACATTAAAGCCACAATATAGAGAAAAAATTATGCATATACATCGGTGGTGCTGAACCTGATGGTACGAAAGAGATTAATTTCAACCAATCACATTTTAAGAAACGACTCGAAGAACCACACACAAAAAAGGAACAAAGAACAAAATCATGGATTCAAATATGCGGTATTGCCGCTGATTACACGTTAATTTTCATCACCAGTCCAAGAAACGACCTGCTCCCGAAATCCACCAGACGGAGCGACGGGCGGAGGTCTCTGGCTGAAGAAAATGAGAGAAGGTCAAGACTTTCGAATCGAATGGCGGGGGCGAGATCGAAGAGAGGGCAGGGTTCACGGTGGCATGAGATCCTTCGAAAGCGAGTTTCCGCGGCAGAAACCTCCAAGCGAGGCAGTAGGCGATCCTGGCCCCATGGAGAGCATCGTTGGAAACAGATAGAGGGGTTAAGGAGCGAGCGGGATGGAAAACAATGGACCGTGGAAGAAGAAAGGCTGGGAAAGGAGAAGGGAACCGCCGTCAGGTTCATCTTCCAGTTTAGGGCTACAATCGGTGGACCATCGCCGAGGTCACGTGCAATTTCCCTGACACGTCGTAAGAAGCTCTTTCCTTATTTTTTAAAACCATCTCAACCGTCTATTAAAATAAAATTATTTATGATATCTAACAAACAAATTAGTTGCTATGGTAATTATTTATGATACTTTTATATGACCGCAGATATTTAAAATTTTAGAAAAAGCTTTTCAAGGTTAATTTTCATAAAAAAAACTATATTAGCATGGAGGTATTTTTAGAAAAAAATAATTAGAAATAATTTTTAAACATATGACACATCATATATATTGATCTTGCCATATATAAATGCTTTGAAAATGCGATATAGAATGGCATTTTAGATAAATACCATTAATCAAACCATAAATGCCATAAAATATTGATATAAAATGGCATTTAAAATAAATGACCTGATATTTAATTATGTATCAAAATTCTATGACGCTTAGATTAAAATTTCATAAAAAAGAAATTTTTGGTGGCATAAAATTGTAGTGTTAGCTAAAGATAGAATATCTAATTTTTTTTCCATTAATAACTTTCTAATAACTTACAATAAGGGAAAAGAGTGAATGAAAAATGGAATGACTCATTAATGAAAAGAAATATGTGAAAAATTAAAAAATAATTAAGATACAGCTAACTATGGAATTAATTATTTATAGAAAGGTTTTTTAGTCAATTTCCATCCATTCCTCGACCTATACATATGGTATTAGTTAATTGCTGATTTATAAAGAAAATATAGAGCTAAGGATAAACTAAATAATTATTTATATAGTGTTATTTTAGTCATTCCTCGACCTATATATATATATATATATATATATATATATATATATATGGTATTAATCTTTTTTTCTTATTTGATCTATCTACTTTTTTTCTTAAATTTTATGTTTGTAATGGAATATTTTTAATGAATGCCTTCGGTTATGTTTTTGCTTTTGTTCCTCAATATGACTTTCAGTTATTATTAAAATTTTTATTTTTTAATAATATTATTGTTTTGAAAATTCAATAATGAAAATATAAAGATAAGCACGATGTTCATCTAATTGGGGAAGGAGAAGTTAGAGAAATTCAGCGAGCAGTGTTAGTTGGAAGCTATCATTTGAAGCCCCTGAAACTTGTATCTTTGGAAGGAAATGATTCGCTATTGAAGAACATTCCCGCATTGGTGAATGTAGGCTTGGGTGCCAGGTCAGTACCTACACAGAGTCCCAGGAGATGGGACTCTTCGTATCCTTCAGTCTTATCCAACTAAAGCTGTTCTATAAGAGGACTGAAGGTGTCTTCTAAGTGAAAGGTGAATAGATACGGAGAAAAAAGTGCCTCCTTCCTCCTTTCCCTCATCGGAATTGTGGCTTAGGGGTATGGACGAACCAGAGACTCTAGAAGGCCCTGGCGATCGACAATCTTGCTTTTGTTGCTGCCGATATTGAGGCATGTTCCTTATTTTCGGTTCCTTCAGTGAAGCTTAGCAAAATCATTATTTAGGTATCTATATGTAACCCTCAGATAAATTGGTTCTGATAGCTCTTAGAGAACTTCTGCACAACAGTTTAGTTGGTGCATCCTTCTTTCATTCGAATTTCTTTTGGAAGAATCGTTCAGACTTCGTAAGCAAGATAGTGGGCTAGGGAAAGGTTGGAAATCTCTTGCTTTTAGATTTCTCTCCTTTATCTTTTCTTTCTCGCTCTCTTCTAAAAAGAAAGTGTCATCTGTGGTTTCAGATCAAGCTATTTGTGATTTGATCTTTTCCTTCATCGATCTTCCAATCCTGGACAAAAAAGGAAAAAATATATTTCAAAAAGAAGGAATTCCATTAGTACCTCTTCTCATGGAGGTTTTATTCAATATATATATGGATGACTTGGATCGATCCTTCGAAAGGAACTTTCCAATATTAACATATGCACGTTTGAATAGGGAATTATTTATTCCAATTTCTTGGGGGAATTTCATGTAAGAAATTTTATGTCTCTTCTCGAGAAGTGGAATCTCCTAGTCCAAATGATGGTCATAGTACCAGGGGGCTCAAGACTATTTATCGAATGAAGAATTACAGAAGAGGCACGAAGACCAATTTTGTAATTGGTTCCAAGACTATGTATGGATTAGACTCAAGACCAATTTTATTATGCCTCTGTAGCTTTTTTTCATCATTTTAATCAATGCTAATAATCCAACCTTTCAGGTAATGAAAATGGATGACAATGGAAGAAGTGAATTCGGCCATAAAGTTGTAATGCATTCTAAAGTTCCCATGCAAATTGCTAAAGAATTTAAGCGAATTGTCATTAATGGCACAAAATTTCGCACTAGGAATCATGAAAATGGGAAGAAAACTCAGAATTGTGGTGTTAGTGTGTGTACTGATCAAGATGGCCCTGCTTGGTATGGCCAATTAACACGCATAATTGAGGTTATGTATTATGATGGGTCCCGATATGTGTTATTCAAATGTGATTGGGCAGACGTTGCTCGGGGTAGAGGTTTCAAGGTGGACGAGTTTGGATTTACTCTTGTAAATTTTTCTCATTTAGTACACACTGGTAGTCGGATAACTGATGATCCGTTTGTTTTATCTTCCCAAGTATCTCAAGTATTTTATGTGGCAGATGAAAGATGCCCAAATTGGGTTGTGGTTGTTAAGACAAAACCAAGAGACATGTATGACACTGGTGAAGAGAAAGTGACTGACGACAATGAGGATGAATATTTAGTCAACGAATATTGTATTAACACTTCCAACCATGAAGCTATTGAACTGGTATTGACGATGTTGTGTGGACGAAATGACATAGATGGAATGACGATCGAAACTCCTCAATAGTGTTGAGTAAGAAATATATAATTTTAGACTATTTAACATGATATCTCTTATCACATAAATCTATCTCATATCATGCTCCAAATATGTCATTTTTCTATTGATTTGCATATATGTAAATTTGTTTTTGTATAGGTACAATGGGTCCAAAAAAAAGGCAAAGATGTCCATACCACAGTTGCGAAGATAATCTACAAGACTACAAGCTGTCCATAGTGAGCCACAATCTGATAGGGCAGCCCATTCATTACCATCTATCGATGGGCCATCCTTTTCCGTTGGTAGGATGGTGGAGTCACCACCTTCTATAGATTATCCTTTCCAACCATCAATATCTTCACAGCAAGGGACTCAACCTTCTATAGAACCATCATTATCTTCACAGCAAGGGACCCAACCCTATAGAACCATCTATCTTCACAGCAAGGGACCCAACTTCTACATCGAGCCAAATGGGAGGCCAACTATCCACACATACGGAGATGAGCAGAGAGACCGAGCCATGCACATCTATACCAATAGCACCTACTTCGGAAGCAGAAAATGTTGACTTGTGTTCTGACATTGGAGATCGCTTTCTCATCATCGTCAGTATGTTTTTGTTTTTCTTACTTATTATTTACTTCACTATGACTGCAGATTTACAAAATACTAACAATGTAACTAAATCTATTTTTGCAGATAGTAATGAAAATCGAGTAAAGAGACTATTGCACTCTATTCATGACATTTGGCATCTTCCAGAAGGGGAGCGAATTGAAATGGAGCTCAACAATCTTGGTCAGCCCATCAAAAAGCAAGACTCAAAGGTGGTAAGGTTTGGTGGTCTGATAGCGAGAAGTAATAAGTCGGTTCCAATAATTTACAAAGATTGGAGGTCGGTACCTAAAACCATAAAGGAGGAAGCGTGGGGTCTTATAAAGGTATATATGATTTTTTATATTAAAACATTATTATTAATTAAATAGGTATATTTTGAAAATTTTGTTAGAAAGCTACTTACTCACCTGTGTAAATTTATTTTGACTGTAGGGCAAGTTTAAAGTTCCTGATGACAAATTGGACGTATTCAAAAAATGGATACTAAAGGACTTGGGAAAGAAATGGAAAGACTACAAGCATGACTTGAAGAAAAAATTACTTAAGGAAAAAGACACATCTGCAGCACAAGTTGTGGCAAGGGCAAGTCCCGATATGGTGGACTTAGAGCAACTAGCAGAGTTGGCCAATCTTTGGTTTGATCCAAAATATATGGTAACAATTTGCGTATTTCTATTATAGATTTATAAAGTCAACCAACTAGTTATTTTAATTATAATTCTCATAATATTTTGCATGTTGTAGTCAAAATGTAATAAAACAAGGAGTGTCGTAAGAAGCAGGTGGTTGTTCATAGCGGAGGATCAAAAAGTTTAGCAAGATATGCCCATGATATGGTATTTATTTAATTAATATTTATTTATTGTTGAATATTTGTTAGTTCTTTGTTTTCGATATATGTATTTAATCTAAAATGTTGGATGTAGAAAAAATCAACTGGGGCAATGCCAAGTCGAGCCCAGTTGTTTGTCAAGACCCATAAGAAAAAGGATGGCACACACTACAATGATGACACGAGGAAGAAAGTGGTATGTTTATTTTCAAATTTATAACTTTTTTAATTTTAAAGGATTTATAAATGAAGAATAATTTTTTATTATCTATTACAGGTTAAGATGGAGGAACTTTTAACACAGGACACAAATTCTATAGAAATGGGGTCTGGAGGAATCATGACTTGGGCATCAGATGATGTTTATTCGAAAGTTATGGGCCTAGAACGGCCTGGACGTGTGCACAGTTTGGGGTTTGGGCCAACCCTATAAGGCAAACTTGTCAACATTCATTACGACTTCAAACCAAGAAGATGGTATATCAAAGGAAGAGTTTAAGAAAATGCGGAACGAATTAACTGAATTACGGAACTTAGTAAACACATTCTTGTATGCACAGGTGAGAACCCCACATATGTTTAGTTGATATAAATCAACCTTATATTGAAATTTTTGAACCCTCAGTTGAATTTATATTCAGACTTAAGGATAAAAACGAAAAGAGAATGAAGAGGAAGAGAAAAATAAAGAAGAGGAAAATGCTGAAGAGAAAGAAGATCAAGAGGAAGATGAAGAGGAAGAGAATGAAGAGGACGATGATTGAGGGTCGGGAGACTATAATTGACTATATTTATTGGTTATGCCATACTATGTTTTGCTAAGTAGCAATTAGGATGGATTATGAAAGAAGAAGTGCTGGATTATGCATTATTTTTACTACTCTTTTTGGGAGTTACAATCTTAGTATGATGTTTAACATATTTTGTCATAAAGTTCGCAAGCATCACATTCTTTTTTAAACAAGAATAAATATGAAATCCATATTAAAAGATTAAATTTTAATAATAGACTCTATTTTTTTCAAAGGAATATTGTATGACACTTGCGCAATTTTTGGGTGTATTTTTGTATCATTTAAGTAATTTTTTGTTATTTTATTTATTTTACTACCAATAAAAATATAATACTTTACCGACATTTCAGTGATCAAATTTTGACATTTTATAAGCATCGCCAATGCATATAATTAATTTCGGCATAACAATATAAATGCCGACAAATTACTAATTTATGGCTTAAAATTAATTAATGGCAAGCATTTGTTTAAACGATATAAACCTCAAAAAACTCAATACTTTACCATCGTAAACTCTATCAATTGTCGGCATTTTATGAAATGCCGCTGATGTTATATGTTATTACCAACGGTATAATAGAAACACCATAAAACATGGTTAATATAACGACGTATAATTAATAAATTATTGGCATTTTTTTAAATGCCACAAAAAACATATATTATTACCGGCATAACAATATAAATGCTGGGCAACTACTAATTTTCTGGTGCATCATTGCTATATTGGCGGCATTGTTCTAAACGCCGCAACGATATATATTATTACCGATGTAAAAATTTAAATGCCAGGAATCTCAATAATTTACTAGTGAAAAAATTAAGCGATGGTGAATTATATATCTACCGGTGCATAAACATACACCGCACGTATAAACGCTGCAATTTAGCTTTTTTTGTAGTGTACATCAACCTTAATCCTGACTTAATCACAGACTCCTTAATTGTGCTACCGGATCTTTTGATTTGTTCGTTAAAGCCCATTTGATGTTAGGCCCAATACTTACATCTTGAAGGTTCAATAACACATTGGGCTAGGAATGTGCTTTAAAGATATGGAACCCATAACTTTTGAGAAGAAGCTTAAAATTAGTTTCTTAAGTGTTGATTATGTAGCTAAACAGTTATGCGCACAATTTATGATCCGATCATAAATTAACAGTTTAACTAGTGAATCAATGGTACTTAAGGCACAAGAGAGATACAACAGTTATTTCACCTAGCTCTAATTATGAACTAATTATGGAGGATTGAATTACATGTAAAATTATAGTTTTTGAGTAAAATTAATCTATAATTTTCAAGGGTGTCTCAAGTTTTTAGTGAAATAACTTTGAGATTAATAAACTAAATAATCAATTAAAGAGTTTTAATTAAATTTATTCAAGTTTATTGAAGCTTAAAATTATGGTCCATGGTTCCTACTTAATCGCATCAAATACTCTTGGATTAAATAATTAATATGATTAATTATTTATTTTTCTTAAATAAAATATTTATTAAAATTTATAATAAAGAGTTTATTATGAAGATAAATAATCAATTTGATTGATTATTTTTCTCACATTCATTTTGGTACAATAAATTAGTTATTGGATAAAATAAAAATATGTTTAGATACATTGTTCATATAATAATTGATATGAATGGTTGCACATAAATTATTATGGAACATTACACAAGAGAATTTTTTCTCTTGTAAATGATGCATATTATAAATTAATGGAGAGAGAAAATAATTTTAATTTTTGATATTTTTGATAATATGAAATATTTAAAATAAATAATAAATTTGATTTATCAGATTTTTGAAATTAATAATATCTAAAATTATTAAATAAGATTTGATAATTTAGATATTATTATATTATATTTAATTTAGATATTATTTGTAAATTAGTTGTAAATAAGAAAACAACTTTTTCTTGATACGATCAAGGAGTTGACGTATATGTATAGAAAATTATTCTCATGCGATCAAAATAAGTTGTAACAGATAAAATATATCTAAATTAAATTATTTAAATAGATTTTTTTTTGATTCACCTTGAGCCTATAAAATAGGGCATAAGGTGGACTTTTAAAATACGTGAAAAAGGATACAATGAAAGAAAAGTTTCTCTCCTCCTTTCCTTCCTTATTTTATGTGCACCAGAGTTGTGAGAATAGAGAAAAACAAGAGTGAGCCTACATATATAATTTGATACCGATCTTGAAAAGACGAGGAAGGCTCTGGTTTCGTTTTTATCCTGCAGGTACTTTTGTGACATACCTTGGCCCATGGGATTCTTCCTTCATCACTTCGAATCCGGTACAGGGCACTCTCCTCCTTCGAGACCATAACATATCGATATGTTTTATGTTTTAAAAAAATTATATGATAATTTTTTCTTTTTGATATAATAATATTAAATTATGCATGTTAAATAATCGTATGCTTCTACTGCACATATATATAATGATATATTTTTCATTTGAATTCCAACAATAACGGTTACCACTTCACTTTAGTATTCACCCAAAAAAAAGGAAAACTCACAAATAATGTTTTTAATTTATTTTTTGGAAATTTAAAGTGAAGTCTACTAATGGCTTACCAACATCACTTTGAATGCCTATGTAGAGTAAACATTTTTATGTAAATTTCTGAATAAATTAGTCAACATCTAAAATTTTCATATTTGAAGTATTATAAATTATTTTTAAAAATCTCATTTTCACTTAATTTTATCAATAAAAAATGAATAGGAAAGGAGTGTTAATATTTATTATTAAAAATTTTTGATTATGAGGAACCAAGAATTATCATAAAATTTGGATCCTCCCATGCTAAACAGTCTTTAATAATTAAAAGATTTTAAAAATTATCTATCCTATATATAAATAATTATTAGTTTAAAAAATTTATTAATTTTAAAGTGAAAAGGATGATTTTTCTCTAATAAAAATTATTCATAATTCCACCTCATCAATTTCATCCATCTTATGGTCGATTTCTACCATGCTAGCGTTTTTGGTCGACGTTATTCCTAAATTTTTAAAGGACAAAACTTAAGTCCAATTTTTTGGCCCTCCATCACTTATTATCACGGGCCTAAGCTAGGGCTTATGCATGTGAAGAGTGAATAAGTGATAGGGTGGACAGAATGGGTTGGACGAAGGAGCGAGACCTAAATAGTTTAATATGTATCTTGCTTTAAAAATTATTGTTAAAAAGAAGATTATACAAAAGATGCGGAAAGCGTTGCTGCCAACTTGATACATGCTTCTTCGACTGTGATGCTTCTTCAACAGTCTCATATCAAAAAATTGAGAGTTCGTTATATGATTTATAATAAGTAAGAAAGATGGACAAATACTAATTGGATCTTTTTTGGACTATGATGATCCAAGTTGATGTGAACCTTTCCATCTTACTTTTTTGTAACGAAACAGTTCATAAGTGCTGAGCCCAGGGCTCAAATCATTACAATATGGTATCAGAGCTTGCGCTAGCCGGAAGTGTAGGACTAAGTGCCACGCAGGGCAAAGTGCTATATCCATGAAGAATGGAGCCACTTTTTAAACCTATAGAGGCTACCTCTAGAATCATGTCTGCTTGATGATTGCGATCATGTGCCTCTAACGATAAGGACATCACCTCTATAAAGGATAGATTGTGAAGCTCCTCTCCCAATAGTTTCATATCGAAAAATTAAAATTAATATTATTTAATTTATAACTAATTAAAAAAATAAATAAGCACCAATTAAATTTTTTTGAACTATAATGATTCAAAATTGATATAAATTTTATTTATTTTAATTTTTTTATAATAAAATAAATTCATGAATGCTAGCCCGAGCATAAACCTCGAGCCCCATGGCCTGACAGCTGCCACCACGTATATCAGCTGGAATCCATTCTCCCATCGTCGCAGCCTCCACTTACTCTTAGATATGATATCTATAATATAATATTAAATTAATTCGTCACTCCGGCATAACTGGCCAATGTCGGCGGCCACATCCTTCCCACTCGTACCAAACTCTTTATCCTCCCCACCGAAACACCATGACTCCTCCCGCTCCGTCCCAATTCCAATATCAGAGTTCTCATATCATTTTAAAATATTGATATTGCATCAAATTGATGCTTAATGATGAGGTTAGATTAGTCTATTTCATAGAAAGTGTTTGCATTCTTTATAGAACTATATAAAATGATCTTCCTGGCATTAAATTGAGAGACCTCACTTTAATATGTAAGTTGTCCTATTATGGAAAGCCTACGACTTGATGGGTTACTAAAATGTTGCCTTTATATATTGGGGAATATATTAAAGAAATATATAAAGATTCTTTACCAGCCTTTGTTTGAATCTAAGCTGTTTAATTCTTATTTAAGTATCTTAAAATAAAAGTTATATTTAACCCCTTCTCTCATCTAGACCTCGAACTTTTTTCTAAATAGCTAGTAGTCCTTATGCCACTTTTATTTTTCATCTTTAAAATCTGCTTGCATCTTATTTAAATTGCAAAGTAAAAAAAAAAAAAATCATGTCAACATCAAAAAATTGCCTTATAACCTATCTATGCATGGTTCAAAATCAGATTCATTGTCTTTGTACTAGATTTTTTATTGGTACAATATTGGTATCATGTCGGTATACCTGAAACATGGGTTAGTTAAATATATCAATACTTGGTATGCATCAGTATAGAGTCTCAGTACGATATTGATATGATATGTTTGGTACAAGATGGTATGTATTAGTATAGCATACTATTCATCTGAAGCATTCATTATTCTTTACTTCAAGGCTTTTCATGTTTTTGGCCTCCTTATAACTCTTGTATCATGAACCTATTCTTTTTCAACCCTTTCCTACCATACTTCCAAATACGTAAATTGCTTTAGATGTTGATAATATGTCATTCATCATACTTTTGTTTTAGTGTTTACAACATTATGATATGTGCTATATTGTATCACCTTGAATAGCTTTGGTTACTGGTTGGAATCATAAATTTGCTTAGGCAAAATGCTTATAACATGTCAAGTATATAAAATGTCTATAAATTTTCAGCCTTATCTACTATTAGTTTGCATACAGTTTATCTACTTATCCACCTAAGCTTGTAATTTTTCCTTAATAGCAATGCAATCCCCTAGCTGCCAGCATACTGAAACCACATTTTTAAAAATTGAGAGTTGATCATTGCATATATCTCTGAGTTGGGCCATTCAAGATTATTTAAAAGGCAAGTTGATTGAATAACAATTACATTAAATCTCTAATTATTCCTTAATATCTTCACCAGAAAACAAAATAAGGAAAGTAGCATATGGGATAGAACAATTAGTGGCTCCTTGTGTCTTTCTTTGCTTAGTAACTTCCCATCATTATCCAAATAAGGTGTTCTGCCATATTGGCAAACTAAAGACCACGCTACAAGATTACGAGCGCGGGCGGCAACAGGCTTCTTGGAGTCTTAATTAGGTTGGGGGTGGGAAAAGTCTTTGTACACTGCCTTTCGGTATAGCAAATCCTACATAGACTGCATCGCCCTTCCTTATTGGTCCATATGAATCCTACATGGTTTGATGCAATGGAACAAGATAGCAGAGATAGCGTATCACTTACAAATTCATAATCATGATCCCACCGCTTCTATAGTGATCTCTCCATGCATGAAAAATGACATTTTTGCTTCTCCCAAAGACGCACGGGTGTCATTTCTTCTTCTTTGAAAAAAATATTACGATACCTAGTTGTAAAATTATGACACCCTTGTTATAAAATAACGATACCTTAGTTATAAAATGTTAAGGCAAAGCTTTACAACATCGCGGAAAGATTCTAATATCGGTCAAAAAAATTACAACTCCCTAGTTGTAAAATTATGATATTATAGTTATAAAATTACGACACTCATTTAGAAAATGTTAAGGCAAAACTTTACGATATCCCAGGATAGACTTTTGATATCGGTCAACAAAAATTACGATACCTTAGTTGTAAAATTATGATACTATAGTTATAAATTATGACATCCCTGTAAGATCTTTGATATAGGTCGAAAAATATTACGATACCCAGTTGTAAAATTACAACACCCTAGTTGGAAACCTACAACACTCATTCAGAAAACGTGGGCTGCACTGCCCCTTGTCTGCACACAAATTTCAAAAAAAGACTGAACGAATATTAATGCATGTTATGCTCAAAACTTAATATCGTATCCCTACTATCTCATCTTGCCCCATTGCATCGAGCTATGTAAAATGCACATGGATCAATAAGAAGAGACGGTGCAGCCCAATAGATTTGTTGTACCAAAATGGTGTACAAAGACTTTTTCAGGTGGGGGATATACTTGACTAATCAGCGGGCTCTATTTTTTGGAGGCTTGAAAAAGCAAAGAGGCCCAAAATTTTGATTAGACAATTTCTTCTCCTTGTTTTAATGGTGCACATGTAAGTGCACCGTTTATTATAGATATGTTATGCCTCTCTCTTTCTTTATATTTAAGAGTATGCAAAGTGTAATGTACATAACAAACAAGGTTAGTAATGATAAATTAAATATAGCCATAAAAGCATGAATTAGTTCAAAGACTTAGAGAATGATGACTTCATGAAGGACCGCCTTTAGGGGAACCATTCAACAATTACGGGAAAAATCTATCCTATAATTACAATAGGAGAACATACATTGTAGGTCCTTTGATTCTTGACGTGGAATACATTTTTTTACTGGTGTTGTATGTTGATATTGCATTAGTTGCAAATTCGATGGATTAATGGAATAAACCTTTTATGGGGACTAGATTACATCAAAATCTTGAGAATAGATTGTTGCTGGGTATAAAATTCTTTGCAACAGCTTGTTTTTCCCCCTTCACTTGTTCTTTTCTTCTTTTGATTAAGTTATGAGTGATCCTTTAAATCCTAAATATGCTAAGATGGTACCTTATGATGTTTGACGATATTTTTTTTTCCTTTATATTACCTTTTTGGCTTATTATCTGATGTGATTATAACACTCCAAGCTCACCCACTAGCCCAATTAACCTTGTTAGCGGGCTAAAACTATGTGGCTCAAAAACTCAAGTGAAGTTAATGGATAGCAAGTGGACTTGAGTTATAAGCACATAACACATCACTTTTTCATCCAATGTGGGACTAAACTTGAGGTATCATAATCTCACCATTTTATAATGCGACATCCTCATTGCATACTACAAGCTAGCCAGAATCTATCATGAGTTGGATCATTGGTGCTGTAAGGGTAGCTCCACGCCATGGCAAAATTTCACCATTGTTCTATGGGTAACCCTTTCATCATGCCCACCAACTTTTGCACACTCAGATCAGCTCTGATTTCATTTGTAACACCCCAAGCCCATCTGCTGGTAACCATGTCGCCAAAAATTCTAGTGAAAGTTAATGGATAGCAAGTGGACTTGAGCTTGGGTATCATGATTTTTTCTTCTTATAATGCGAGACATCGTCATCGCACCACAAGCTAGCCAAAATCTACCTCCGAGCTGGGTTGTTGGTACTGTAAGGGTATGAATATTGTAACCTGATTTCTAACCTAATTTCATTAACAAGAACTGACCTGGATGCTTCGCACCCATGCGCACTGCCTGTGCGTGTCGGCCACGTCCCATCCTCGTCTAAGTATGCCTGAATCAGACCTTCGCGCGCCTCGATCTCCGCTGGTCCGACCGCTCGCCAACCTCACAAGCCCTCCTCTGGTCGCTTGCTGGCTTCACCCGAACTCCACTCGATGATTTCCACACTTGGAATTGGATGCCATAGCCTAGGTCCGCCCAGCCTTATATAGGATCTCCCAACCGACCTAAGCCACCGCCTCATAGTGTTTGGATAAGCCTTATCCAAAGTCCATCGCCCAAAATCCCCAAACAACCCTCGGCCAGGCTGTCTAGTCCATCCACCCAGGCGCACGCACCCGGCTCTGCATGCGTGCGCCTGCGCGCGCACCTTGCGCGCCGGCCATGCCACCTACATGGCCACGGTTGCCCCGCATTGCAGATGTGTCTGCCAAGCTGGCAGCGCATCCGCTCAATCCGCGGAATCTCCTTCGCACAAGCCGCCAGGCTGGCTCCCCGTCCGCCCTGCATAAAACCAGGCTGGCCCGGCCACGACTTGGTCATGTGCCAGGATGGCATGTGCCAAGCTGGCCAGGTCACCTAACTTAGCCACATGCCAGGCTGGCCGCGGGCTAAGCGGCCTGTGCCGCGCTCACATGACCCGTGCGAGAATGGCGCACGCGAACGTCTGCATGCGCCCACGCATGGGAGCGAGCGCGCCCAGTGCCCAGCGCTGGCCCGCGCATGCCCCTGCGCACCCAACGTGTGGCCGTGCAAGCCCAGTGCCCAACGCGCCCACGCACGTGCTCCACGCATCAAGTGCCCAGGCACGAGCCTAGGGCCTCTCCGCATGCCTCAAAGGCAGCGTGCCATCCCGTGAGTCGGCCCGGCCTACGCATGCTATAGCCATGTGCAGCGAAGCCAAGGTCTCCTCTTAATATACTTACACAGCATCCTGCACTATGCCACCCAGGGGGTTCTGCAGATACAAGCAGCATTGCAGACTGGCACTGCCCATGTACACAGCCTGGCCTGCGCGTAACCTCACCGCGCGCTGCACCACTAGGGCCGTAACAATCCTCCCCCCACTGAGATCTCGATGCTCTCGTCGACCATCAAGGCTCCATGCCACCACGCAGTGCATCCTCTTAACGCACCTCATCGTTGCTCACCTTGACCCTCCTAGCCAAAGTCTCCCGAGTCCCAACGCGGCCACCTGCCATGCGCACCCCCTGATGCCTCCTCGGTTGGACAGCCCTCTCACCGAGCCATCCCTCCTGCCGCCTCCTACCGTAGGCCTTCGTGCCTAGGCTCTCCCACGTGTTGCCTAGGCGTGAGGTTGCCGCACAACCTCAAGTCTAGTGGTGGGCGCTCTCTTGCCCCGACCCTTCACTGTCCTACGCCATCCCTCCACTGGAACAAAGTATGGACGCCTACCTCTCGGATCAAGATGCCCCTCCGATGAGGCATGATCATAGCCTTGCTCTTGATGAAAAAGTCCATCCCGAGTATCAGGTCGTAGTCGTCGATCGGCAAGACGTCATGCTGTAGCGCCCAGTTCAAGAGCCCACCTCCAATGTGGCCTCTGCTTGGCCCAAAGACTCCATCTCCTCGGAGTTGACATGCTTTACCCTGCAAGGCTTGGAAAGTGCTTCTAGACCCAATCTGTGCACCGCTCCTTGGCTCACAAAATATCCGTCGCTCCGAATCAACTAAGGCCGCACTGTCCTCTCGTTGATCCGAACCCTCACGTTTATCAAACCTTGGCGTTGCCTCCTTACGGCCAAAGTATTGATGGACTGTAGCAGGGCCATCCTCGCTACTGGCTCCTCTTTCGAACTCTCTAACGCCCTGTCTCCCTGGATAGTAACGGTCGCTACCGCCACCTTCCTTGGACACTCCCATGCTAGATGTGGTCCTCCGCATATGAAGCATCCAGCGAAAGTCGCCTGTCCTTTTGGTTTTGCTGCTGCATGTGGTGGCACACCCTCCTTCTTGCCTGCTCGACCCCACGGTGGTGATGCACTCTTGCGCTTGCCCTTGCCTTGGCCACCACTAACCGAAGTCGTACCACTGCGAAAGTCCACCAGCGCCTCTGCTACTACGAAGGCTGAGGGAATATCCCTCACCTCCCTCCTGCAAAGCTCGCCTGATCCCACCCCTATAGGCCAACGAGGAAGTTGAAAAGCTTATCTTCCTCGGACATGTTGGACACCTCCAGAAGTAGATTGCTGAATTATGCCACATACTCCCGGATGCTCCCTGCCTGCCTCAGCTTCCTCAGATTTTCTCGAGCAAGCCACCCTGCGTTGCTCGGCAGAACTGACCCTTCAGTTCCCCCTTGAAGATCTCCCATGTCTCGATTCTAGGATGCCCTGCACGATCATCCTCGGCCGTCCTGGTCCTCCACTAGAGCTTGGCATTACCCTCCAAATATGTCAAGGCCCGATCCACCTGATCGGGTGTTGGGATCTTTGCCGCACGAAAGTAAACCTCCATATCCCATATGAAGTTCTCCACCTTCGCCGCACTCCTGACTCCGCTGAAGGCCTTAGGCTCCTGGACCTTCGCTTCCTTTGCCGGAGCACCGACCATGTGGACTGGACTCCGCGCCTCCTGCCTTAGTCGGATCATCTCCTGCTCCAAAGCATGGATCCGAAGCTCCAATCTCTCCTTCATGGCCAGATTTAATCATTGTTGTTGCAGATTTCGATGCTCGAGATCACGAATCAACCTTTCGTGCACCTCCATCAGCTGATTATGCAAGTTTATAACTCGGTCAACTGCATGCTCAACTCTGCACATACAGCGACCAAATCCATGGTTGATCCTTCTTCTGGATCTCCCACAATCCCCTCCAAATGGGTCACACGGTCTTCAACCACTCTCGCCATCTGTGCTTGGAACTTGCTTCAATCGGGCTCTGATACTAGCTTATCACCGGGCTTTCAATCGGCACATGCAAGCTCTCCCTATGGCCACTAGGTCATGCGTCTACCGGTGATGGCGTTAGAGGATCCCTTACCCTAACCAGCCTAGACCCTGAACAATAAAATAAAACCACAAAGACAAGTCCCACCCAAACACGATGATATACGGAAGCACAGCCTTCACAACCAAAGAACTCTTCACTAAGTAATTTGGAATAATGAGGTTGCCCAAAGGCTACAAAGATACTCCACTCTATCCCTAACAAAGATCACACAAAGTGCCCGCCCAATCTCACTCAACAAGAACTGACCTGAATGCCTCGCATATGTGTGCACCGCCTGTGCATGTCGGCCATGTTCCGTCCTCATCTAAAAGCCCGCCTGACTCAGATCCTCGTGCGCCTCGATCTCCGCTGATCTGGCTGCTCGCCAACCTCTCACGCCCTCCTTTGGTCGCTTGCGGGCTTCACATGAACTCCACTCGAATGATTTCCACACTTGGAATTGGTTGCCATAGCCTAGGTCCGCCTAGCCTTATATAGGATCTCCCAGGACCTAAGCCACGCCTAATAGTGTTTGGATAAGCCTTATCCAAAGTCCATCCTCCAAAATCCCAAACACCCTTGGGCAAGCTATTTGGTCCATCCGCTCAGGAGCGCATGCCCGACTCTACGCGCGCACCCTGCGCGCGCCAGCCATGCCGCCTGCATGGTCGTGGTTGCTCCATGTTGCAGATGCATCTGCCAGGCTGGCAGCGCATCTGCTCCATCCGCGGAATCTCCTCCACACAAGCCGGTCAGGTTGGCTCCGCATCTGCCCCGCATGCGAGAGCCAGGTTGGCCAGGCTAGCCCGGCCACTGACTTGGTCACGTGCCAGGATGGCATGTGCCAAGCTGGCCGAGTCACCTAACTTAGCCACGTGCCAGGCTGGCCGCGGGCTAAGCGGCCCTGTGCCACACTCATATGACCCACGTGCGCTCGGCGCGTGCGTGCACGTCTGCATGCACCCACGCATGGGAGCGAGCGCGCCCAACGCCCAGCGCTGGCTTGCGCATGCCCCTACGCATACCAGCGCGTGGCCATGCACACCTAGCGCCAATGCCGGCCCGCGCACATGCTCACACATTAAGTGCCCAGGCACGAGCCTAGGGCCTCTCCGCATGCCTCAAAGGCAGCGTGCCATCCGTGAGTCGGTCCAGCCTACGAGTGCTCCAGCCACGCAGCGAAGCCAAGGTCTTCTCTCAATATACTTACGCAGCATCCTGCACTATGCCACCCTGGGGGTTCTGCAGACACAAGCAGCATTGCAGACTGGCACTGCCTATGTGCACAACCCAGCCTGCGCGCAATTTTGCTGCACACCGCACTGCCAGGGCCATAACACGTGTCTCAACAACACCGTCCTTAAGACCTACATCATTCTTGTGCACAATAGTAATGCCATTTTTTATCGTGAACAAGTTCTCAAGTGGCACAAGTCCTTGCCATGTTAGTCTCGATTGATCAAATCATGGCTTTGCCGCAAGGTTAACGGATTAAGAGCTGTCCAGATTAGGAAGAAAGATGCCTTCGTTCATGCATAAATTGATAAAGTAATTTTCCTTCAAACAACGTACACACCTGACTTCCTCGGTCTACAGCGTGACTTTTTAGCTTTTTGAGTGATGCCAAATTCGGTAGAGGCATCATCATTGGGGTTGTGAACTCCAAAATTTTACCCACCCATGCTTCTTTTGATGATAAGGGAATGCCTCCACCACCCGCAAAATGAAAGGGGATTTGTGAGTCGGTATATGCAATAACAAACTTATTGGTGCACGAACGTTAATCGGACAAATGAATCACGTCAATATTTTTCAACGAGCCTAAGAGGCAGAAAATAGCTCTGGCTCCTCCATGTAAGCCAGGAAAGAGCAAAGGCAGCAAAGCGGTCTGCAACTCATCGGGCTGGGATGGTGAACCTTGGCTTTGGCATTTGTGGCTCGCTCGAGGAACCAAGGTGGAGAGGGAGCCGCTAGGCTGGTAAAGAGATTCTCCATTGAAGGTGGCTCCATTGCCGAGCTCCACCCTAGTGCGAACGGCCCGATCCATGGAACTCGCACTAGTCATCATAATCCATGGCGCTTCTTTTGACAGGGAACCAGGAGTTGGCCCTTTGTTTTCGGCTGCACAGCTTGAAAAAATGCCTGTCTCCATGGCACGAAAGGTGCCAACAGCGATAAGATTCTCGTGGAAAGGTTTGGAGGATACACTACCAAGAGAGATAGAGAGAACGTCTATTCCATCGTAGACGGCGCAATCGATCCTGGCAAATACGTCGGCAAATTGACAATTTTTCTAGCTACACACTTTGTAAATTGCCATGAGCAAAGGAAGCCATCCCAGCAGCAATGCCCATGGCCTGCCCGGCAAATTAGCATCACTGACGAACGCGATGCTGGCAGTAAGCATTCCATGTCTGGTTATATCATATGGTGGTGCTTGCGGTGTGGCATTTGATCCGTTTATGTAATTCGTTTGTCCGATTAATGTTCGTGCACTAATAAGTTTGTTATTGCATATACCGATCTCACAAATCCCCTTCTATTTTGCGGGTGGTGACGGCATCCCCTTGTCATAAAAAAAAGCATGGATGAGTAAAATTCCAGAGTCCAAAACCCTGATGATGATGCCTTTACTGAATTTGGCATCACTCCAAAAGCCCGAAAAGTCATGCTGCAGAGTGTATGCGTTTGAAGAAAAATTACTTCATCAGTTTATGCATAAATGAAGGCATCTTTCTTCTTAATCTAGTTCAGCTCTTCATCCATTAACCTTGCAACAAAGCCATTGATCACTTGGCTTTAGGATTTGACCAATCAAGACTCACATTGGCAAGACGGACTTGTGCCAGTTGAGAAGTTGCTCACAATCAAAAATGTCATTACTATTGTGCACAAGGATGATTTAAGTCTTAAGGACGGTGTTGTTGAGGCGCGACTCTAAAAAGTGTAATAGGAAAGACAGTCTCGTTTGCGTAAAAAATAGTCCAAAGATATTTTAGGCATTTAATAATGAGGTAATAAGAAGAAATATCTTTTTATAGTATATTATACCCCATAGCAAAGTAGTTTGAAATGTGACCATTCTTGTGTGCTCATAGGCTGCTTCAATAAATGATAGTCCAAAAAATACCTGCAAAAATAAAAAATAGAATGAGATATTAATAATGCATAAATAAGCAAATGAAAAACAAAAATAGTATGAGATAAGGTGAGAACCTTGACATTTTGCCTTCTAAATGTTTTTTTTCTTGAAGATGATGTTGAACTATTTCCAAACATAATGCACAACATAAGGCATATAAGATCTAAAAAATAAAAGAGAATCTTGCCTGAATTGAGGCGTGTTATGCACTGCCCTAAGGAGTAGTTTTTGTCCCTTCGTACTGGTTATACGCCCCTTCGTGCAGGTTATAGTCGATATGTCCTCAAGGTACAATATATTTTGAAAATTTTAAAATTTTTATAAATCATGTGTTGTGAAAGAAATTCTTGAGCAAATTGACTAGGAAAAGATAATATAGTTAGAAAGTATTGGCTAATTACTGTAGTGAGCTAATGAGTAGACTAACTAGTCAGACTTTTATTAACCTACTTATCATCTAAAGGCTATTAGCACTTTCATTGCACATGCACACTGATGAGATAAATTAGGTATTAGTTGTATGGTCAATTGAAGATTCAATTATTAATAAACCAATACTTACGTAAGGTAAACCGAGTGCCATATGCAAAAATGATCTAGTAGACCTTATAAAAAGCATAATGACACTGTACCAGCATGATATCAATGTACCAGCATGATATCGGTATAGGATCCTTACCAAGATTGCAAACCTTGTTCAGATTTTTGTACAAAGCCAAACTGATTTTTGCGTGCTAAAGGTACAACCCTAATAGCCACTCAAGTCACCCTTCACCATAACTTCCAAGAATGGATCCAAAGTTTAATTTTCCATTTGTCCTTACAGCTTTGCAAAGCTCAATTCTTGCTAATAGGTGTCCATGTGTCTATATAAATTATATATTTTCTTATATTCAAGATCTTATCACAAAATTCACTTAGACAACAATATAATAAAGTTGTTTAATGAAAAACGAACCCTTTCAATGGCCAATAGTTGCTATAATTATTAAAATAATAATAGACAATGGCAGAAGCGTTATTTCCTTAAAGTGCCATGACAACACAAACCTGAGATTGTATGGACACAATTTTTCCTTAAAATACTTCCATATCAACTATGAAAGCAAAAGGCTGGATAGCCCAAAAAGAGGAAAATATAGAACAAACAAATTGAAAACAAGCAACAAATCTACAAAACTAATAGAAGCACTTGAAAGCCAGAAATATGTGACACATAACTTTGCATTTTACTTTTAGGGGCCATTTGGTTGGAAGGAAAATAAAGATGAAAAAAAATGAGGCCTACATATTTGTTTTCATTCTCTATCATAAAAGTTTTCCCATGAGAGAGTGGTATTTTGTTTTTTTTTCATCCCACTAAAAAATTTTTTAGCATCAAAGTTCAAAATTGCCTCTATTATATTCATATTATATTACTATAGCATGTGATACGGCTGGCCGTTTCCTCTGGGTGATATTACCTTTTGCACGGTTTTTGAAAGCAATGATGTGACAACAAAACCCCCGGGGCCTTCAGCGTCGGCCTTCAGCGTCGGCCCCAGCACTGAGACTTTGGCTCCGGCCTCCAGCGTCGGCCTTCAGCGTCGGCCACCAGCGTCGGCCCCAGCGCTGACTTCGGCTCCGGCCTCCAGCGTCGGCCTTCAGCCACCAGCGTCGGCCCCAGCGCTGACTGGCTCTGGCCCTCCAGCGTCAGCCTCTAGCGATGGCCATCCAGCGTCAGCCTCCAGCACCGGCCTCCAGCCCCGGCTCCCAGCGTCGGCCTTCAGCATTTTCCACATGCAAAGACCAGTCTCATACAACGGATCCCGTGATCTAAGGTCCACTGCCGAGCACCTCGCTCACCAAAATCACGGGCAAGTGTTAGCTTGATCGGCAGTTACCGCTATAAGCGGCCCTTATCCAGCAACAGTCCAACAACTTGCCGTTCGATGAAACATCACAACGGAAGATTCGACGGTTCCAACAGAACGAGGTAAACGGGACCCCAACAGGTAAGAGGACCCGAGCTCCATGCAAGGGGACTCTCTCTGGCTTCCTCTTTAAGAATTCTACAAAAATCATATCCCTGTTCGACGACTCACTGACTTGGGCGTCGGAGGGTCCCCGCCGGAACCACCGGTCCGGGACTTTTTGCAGGCTCTAGGAGGAAGACGGCGACCTCTCTGCGCACCATCCTAGCCTACCCGACGTTCATCGCACGTGATTTGGCGCAACAGATTGGCGCGCCAGGAAGGGGGCAGACCGGGTCGAAAGTTCTCCCTGGAACCCCTCCCATTTTGCAAAGGAAACGATGGTGACTACGCGAGCACAAGAGGCTTCCTCCAGTCAGGCAGCCGGGCGCATTCCACGAGCTGAGCATTCGGAGGCCAATCTCCATGCTCCGCCCCCTGCAGACAAGCCAACCCGACCGGCTTGATGTTCTAGCCCACCAGGTCCAGGATCTGACGACGATGGTCCGGGGGCTGCAAGAGCATTATTTGGCTGCTGTAACTCAACCCCCTGTGCTGGACGAAGGGGTGCGGGGAACAGTTCAGTCTCACCAAGGAGGGACCCCGCCTGAGGTCTCCCACCGCTCACCCCCCGAACCTCATCACCAAGGGACCTCGAAGCGACGGCGGTCTCCCTCTCGCCACTCCGGTCGTTCCCACCACCGGCGGAGGAAAAGAGAGTCCAGCGGGCGCGTTCTTTGCGCCGGCGATCTTCTTCAGCTCCTTCTTCGATTCATCCCGAGATGGCACTCTCCGGAAAACCACCCGTCGGGCCGAGCAAAGGCTTGACGAGTATCATCGACGGTTGGACGAGCTCAGCCGCCGGATCGCCGATCCTTACGGGACGGTATGAGCCGCCCCCCGCTTTCTCGCCATATCATGGAGGAACCGGTCCCCCCGGTTCCGTCTCCCCCAACTGGATCCATATGATGGAACGACGGACCCCCTGGACCATCTGGAAAGCTACAAGGTCCTCATGCAGGTCCAGGGAGCGACGGACTCCCTTTTATGCGTCGCCTTTCCGGCCACGCTCCGCAAGGCGGCACGCGCGTGGTACTCCCGCTGCCCCCACGCAGCATCAACTCGTTTCGGCAACTTGAGCGATCTTTCCTGGCTCACTTTGATGCCTGTCGAAAGATCCCACGAGTGGCGATAGCCTCTTTGCTGTCCAGCAGAAGAGTGGCGAGACCTTGAAGGATTTCGTCGCTCGATTTAAGGAAGCAGCGTTGGAGGTGTACAACCTGGAAGACTCCGTAGCCACTTTGGCCCTGAAACGAGGACTTCGCCCATCCAGATTCGCTTATTCCCTGGATAAGAAGCCTCCGAGTTCCTATGCCGAGCTTCTGAGCCGAGCACAGAAGTACATCCGCGCTGACGAGGCGGATTCTTCCAGGAGGGAAGTTGACAAGAACCCAGTAATAAACCACCGCCTACTGATCACGCCGGCACACGACCTCGAAAGCCCGAGCCTCCACGCCGCTCAGATCGCCGACCACAGACGCTGGTTCCTAAAGGAGCAATTCACTCCCCTCATGGCTCCCATCTCTCACATCCTGCTGGAGATCGAGGAGGAACCTTATTTCAAGCGTCCGGCTCCCTTGAAGTCTGGGGCCCCCCGCAACAAGGAGTTTTACTGCCGGTACCACCGAGACTACGGTCACGACACCGAGGACTGCCGCCATCTAAAAAAGGCCATCGAGGAGCTGGTTCAGCAAGGCCACCTGGGCAAATTTGTTCGAAGGGGAAATCTCCCCGCTCGGGCCCCCGGTGCCTCCGAGTCGCCCGGCTGGCGTGGATAATACCCCAACTGAAAAGACCATAGCTATGATTTCCTGGGGAGCGGATGGTGGTTCGAAGAGGCCGCGAGAGGGAATAGACTCTGTAATTCCTTTCTTCGGAAAGGATCTAGATGGGGTAGTTAATAAACATGACGACAGCGTCGTGGTGTCCATGACTATAGCCAAACACCCTGTAAAAAGAATTTTAATTGATAGTGGGAGCTCTGTGGATGTCTTGAGTTATGAGGCTTTTGTTCGGATGAACTTATCAAGGTCTTTACTCCGACCCGTTGCCACACCGCTAATGGGCTTCACGGGAGACTCAGTGAGCGTCGAGGGGAAATTGCCCTCCCGGTCACGGCTGGAACCCCTCCATGTCAGAGCACCGTGGTATAAACTTCTTGGTGGTCGGGTCCCGCTGGCTTATAACGCCATCTTGGGAAGACCAGGGTTGAATCTGCTGGATGCCGTAATCTCCACTAAGAGATTATTGGTAAGGTTCCCCACCAATGAAGGGTCGGAGAAATGAAGGGGGAGCAAAGCCCACTTCCGCCTTGCTACCATTTGTCTCCCAGCCCGCTGAACGCGGCGTCAGCGACAGCCTCTGAGTCACTCGATCCTAGGGAGTTGGGAAGAAGGGGAGAGCCGGCAGAGCACCTTCTAACCCTCCCCTTGGGTGATGACCCGGCAAGGACTGTTCAGGTGGGGGCATCGCTCCCAGAGGAAGCACGCCATCAACTTCTTACTTTCCTGCGTGCCAACACTGACGTCTTCGCATGGTCATCCTCAGACATGCCGGGCGTCCCTGAAGAAGTAATCACCCATCGGCTTAACCTCAAGCCAGGGTGTCGGCCGGTCCGACAGAAAAAGAGAAACTTTGCTCCAGACAGACAGAAAGCTATCGACGAGGAGATCCGCAAGTTAATGGCTGCGGGCCATATTCGGGAGGTCCACTACCCCGAATGGTTGGCTAATGTGGTGCTAGTCCGCAAGACCAATGGAAGCTGGAGAATGTGCGTAGATTTCACCGACCTCAACAAGGCATGCCCTAAAGACAGCTTTCCCCTGCCTCGAATCGATCAACTGGTGGACGCTACATCCGGCCATGAGGTCCTTAGCTTCATGGATGCTTTCTCTGGATACAACCAGATCCGGATGAATCCGGCGGATGAAGAAGCTACCTCCTTCATAACTGAAAAGGGGCTATATTGCTACAAGGTAATGCCTTTCGGGTTAAAGAATGCGGGAGCCACTTACCAGAGGCTGATGAACAAGGTCTTTGAAGGTCAGATAGGACGTAACATGGAAGTGTACGTGGATGACATGCTGACAAAAAGCGTTCATGCCATGACCACATCGCGGACCTAGCAGAAACTTTTGACAGCCTTCGTCGGTACCAGATGAAGCTGAACCCTCGCAAGTGTGCATTTGGGGTGACAGCTGGGAAGTTCTTGGGTTTCATGGTGACCCGGAGGGGGATCGAAGCAAACCCGGACAAAGTCCAAGCCATCTTGGACATGAGGCCTCCTGCCAATAAGAAGGAATACAGCGCCTGACAGGAAGAGTAGCCGCCCTAAGCCGCTTCCTATCCAAGTCCGCTGAAAGGTGTCTACCTTTCTTCAAGGCGCTTCGCAGAATCAACGAGTTCGAATGGACGAAAGAATGCCAGGAGGCGTTCGAAGGGTTAAAGGAATTCTTATCTACCCCGCCACTGCTAGCCAAGCCGACGGGTGGAGAAGAACTCCTTCTATACCTTGCGGCCTCTCCTGAAGCTGTTAGCTCTGTGCTAGTCCGTGTGGACACTGATGGCACACAAAGGCCAGTATACTATACGAGTAAGGTGCTTCATGATGCAGAGACCCGATATTCAAACATGGAAAAAATCATCTTTGCATTGATCGTGTCTGCCCAGCGTCTGCGGCCGTACTTCCAAGCCCACCCGATCGCGGTGATCACAGACCAGCCTCTGAAGACAGTTCTAGCTCGCCCAGATACTTCCGGCCGGCTGGCAAGGTGGGCCCTCAAGCTGGGGGAGTTCGATCTATCTTTCCGCCCCGTTCGGCCATGAAGTCTCAAGTCTGGCAGATTTTTTGGTTGAATGTACTTGGGGAATGGAGCCACCTAAAGAACCTCCTACGGACACTCAGCCCCTCGGAACCAGTGATGATGAGTGGGTCCTTCATGTGGATGGGGCATCGAACTCTCAAGGGAGCGGAGCAGGCCTCATCTTGGCCAACTCGGATGGGGTTGTGACCGAATGTGCACTTCGCTTCCTCTTTCCAGCCACTAACAATCAGGCGGAATATGAAGCTTTGCTATCCGGCGTAAGGTTGGCTCGAGAGCTTGGGGTGAAACGCCTTAGGGCATTCACCGACTCCCAACTGGTTGCCGGCCAGATTACAAAGGAATACGAGGCAAGGGATCCCATCATGGCCCGCTACTTAGAAATGGTGCACTCGCTGGTTTCCCCCTTCACTCACTTCAGCGTCAGCTACATTCCTCGACAGGAGAATGCTAGAGCCGACGCCTTATCCCGTCTTGCCGCCTCAGCTGATGGGATGTTGGGAAAGGCTTATGTGGAGCACTTAGAAGCCCCGAGTATTGATGTACCAAGAGAAACTTTACCAGTGGAGCAGGAGCCCTCCTGGATGGACGCCTATGTCCGGTACTTTACTGAGGGCACCCTCCCAGAAGACCCTGCCGAAGCTAGGAAACTTAAAAGACGGGCCCCAAAGTTTTTCATTATGGAGGGAAAGCTCTACCGAAGGTCGTTCTCATACCCTATCCTCAGGTGTGTCGGTCCCACCGACGCCAATTATATTCTGCGGGAGATACACGAAGGGATATGCGGAAGCCATCTGGGGGGCAGGGCTCTTGCATATAAAGCTCTACGTCAGGGGTATTATTGGCTGACAATGAAGGAGGATGCATCCGAACTCGTTAAGAGATGTGACAGCTGCCAGCGTCATGCCAACATCCAACATCAACCGGCGTCCAGCTGACCCCTCTAGCTGCACCATGGCCCTTCGCACAGTGGGGCATGGACATCCTGGGACCGTTCCCTCCTGCCTCCGGACAACGTAAGTTCCTAGTGGTGGCCGTCGACCATTTTACTAAGTGGATCGAGGCGGAAGCTCTTGCTAAGATCACGGAAGCCAAAGTAAGGGCTTTCTTCTGGAAATCTGTGGTGTGCCGGTTCGGGCTACCGCACACCCTCGTTACAGACAACGGCCGACAGTTTGATAACACGGCCTTCCGGAATTCTGCGATGGCCTGGGCATCCATCATCGATTCACCTCAGTAGGGCATCCCCAAACCAACGGCGCAGCGAGGTGACCAATCGCATCATCCTCCAAGGACTCAGGGCTCGGCTAGATAGCTGCAAAGGGCGCTGGGTGGAAGAACTTTCCAGTGTGCTGTGGGCCTACCACACGACGCCGCGAGCACCTACTGGGGAAACCCCTTTCAGCTTGGTCTTTGGGACCGAGGCGGTCATCCCAGTGGAAATAGGAGCTCCTAGTCCCCGGACGGAATTATACCATGAAGAAAGCAACTCAAACCAGCTGAGGGCCGATCTGGATTTGGTGGAAGAATTGCGAGATCAAGCACAGCTTCGCATGGCAGCGTTCCGTCAGCGAGTGGCCAAGCACTACAACTCTCGGGTGCGACCCAAGACATTCCGTCCGGGAGACCTCGTTCTGCGAAGAGCTGAAGTATCAAAGCCGACAGAGGGGGGCAAGCTGGCACCAAAATGGGAAGGACCATACCGTGTCAAGGAGTACTCACCATGGGGCGTACAAAGTCGAAGAGCTAGACGGGAAACCGCTCCCTCGCACTTGGAACGCCGACAACTTACGCCGGTACTATCAATAGAACTCTATCATCATTAATTGAAACTATTTGATACATGAATGATCAACATGTTCTTATTTCAATGAGTATGTTTAACAACAAAGACCAACTCCGCGTTGGCACCAAAGACCGGCGCCCAGCATCGGCAACAAAGACCAACTCCGCGTTGGCAAAAGACCGGCGCCCAGCGTCAGCAATAAAGACCAACTCCGCGTTGGCACCAAAGACCGGCGCCCAGCGTCGGCAACAAAGACCAACTCCGCGTTGGCACTAAAGACCGGCGCCCAGCGTCGGCACCAAAGACCAACTCCGCATTGGCAAAAGACCAACTCCGCGTTGGCAACAAAGATCGGCTCCCAGCGTCGGCAATAAAGACCAACTCCGCGTTGGCACCAAAGACGGCGTCCAGCGTCGGCAACAAAGACCAACTCCGCGTTGGCACAAAGACCGGCGCCCAGCGTTGGCACCAAAGACCAACTCCGCGTTGGCAAAGACCAACTCCGCGTTGGCAACAAAGACCGTCGCCCAGCGTCGGCACCAAAGACCAACTCCGCGTTGGCAAAAGACCAACTCCGCGTTGGCACTAAAGACCGGCGCCCAGCGTCGGCACCAAAGACCAACTCCGCGTTGGCAAAAGACCAACTCCGCATTGGCAAAAGACCAACTCCGTTGGCAACAAAGACCGGCGTCCAGCATCGGCACACTAAAGACCGGCGCCCAGCGTCGGCACCAAAGACCAACTCCGCGTTGGCAAAAGACCAACTCCGCGTTGGCACCAAAGACCGGCGCCCAGCGTCGGCACCAAAGACCAACCGTTGGCACCAAAGACCGGTGCCCAGCGTAGGCAACAAAGACCAACTCCGCGTTGGCAACAAAGACCGGCACCCAGCGTCGGCAACAAAGACCAACTCTGTGCTGACACTCCGCGTTGGCAAAAGACCAACTCCGCGTTGGCACCAAAGACCGGCGCCCAGCGTCGTCACCAAAGACCAACTCGCGTTGGCACCAAAGACCGGCCCAGCGTCGGCAACAAAGACCAACTCCGCATTGGCAACAAAGACCGGCGCCCAGCGTTGGCAACAAAGACCAACTCCGCGCTGGCACTCCGCGTTGGCAAAAGACCAACTCCACGTTGGCACCAAAGACCGGCGCCCAGCGTCGGCAACAAAGACCAACTCCGCGTTGGCAACAAAGACCGGCGCCCAGCGTCGGCAACAAAGACCAACTCCGTGCTGGCAAAAGACGAACTCCGCGTTGGCAAAAGACCAACTCAGCGCCGGCACCAAAGACCGGCGTCCAGCGTCGGCACCAAATGTTGGCCTTGTGTTAGCACTGGGGACAATGTTGCGGTTCATGGTCCCCTTTCGCGTAACCTACTTTACATAGCCCTATTAGTTGGTGATTCACGACAGCTTACACAACTAAAGCTAATCATAACCAAAGGCGTGAAATAGGGATTAAAACATTCATTGATTGCTAAAAAGTTACAAAATTGCCGAACTGAGTCGGACTTAGAGCGGTACAAAAAGATAAAAACCAAAGCTATTAATGGTCATCCGAAGCCAGGACATCATCCTCCGGAACGTCATCAGGCTTCAGTCCCTCGATATCCTCTAGGTCGTAGAGCTCCTGGATCTTATCTTTGCAGTCTTGAAAGCCGGCGTCATAAGCAAGCGCCGCTGACTCGGCCACCTCCTTGTCGAAGGCTTTGGACTTTTTAAAATCTTCTACGGCCTCGGCAACCCTTTTTTAGCCTCGAGAGCTTTTTTCTCGGACTCAATGGCCCTCCTCTGAGCCTCTATCACTGCCGCCTCCAGATCTGCAATTTTGGTTATGTACTGGCGGGTGGCTTCTTTGGCTGCATTTGTCTCAGCGGCGGCAGAACTTAATTGGGTCTTCAAAACGCACACCTCCAATTCTGCCGCCTTCAGCTTCTCTTCGGCTGCCCTTTGGTTCTCCTCGGCCGCTTTCTGTTTTTCCTCGGCCACCTGAGCATTATCTAGCTCATTGGCTGCGCGGCGCTGAGCAACCTCTAGCGCATACTCAGCCTTTTCGGCTCGTAGCCGGGTGACATCGATTTCACCCTTCAGGGTGGCCCGAGTGTCCTCCAGAGCCATTGCCGACTTCTCCGCCTTGACTTGGAGGGACAACATCTCCTCCCGTGCTTGTTCGATGGCGGTATCGCTCAAGGTCCAGAGGTTCTTCAGGGCGACTAGAGAATTCAATGCCTGGAGGAATGTCAAGATGAGAAAAAAAAAAAAAAAAAGAAAGGGAGGAAGAAAGAGATGATAATGGAGCAGAAGCTCACCCAGAGATGCGCCACCGATGCTTCACGGAAGAAGGTGACTCTCCCCTGACCCCGGAGAAATTCTTGCACCTCAACCACCGTGGCTTCCTCCAAGGTCCGTTCGCCCAGCGGCCGTGGTTGGCCAACAATGACTGGAAGGAAGGATCGACGCCCCTCTCTTCCCTTGGCGTTGGCCCTACAGAGGCAGATTCCGCCTCTGAGCCTGCCGCCTCCGACTCCTTGACCGGCGGAGGCACTTCGGCTGTTGCCCCCGTGGGGGGCAGGGTAGCGGCTGGAGTCACTATTGCCGCAGGAATTTCATCCGTCTTTAAGGCTTTGGGCAAGGGCGACGGCGCCTCCCCCTCGGAGAAAGGTCGAGCAGGATAATGGGAGGAGCTGAAGCTGAAGATCCTCTCTCCGGCTGGCTCCGTTCCACCTCCCTGCCGGTCTCGGCCCTTCCCGCGTCTGCCATAACAGGTTCGTCGGCTTGGGCTTGGGCCGCCTCGCCTGCGTGCGAGGATTCCACAGTTCTGCCCCTTGGCCTCGACCTCCCCAGCGTCGGCCCTTTTAGGGCCGCCCTTCTTCAAAACCTTTGCACGCAGGGGCTTCACGACTTTAGCCCCTCCAGTGTCGGCCTTTCCCGCGTCGGCCCTCTCAGCATCAACCCTCCCCGTCGGCCCTCCTTGGGACTTTAGCAATGGCCCTTCTTTCGGCAGGGGGCACATCCCCTGTATTCTTCCTCTTTCTAGTGGCCGCCTGCTTAAGCTCATGAAGCGTCGGCGCCATCCCTATACAGGCAAAGGATAGTTAAAAAGAGAGAAAAAAGATATTAAAAAAAAAGAGAGAAAAGCAAAGGGAGGAGAAGAGAGGCGAGTGATCAAGTGCTCACCCCTCGGGGGAATTAAACCGGCACGATGAAGATTCTCCTCGGCTAAAAGCATATTACACCGAGGGATGTCGGCAGTCAGAAGCTGCCCAAACGCCATCCGATCTCGTGGAAGGATGGAGGGATCCCTATTAGCGTCAATGTTGGGTATCCCCCAGCTTCCACGAACCCCACTGATGTCAGCAAAGAAGAACTTATCCTTCCACCCTTTGACGGAAGTAGGAAGGCACAATTTGAGAATCCTATTAGACCTAGGGGTGAAGGACCACCAACCCGATTGCTTGCGAAGGGTGTAAAAGCTGCGGAATAAAGAGATACTGGCCTCAATGCCTTGCAAGTGGCAGAGTACCAAAAAACCGACGATGGTTCGAATTGAGTTGGGAACTAATTGGGAGGGAGTCAAGGAGTATCGGTCTAAAGATTAAGAATAAAAGGGTGGATAGGCAACCGAAGCCCAGCCTTAAAAAAGGCTCCGTACAAAGCAACCCTCCCGGAACGGGAAGAAGTTACCCTGTCATTGGGGGTAGGGAAGAACAAATGAAGGTCCGACGGGAAGCTATACCTGGCTTTTAGGTTTACTATGTCTTGAGCAGACATAGCGGACGCAGTCCCTTCGGGGGACTCCTTGGCGACCCTGGAAGGACCGGCAGCCATCGACTGGCTCCGGACGGAAATCCGTCCGCCGGCCGGATGACTCCCGGTTAGGGGACGACTGACTGGTCGCTGCTCCGGTGAAGAATGGTTAGAAGAAGGGGTGGACCATTGGCTTAACAAGGAATCGGAAGTCTGAGAAGGGTTGTGGGAACCCCCCAGGAACCAGAGATGGAGCAAGAAGGTGAGGAAACCATAGGAACTAACCTGAAAACTCGAGCCAAAAACAGAGCACGGGGAGAGATGAACACGGGAAACAGAGGAACGCTGGCAGACTCGAAAGGGGGCAGCGCGGAAGAAATGGGGAGGATGGGAAGATAAGGGCTATTTGTCCTCATAACGCCATCTCAGGACACCCCACAATCGTCCGATCTGACCACGCGTCCATCTTCAATTGGGAGGCGTTTCGACGGCCTGCCAACGCGAAAAACTCGAAAAGACCACCGATAAAAAGGGAGGCATTAACCTTATCGCAATGATACCGCTCGCCTTTTCGTAACACTGCCCGAGGGAAATCCTCTCTAATCCCAACAAAGGCAAAATAATGACGCGAAAATCGGCCGCCTAGAGGATATTAACACCCCTTTCGCGGGTAAGTGAACGCTCACCCATCTCAAGGGCGGGGGGGCATCTGATACGGCTAGCCGTTTCCTCTGGGTGATATTATCTTTTGCACGGTTTTTGAAAGCAATGATGTGACAACAAAACCCCTTTCGCAAGGCCTTCAGCGTCGGCCTTCAGCATCGGCCCCAGCACTGAGACTTTGGCTCTGGCCTCCAGCGTCGGCCACCAGCGTCGGCCCAGCGCTGAGACTTCGGCCCTGGCCTCCAGCGTCGGCCTTTAGCGCCGGCCACCAGCGTCGGCCCCAGCGCTGACTGGCTCTGGCCCTCCAGCGTCAGCCTCTAGCAACGGCCATCCAGCATCAGCCTCCAGCGCCGGCCTCCAGCCCCGACTCCCAGCGTCGGCCTTCAGCATTTTTCACACGCACAAAGACCAGTCTCATACAACGGATCCCGTGATCTAAGGTCCACTGCCAAGCACCTCGCTCACCAAAATCACGGGCAAGTGTTAGCTTGATCGGCGTTACCGCTATAAGCGGCCCCTATCCAGCAACAGCCCAACAACTTGCCGTTCGATGAAACATCACAACGGGAAAGATTCGACGGTTCCAACAGAACGAGGTAAACGGGATCCCAACAGGTATAAAAAGAGGACCCGAGCTCCATGCGAGGGGACTCTCTCTGGCTTCCTCTTTAAGAATTCTACACAAAATCCTATCCCTGTTCTACGACTCACTGACTTGGGCGTCGGAGGGTCCCCACCGGAACCACCGGTCCGGGACTTTTTGCAGGCTCTAGAAGGAAGACGGCGACCTCTCTGCGCACGCAGCAAACCTAGCCTACCCGACGTTCATCGCACGTAATTTGGTAGCAACAGCATGTATAATATAATATGATATAATATACTATATTAAATTATATCATATAATATAATATAAACTAAAATATATTTTACATTGTATTATACTACATTATAATAGATAAATTATAATATAATATAGTATAATACAATATAATTTATTATATTATATTATTAATAATATATTATGCAACCTTTATTTTAGAGGTATTAGAGGTATTATAGTCAAACTGATACTTTTTTCACATAAAATTATGTTCAATCAAATAAAGAAAAATATTTTCAAAGCTCTTTTTTCACAAAAATTTCTTGTCAACCAAATACAGTCAAATTTATTTTTTCGGTTGCAAAACTAATTTTAAAAATAGATTTAAGGAAATGATGCAGATGAATTTTATATATGACTTCTGTCCCATGTTCAAAGTGTTGAGAAACATACCATATGATTTCTTGGTATCTGAAACACTAGCATCCTTGCTCACTCCGCTTACATCACAGTAATCTTTGGCAGCCAAGAACTGTGTTCCTAATGTTTTAATTCCACAAAAAGGGGGAAAATAGTAAGAAAATCCATTAACCGTGAAACAATAAAAAAACATCGAAAAAATCAAATAATACCGTGAAACGACCTGCTCAGCCAGAAATAATGTCCCCGAAAATCTCTACTCGAATTTCCATTCGTCAATCTCTCTGTATCCATCGAATTTATCCACTTCAATTCCAAGAATCTAACATTAAAGCCACAATATAGAGAAAAAATTATGCATATACATCGGTGGTGCTGAACCTGATGGTACGAAAGAGATTAATTTCAACCAATCACATTTTAAGAAACGACTCGAAGAACCACACACAAAAAAGGAACAAAGAACAAAATCATGGATTCAAATATGCGGTATTGCCGCTGATTACACGTTAATTTTCATCACCAGTCCAAGAAACGACCTGCTCCCGAAATCCACCAGACGGAGCGACGGGCGGAGGTCTCTGGCTGAAGAAAATGAGAGAAGGTCAAGACTTTCGAATCGAATGGCGGGGGGCGAGATCGAAGAGAGGGCAGGGTTCACGGTGGCATGAGATCCTTCGAAAGCGAGTTTCCGCGGCAGAAACCTCCAAGCGAGGCAGTAGGCGATCCTGGCCCCATGGAGAGCATCGTTGGAAACAGATAGAGGGGTTAAGGAGCGAGCGGGATGGAAAACAATGGACCGTGGAAGAAGAAAGGCTGGGAAAGGAGAAGGGAACCGCCGTCAGGTTCATCTTCCAGTTTAGGGCTAGAATCGGTGGACCATCGCCGAGGTCACGTGCAATTTCCCTGACACGTCGTAAGAAGCTCTTTCCTTATTTTTTAAAACCATCTCAACCGTCTATTAAAATAAAATTATTTATGATATCTAACAAACAAATTAGTTGCTATGGTAATTATTTATGATACTTTTATATGACCGCAGATATTTAAAATTTTAGAAAAAGCTTTTCCAGGTTAATTTTCATAAAAAAAACTATATTAGCATGGAGATATTTTTAGAAAAAAATAATTAGAAATAATTTTTAAACATATGACACATCATATATATTGATCTTGCCATATATAAATGCTTTGAAAATGCGATATAGAATGGCATTTTAGATAAATACCATTAATCAAACCATAAATGCCATAAAATATTGATATAAAATGGCATTTAAAATAAATGACCTGATATTTAATTACGTATCAAAATTCTATGACGCTTAGATTAAAATTTCAATAAAAAAGAAAATTTTGGTGGCATAAATTGCAGTGTTAGCTAAAGATAAAATATCTAATTTTTTTTCCATACTTTCTAATAACTTACAATAAGGGAAAAGAGTGAATGAAAAATGGAATGACTCATTAATGAAAAGAAATATGTGAAAAATTAAAAAAAAATTAAGATACAGCTAACTATGGAATTAATTATTTATAGAAAGGTTTTTTAGTCAATTTCCATCCATTCCTCGACCTATACATATGGTATTAGTTAATTGCTGATTTATAAAGAAAATATAGAGCTAAGGATAAACTAATAATTAATTATATAAAGTGTTATTTTAGTCATTCCTCGACCTTTTATATATATATATATATATATATGGTATTAAACTTTTTTCTTATTTGATCTATCTACTTTTTTCTTAAATTTTATGTTTGTAATGGATTATTTTTAATGAATGCCTTCGGTTATGTTTTTGCTTTTGTTCCTCAATATGACTTTCGGTTATTATTAAAATTTTATTTTTTAATAATATTATTGTTTTGAAGATTCAACAATGAAAATATAAAGATAAGCACCATGTTCATCTAATTAGGGAAGGAGAAGTAAGAGAAATTCAGCGAGCAGTGTTAGTTGGAAGCTATCATTTGAAGCCCCTGCAACTTGTATCTTTGGAAGGAAATGATTCACTATTGAAGAACATTCCCGCATTGGTGAATGTAGGCTTGGGTGCCAGGTCAGTACCTACATAGAGTCCCAGGAGATGGGACTCTTCGTATCCTTCAGTCTTATCCAATCTAAAGTTGTTCTATAAGAGGACTGAAGGTGTCTTCTAAGTGAAAGGTGAATAGATACGGAGAAAAAAGTGCCTCCTTCCTCCTCTCCCTCATCGGAATTGTGGCTTAGGGGTATGGACGAACCAGAGACTCTAGAAGGCCCTAGCGATCGACAATCTTGCTTTTGTTGATGCCGATATTGAGGTATGTTCCTTATTTTTGGCTCCTTCAGTGAAGCATAGCAAAATCATTATTTAGGTATCTATATGTAACCCTCAGATAAATTGGTTATGATAGCTCTTAGAGAACTTCTGCACAACAGTTTAGTTGGTGCATCCTTCTTTCATTCGAATTTCTTTTGGAAGAATCGTTCAGACTTCGTCAGCAAGATAGTGGGCTAGGGAAAGGTTGGAAATCTCTTGCTTTTAGATTTCTCTCCTTTATCTTTTCTTTCTCGCTCTCTTCTAAAAAGAAAAGTGTCATATGTGGTTTCAGATCAAGCTATTTGTGATTTGATCTTTTCCTTCGTCGATCTCCCAATCCTGGACAAAAAAGGAAAAAATAAATTTCAAAAAGAAGGAATTCCATTAGTACCTCTTCTCACGGAGGTTTTATTCAATATATATGGATGACTTGGATCGATCCTTCGAAAGGAACTTTCCAATATTAACATATGCACGTTTGAATAGGGAATTATTTATTCCAATTTCTTTGGGGGAATTTCATGTAAGAAATTTTATGTCTCTTCTGGAGAAGTGGAATCTCCTAGTCCAAATGATGGTCATAGTACCAGGGGGCTCAAGACTATTTATCGAATGAAGAATTACAGAAGAGGCATGAAGACCAATTTTGTAATTGGTTCCAAGACTATGTATGGATTAGACTCAAGACCAATTTTATTATGCCTCTGTAGCTTTTTTTTCGTTATTTTAATCAATGCTAATAATCCAACCTTTCAAGTAATGAAAATGGATGACAATGGAAGAAGTGAATTCGGCCATAAAGCTGTAATGCATTCTAAAGTTCCCATGCAAATTGCTAAAGAATTTAAGCGAATTGTCATTAATGGCACAAAATTTCGCACTAGGAATCATGAAAATGGGAAGAAAACACAGAATTGTGGTGTTAGTGTGTGTACTGATCAAGATGACCCTACTTGGTATGACCAATTAACACGCATAATTGAGGTTATGTATTATGATGGGTCCCAATATGTGTTATTCAAATGTGATTGGGCAGACGTTGCTCGGGGTAGAGGTTTCAAGGTGGACAAGTTTGGATTTCTCTTGTAAATTTTTCTCATTTAGTACACACTAGTAGTTGGATAACTGATATCCGTTTGTTTTATCTTCCCAAGTATCTCAAGTATTTATATGGCAGATGAAAGATGCCCAAATTGGGTTGTGGTTGTTAAGACAAAACCAAGAGACATGTATGACACTGGTGAAGAGAAAGTGATTGACGACAATGAGGATGAATATTTAGTCAACGAATATTGTATTAACACTTCCAACCATGAAGCTATTGAACCTGGTATTGACGATGTTGTGTGGACGAGAAATGACATAGATGGAATGACGATCGAAACTCCTCAATAGTGTTGAGTAAGAAATATATAATTTTAGACTATTTAACATGATATCTCTTATCACATAAATCTATCTCATATCATGCTCCAAATATGTCATTTTTCTATTGATTTGCATATATGTAAATTTGTTTTTTGTATAGGTACAATGGGTCCAAAAGAAAAGGCAAAGATGTCCATACCACAGTTGCGAAGATAATCTACAAGACTACAAGCTGTCCATAGTGAGCCACAATCTGATAGGGCAGCCCATTCATTACCATCTATCGATGGGCCATCCTTTTTTATTGGTAGGATGGTGGAGTTACCACCTTCTATAGATTATCCTTTCCAACCATCAATATCTTCACAACAACAAGGGACTCAACCTTCTATAGAACCATCATTATCTTCACAGCAAGGGACCCAACCTTCTACATCGAGCCAAATGGGAGGCTAACTATCCACACATACAGAGATGAGCAGAGAGACCGAGCCATGCACATCTATATCAATAGCACCTACTTTGGAAGCAGAAAATGTTGACTTGTGTTCTGACATTGGAGATCGCTTTCTCATCATCGTGAGTATGTTTTTGTTTTTCTTACTTATTATTTACTTCACTATGACTATAGATTTACAAAATACTAACAATGTAACTAAATCTATTTTTGCAGATAGTAATGAAAATCAAGTAAAGAGACTATTGCACTCTATTCATGATATTTGGCATCTTCCAGAAGGGGAGCGAATTGAAATGGAGCTCAACAATCTTGGTCAGCCCATCAAAAAGCAAGACTCAAAGGTGGTAAGGTTTGGTGGTCTGATAGCGAGAAGTAATAAGTCGGTTCCAATAATTTACAAAGATTGGAGGTCAGTACCTAAAACCATAAAGGAGGAAGCGTGGGGTCTTATAAAGGTATATGATTTTTTATATTAAAACATTATTATTAATTAAATAGGTATATTTTGAAAATTTGTTAGAAAGCTACTTACTCACCTGTGTAAATTTATTTTGACTATAGGGCAAGTTTAAAGTTCCTGATGACAAATTGGACGTATTCAAAAAATGGATACTAAAGGACTTAGGAAAGAAATGGAAAGACTACAAGCATGACTTGAAGAAAAAATTACTTAAGGAAAAAGATACATCTATAGCACAAGTTGTGGCAAGGGCAAGTCCCGATATGGTTGACTTAAAGCAACTAGCAGAGTTGGCCAATCTTTGGTTTCATCCAAAATATATGGTAACAATTTGCGTATTTCTATTATAGATTTATAAAGTCAACCAACTAGTTATTTTAATTATAATTCTCATAATATTTTGCATGTTGTAGTCAAAATGTAATAAAACAAGGAGTGTCGAAGCAGGTGGTTGTTCATAGCGGAGGATCAAAAAGTTTAGCAAGATATGCCCATGATGTGGTATTTATTTAATTAATATGTATTTATTGTTGAATATTTGTTAGTTCTTTGTTTTCGATATATGTATTTAATCTAAAATGTTGGATGTAGAAAAAATCAACTGGGGTAATGCCAAGTCGAGCCCAGTTGTTTGTCAAGACCTATAAGAAAAAGGATGGCACACACTACAATGATGACATGCGGAAGAAAGTGGTATGTTTATTTTCAAATTTATAACTTTTTTAATTTTAAAGGATTTATAAATAAAGAATAATGTGTATTTTTTTTTTATCTATTATAGGTTAAGATGGAGAAACTTTTAACACAGGACACAAATTCTATAGAAATGGGGTCTAGAGGAATCATGACTTGGGCATCAGATGATGTTTATTCGAAAGTTATGGGCCTAGAACGGCCTGGACGTGTGCACAGTTTGCGGTTTTGGCCAACCCCTATAAGGCAAACTTATCAACATTCATTACCGACTTCAAACCAACACTACAAGAAAATATTGGAATAGCGACGCAAATTTAGCGACGCATCATTGCGTCGCTAAATTGCGACCACTTTGCGATGCCTCCGTGATAACAAATATTACGATGCAATTAGCGACGCATTAGCGACTCAATAAAAAAGAAAATAAAAAAGAATTAATTTTTTTATTTAGCGACGCAAATAATGCATCACAATATTTTTAAATTAATTTTTTATAAAATATAAATATGAAAAAAATATTGCGACGCAACTCAGTGCGTCGTAATGTTTTTAAAAAATTAAATATGTTAAATAGCGATGCATTAGCGACGCAATAAACCAAAAATTAGAAAATTATTTTAATTTAGCGATGCAACAATTGCGTCGCAAATAATTTAAATAAAATTTTTTATAAATATAAATATGAGAAAAAAATATTACGACACAACTCAGTGCGTCGCAATGTTTTTAAAAAAATTAATTATGTGAAATAGCGACTCATTAGGGACGCAGTAAACCAAAAATTAGAAAAATTCTTTTTAATTTAGCGATACATTAATTGCATTGCAATTATTTTAAATAAAATTAATTTTAATAAAGTATAAATATGAGAAAAAAATATTGCAACGTTGCAATTATTTTAAATAAAATTAATTTTAAAAAAATATAAATATGAGAAAAAATAATTGCGATGCAACTCAGTGCGTCGCAATGTTTTTAAAAAATTTAATTATATTAATAGCGACGCATTAGCGACGTAATAACCAGAAAATTAGAAAAAAATTATTTTAATTTAGCGATGCACTTATTACATCACAATTATTTTAAATAAAATAAATTTTTATAAAATATAATTATGAGAAAAAAATATTGCGACGCAACTCAGTACGTCGCAATATTTTTAAAAAAATTAATTATGTTAAATAACGACGCAATAAAGCTGAAAATTAGGAAAATTATGTTTTAAAATTGCGATGTACTTGTTGCGTCGCATTATTTTAAATAAAATTAATTTTTATATAATATAATTATCAAATTAAAAAATTACGACACAAGCCTTTGCATTGTAATGTTTTTAAAAAATTAATTATGTTAAATAGTGATGCAATAGCGACGCAATAAAATAGTAAATTAATAAAAATAATTTTTTATTTAGCGACGCAAGTATTGCATCGCGATGTTTTTTTAAAAATAAATTTTATAAAAATATTAAAAGAATTATGAAATAAAAAATATTACGATGTCGAACGGATCGATCGCGACGGTCCGATCCCGGTCGTCGCCGATCGGGATCGATCATGGCTTTGATCGATCTCAATCGTCGGGTCGTCACCGATCGGATCGATCGCGATGGTCTGAGATCGATCGTCGCCGATCGGGATCGATCATGGCTTCGATCGATCGCAATCGTTGGATCGTCGTCGATCGGACCGATCGCAACGGTCCGATATCGGTCATGGCGATCGGGATGGATCAGGGCTTGGATATCGATTGCAACCGTCGGATCGTCGGTGATCGGACCGATCGCCACGGTCCGAGATTGGTCATTGGCCGATCGGGATCGCGGCTTGGATCGATTGCAACCATCGGATCATCGCCGATGGATCGATCGCCGCGGTCCGAGATCGGTCGTGGCCGATCGGGATAGATCAGGGCTTGGATCGATCGCAACCGTTGGATCATCGGTGATCTCAGACCGATCGCAAAGATCCAGGATTGGTCCTGGCCGATCGGGATCACGGCTTGGATCGATGGAAACCGTCGGATCGTCGCCGATCGGTCCGATCGCCGTGGTCCGAGATCGGTCGTGGAAGATCGGGATCACGGCTTGGATCGATGGCAACCGTCGGATCATCGCCGATCGGTCTGATCGCCACGGTGATCCAAGATCGGTCGTGGCCGATCGGGATCATGGCTTGGATCGATCGCAACCATCGGATCGTCGGCGATCTCAGACCGATTGCAATGGTCCAGGATCGGTCGTGGCCGATCGGGATCACGGCTTGGATCGATCGCAACCGTTCGGATCGTTGGAGATCGGATCGATCGCGATGGTCCGAGATTGTTCATCGCCGATCGGGATCGATCAGGTCTTTGATCGATCGCAACCATCGGATCGTCGGAGATCTCGGACCGATCGCCACGGTCCGAGATCGGTCGTGGCCGATCGGGATCAGGGCTTGGATGATCGCAACCGTCGGATCATCGCCGATCGGACCGATCGCAGCGGTCCGAGATCGGTCGTGGCCGATCGGGATAGATCAGGGCTTGGATCGATCGCAAACCGTCGGATCGTCGGTGATCTCGGACCGATCGCAAAGGTCCAGGATCGGTCGTGGCCGATCGGGATCATGGATTGGATCGATAGCAACCGTCGGATTATCGCCGATCGGTCTGATCGCCACGGTCCGAGATCGACCGTGGAAGATCGGGATCATGGCTTGGATCGATGGCAACCGTCGGATCATCGCCGATCGGTCCGATCACCATGGTCCAAGATCGGTCGTGGATGATCAGGATCATGGCTTGGATCGATCACAACTGTCCGATCGTCGCCGATTGGACCGATCGCCACGGTCCGAGATCGGTCGTGGCCAATCGGGATCATGGCTTCAATCGATCCCAACCGTGGATCGTGGGCGATCAGACCGATCGCCACGGTCTGAGATCGATCGTGGCCGATCGGGATCAGGGCTTGGATCGATCACAACCGTCAGATCGTCGCTGATCGCCACGATCCGAGATCGATCGTGGCTGATTGGGATCACGGCTTGAATCGATCGCAACCGTCGGATCGTCGGCGATCGGACCGATCGCCACGGTCCGAGATCGGTCGTGGTCGATCAGGATCATGGCTTGGATCGATCGCAACCATCGGATCGTCAGCGATCTCAGACCGATTGCAACGGTCCGAGATCGGTCGTGGCCGATCGGGATCACGGCTTGGATCGATCGCAACTGTCGGATCGATCGCAATGGTCTTAGATCGATCGCAACCGTCGGATCATCGCCGATCTTGGACCGATCACCATGGTCCAGGATCGGTCGTGGCCGATCGGGATCAGAGCTTGGATCGATCGCAACCATCAGATCGTCGCCGATCGGACCGATCGCCGCGGTCCGAGATCGGTCGTGGCCGATCGGGATAGATCAGGGCTTGGATCGATCGCAACCATCGGATCGTTGGCGATCTCGAACCGATCGCAAAGGTTGGGATCGGTCATGGCCGATCGGGATCATGGATTGGATCGATGGCAACCGTCGGATTGTCGCTGATCGGTCCGATCGCCACGGTCTGAGATCGGTCGTGGAAGATCGGGATCATGGCTTGGATCGATGGCAACCGTCGGATCGTCACCGATCAGTCCGATCGCCATGGTCCGAGATCGGTCGTGGACGATCGGGATCATGGCTTGGATCGATCACAACCGTCCGATCGTTGCTGATTGGACCAATCGCCACGGTCGAGATCGGTCGTGGCCGATTGGATCACGGCGATTCGGAATCGATCCCAACCGATCGGGATCGTCGGCGATCATCGCCACGGTCTGAGATCAGTCGTGGCCGATTGGGATCACGGCTTGGATCGATCACAACTGTCGGATCGTCGGCCGATCGGACCGATCGCCATGGTCCGAGATCGATCGTGGCCGATCGGGATCATGGCTTGGATCGATCGCAACCATCGGATCGTCAGCGATCTCAAACCTATTGCAACGGTCCGAGATCAGTCGTGGCCGATCGGGATCACGGCTTGGATCGATCGCAACCGTCGGATCGTTGCCGATCGGATCGATCGCGACGGTCTGAGATCGTTCATCGCGATCGGGATCGATCAGGGCTTAGATCGATCGCAATCGTCGGATCATCGCCGATCTTGGACCGATCGCCACGGTCTGGGATCGATCGTGACCGATCGGGATCAGGGCTTGGATCGATCGCAACCATCGGATCGTTGGAGATCGGGATCGGTTGATGCAATTTTTAGGATAACAATAATTTTTAATATTGCGATGCATTTATTGCATCGCAATATTTTTAAGAAAAATAATAGTAATTAAAAAATTTAAAAAAATATTGTGATGCAATATTTGCGTCACAATTATTTTTAGAAAATATAATTTTTATCAGTTATACTTATTAAAAAAATATTGCGACGTAGTTTCCTAAAAAATAATTTTTCTGGAGAACACAATTTTTAATATTGCGACGCATTTTTGCGTCGCAATGTTTTTTAGAAAAATAAATGTAATTAAAAAATTTTAAAAAAACATTGCGACGCATTATTTGCGTCGCAATTATTTTTAGAAAATATAAATTTTATGAGTTATAAATATTTAAAAAATATTGCGATGCATTTGCAACATAATTTCCTAGAAAATAAAAATAATTTTCTGAGAGAAAATAATTTTTAATATTACAATGCATTTATTGTGTCGTATATTTTTAAGAAAATTAAATGTAATAAAAAAATTAAAAAAAACATTGCGACGCATATATGCGTCGCAATTATTTTCAGAAATATAATTTTTATCAGTTATAAATATTTTAAAAAAATTGCGACGTAGTTTCTTAGAAAATGAAAATAATTTTTTGAAGAAAATAATTTTTAATATTGCGACACATTTATTGCGTCGCAATGTTTTTAAGAAAAATAAATGTAATAAAAAAATTAAAAAATATTGCGATGCAATATTTACATCGCAATTATTTCAAAAATATATTTTTTATCAATTATAATTATTAAAAAATATTGCGATGCATTAGCGATGTAGTTTCCTAGAAAATAAAAATAATTTTTCTAGAGAAAATAATTTTTAATATTGCGATGCATGTATTGCATCGCAATGTTTTTTGAGAAAAATAAATGTAATTAAAAAATTTTAAACAACATTGCAATGCAATATTTGCGTCACAATTATTTTTAGAAAATATAAATTTTATCAGTTAAAATATTTAAAAAATATTGCGATGCATTTGCGACGTAATTTCTTAGAAAATAAAAATCATTTTTCCACCGGACATTGGCGCTAAGTTAGCGACTCATTAGCGACGCAATTAGTTGCGTCACTAAGTTTTGCATAAAATAATAAAAGCCAAAGTAGCGATGGATTAGCGACGCATTGTTGCGTCGCTAATCCATAATAATAAAAAAATATAGCGAGTGATTAGCGACGCATATATTGCGTCGCTAATCACCACTATTTAAGGCTTGGTCGGGCCGGCCTCCCCTTCCCTCTCTTCTTCTTCCTATTCCTACCCTAGCCGCCGCCCTCCGTCCGCTCCTCCGGTTGCCCTCGTCCTCTCCCCCAGCAGAAGCTCTCCGCACTCCAGCGGCATCCCCTCGCGACCGAGGTAAGCCCATCCTCCTTCTATTTTTTTTCTAAAAAAAATAGGGTCCGGCCATGGCCCTCCGGCCACAGCCATTGTCGTGGCCGGCCGTGGCCTGGCCACGGTGGCCAGGCCACCAAATAAAAAAATTTACAGTTTGGGGGGGGTTTTCCCCACCAAACTATATTAGCATGGAGATATTTTTAGAAAAAAATAATTAGAAATAATTTTTAAACATGTGACACATCATATATATTGATCCTGCCATATATAAATGCTTTGAAAATGTGATATAGAATGACATTTTAGATAAATACCATTAATCAAACCATAAATGCCATAAAATATTGATATAAAATGGCATTTAAAATGAATGACCTGATATGTAATTACGTATCAAAATTCTATGACACTTAGATTAAAATTTCATAAAAAAGAAATTTTTGGTGGCATAAAATAATAAATTCCAAAGAAAAGCGTGCCACCTAATTGCAGTGTTAGCTAAAGATAGAATATCTAATTTTTTCCATTAATAACTTTCTAATAACTTACAATAAGGGAAAAGAGTGAATGAAAAATGGAATGACTAATTAATGAAAAGAAATATGTGAAAAATTAAAAAAAAAGATACAGCCAACTATGGAATTAATTATTGATAGAAAGTTTTTTTAGTCAATTTCCATCCATTCCTCGACCTATACATATGGTATTAGTTAATTGCTGATTTATAAAGAAAATAAAGAGCTAAGGATAAACTAAATAATTATTTATATAAAGTGTTATTTTAGTCATTCCTTGAGCAGTGTTAGTTGGAAGCTATCATTTGAAGCCCGGCCCCTGAAACTTGTATCTTTGGAAAGAAATGATTCGCTATTGAAGAACTTTCCCGCATTGGTGAATGTAGGCTTGGGTGCCAGGTCAGCACCCACACAGAGTCCCAGGAGATGGGACTCTTCGTATCCTTCAGCCTTATCCAATCTAAAGCTGTTCTATAAGAGGAGTAAAGGTATCTTCTGAGTGGAAGGTGAATAAATAAGGAGAAAGAAGTGCTTCCTTCTCTCCCTTATCAGAAGGGCAGCTTAGGGGCATGGACGAACCGAAGACTCTGGAAGCCCCGACGATAGACGATCATGCTTTCGCTGCTGCCAATAATTAGGTATGTTCCTTATTTTTGGCTCCTTCAGTGAAGCTTAGCGAAAATCATTATTTAGGTATCTATATGGAACCCTTATGTTGAGAAATTATTGAATCATAATTGCCCCAACTTTATTGATTTTGATGATTTCCAAAAGCCATGAGTATTTTAAAGAAAACAATGAGTTTATCTATCAAAAATCTTGAGCTTATTCAAAAAGAAACCAATGGACTCTAAATGGTTTAATTCACTGATTTTTGAATCAATTTGAAAAGAGTTTTCAAACTCTATTTTGAGATCTTGAAAAGAAATTCTTACATAATATATTTTAATCTATGATTCTTGAAACATGTCTTGAATTCATGCTTAATGACATATTTATGTATTCAAGTCAAAATATCATTATTATTTTAATATAATTGGGACGAGCTTTAAAGTCAATCAGAACATTTTTCTGATTTTTGTATCGCTCCCGAGCCGACTCAAGGGTTCCGAGTCGACTCCCCAATGTCTGAGTTTCAATGTTGTCCTGAGTCGACACTTGAGTTTTCAAGAGTCGACCCCTGAAACCTTCGCGAGCCGACTCAAGACTGTGCGAGCGACTCGACTCAGACACCAGAAAGTCTCATTTTTGAGCACTTCTCGAGTCGACTCCCCATTTCCTCGAGTCGACTCCCGACTTTCGGAGCCGACACTTTGTTTTCGCGAGTCGACCCTTCAATGTTAAAATGTTTCTATTTTTGGTAATCGACCTCGAGCCGACTCCCTCAGAGCTCGAGTCGACTCCACGAAATCTGGGCGCGATTTTTAACGATGACACATCAGCCCCAACGGTAAGATTTTTGAATAACGGCTATTTTTCCTTGTCTCTAACGGATATATTTTTGCAGATTCTATAAATAGAGGAGTTCTTTTCAAATCAAAACAACCAGAGAAAATCAAAAAGAGAGAAAAGAATATCATTTGAAAAGAGGGAAAAACAGAGCATATTGGAAAAATCATTTAGCTCAAAGAGAGTGTTTCAAAAGGAGTGAAATCCAAGTGAAAGTTTCGTCTACTCCTTCTCATCAATCCACAAAGCCAGAAGAAAATCCAAAGCATTTCAAAGGTCAAATCGGCGGATTTTCAAAAGAGGAAAAAGCTTCATCTCAACTCCAAAGACTTCAACGGTCAAGAATCTAGCTGAGGCGTGATTCAACACTTCTAGAGGAGTTAAAGAGAAGAAGGGAGAAAGCCCAAGCATCTACCATCTGCAAATACATCAGGCTTTTCTAACCTTTTTATATTTTGTACTTCATTTGTATATTTGCTCAAGGGGAGCACTTTATTGTTCAAACATCATTATTATTTGTTTGCTGATTCAATCAGTGGATTGAATTAGTGGAGGTTGGTATACCTCGTTACAAGCCGGAGTGCTTGTGTTGGGTTAGTTGTGAGCCCGTGAAAAACAACGTGTAGGGTTTTGTGCTGGTAAGCCCGAGTTAAAACCAGCTGGGTTCGTTGTGCACCCGGTAAAACAACAAGTTTGAGTTGTGAGCTTGGAAAACAACTCGGCTGTAATCTAGAGAGATTATAGTGTGGACCCAAGTGAATCTTGGGAGTGGACGTAGGTGCTGGTTGCACCGAACCACTATAAAATTATCTTGTGTTTGCCGTGCCTTATTTTCTCTATCTCTATCTCTCTTTATTTGCTTGTTATTGTTATTAGTTATCTCACTTGCACATCTTGCTAACTAATCAATTAAAGTTAAAAAGTCTTAAATTTTTAAGAACCCAATTCACCCCCCCCCTCTTGGGTTGCCATCTGGGCCAACAATTGGTATCAGAGCAAGTGCTCATTTAGAATTTGATCTCACGATCAAGGGCTAAAGATCCATATGGCAACACAAATTGGTTCAAGTTTTGCTGAAGGTCATTCTACGAATAGACCTCCTTTTTTAATGGAACCAACTATTCATATTGGAAAGCTAGAATGAGAATATTCATTCAAGCTTCTGATTATGAGCTTTGGGGAGTAATAATTAATGGACCTAGTACACCCACACACCTTATTGATGGCACTATTGTTCCTAAACCCGAAAGGGATTGGAATGATAATGATAGGAGAATGGCACAACTAAATGCTAAGCCATTAATATTTTATATTGTTCCTTAGACTCAAATGAATTCAACCGAATCTCAACTTGTAATTCCGCAAAAGAAATTTGGGATAGGTTGGAAATTACTCATGAAGGAACAAACCAAGTAAAGGAATCAAAAATAAATATTTTGGTTCATAAATATGAATTGTTTACAATGGAACAAACTGAAACCATCACATGCATGTTCACTAGATTTACTGATATTGTGAATGGTTTGAAAAGTCTTGGTAGAATTTATTCTAATGCTGATCTTGTGCGTAAAATTCTTAGGTCACTACCAAGATCGTGGGAAGCAAAGTCACTGCTATCCAAGAAGCAAAGGACCTCAATGCACTACCTTTAGAGGAGCTTCTAGGATCCTTAATGACCCACGAGTTAACAATGAAGCAGCATGTTGAGGAGGAAACAAAAAGAAGGAAAACTCTTGCCCTCAAGACTGCAGAAATGGAAGAGAGCAGCAGTGAAAGTAATGATGAAGATGATGAGGAAACTGCTCTCTTGGCCAAAAATTCAGAAGGTTTATGAGAAAAAGGCCTTCCATAAAAAGAAATTTGGAGCAAGATTTGAAGGAGAAAAGGATAAGAAAAAGGAAGGAGAAAGAAAAAGAAAAAGAGCCCTTAGTATGTTATGAGTGCAAAAAGCCAGGGCACTTTAAGTATGATTGTCCTTTGCTGAAAAAGGCCTACAAGAAAAAGAAGAAAGCATACATGGCAACATGGTCTGATGAATCTTCCTCGTCGGAAGAAGATGAGCAAAAGGAAGTTGCCAATATTTGCTTCATGGCCAACGACGACGACAACGACAATGAGGTAAGTTCTGAAAACTCAAATGATGATTTTACATTTGATGAAATGTTTGAGGCTTTCAATGAACTTATGATTGATTTTAAATCCTTAAAAAAAAGTATAAGTTTTTGAAAAATGACAATATTAGTTTAGCTAAAAGTAAAAATGAATTAGCTTTAGAAGTTAAGAACTTAACTAATGAAAAAGAAGAACTTAGGAAAGAAAGAGATAATCTTAATCAAGAAAAAGATTTATTAAAATCTGAAACTAAAAACTCAACTAAAGATTTAAAAGATCAATAGAAACTTTAGCTTTAGATAAAGAACAGCAAGCTAAAGAAAATGACTCTCTTAAGAAAGATGTTAAAAAATATAAAGACATTGTTGAGAAATTCACCTTAAGTTCAACTAAACTTAACATGATCCTAGATAGTCAAAAAGCTGTTTTTGACAAAGCTGGTTTAGGATATAACACATTAAGGAAACAGAAATCTCTAAAGAATATTTTTATAAAAGCCAACCAAAGTAATATAACTTGTTTTAAATGTAATGAAAAAGGTCATAAATCCTTTGAATGCAAAACGTTAAAAATAACAACAAGTTAAATATTAAAGCTAAGAAAATATGGGTTCCGAAAGGAACAATTTTTATTGCTGCTAACCATGAAGGACCCAAGAAAGCTTGGGTACCTAAGCATAAAGTTTGATTATATTGCAGGAATGTCTTGTAGCCAAAAGATCAAAGAAAAAGTGGTACCTTGATAGTGGCTGCTCAAGACATATGACGGGTGACAAAGATGAATTCATCACCCTGGAAGAAAAGAAAGGTGGAGTTGTGACGTTTGGCGACAACGGTAAAGGTCAAATTATGGGCCTTGGTAAAGTTCGCATAACTCCATCTATAGTTATTGATAATGTACTTTATGTTAATGGTTTGAAGCATAATCTAATTAGTATAAGTCAATTATGTGATAAAAATTTTAATGTTTCATTTAAATCTTCTATATGCACTGTAACTAATTCTATTGATGATAGCATTGTATTTACTGGTTATAGACATGGCAATGTTTACTTAGTTGACTTAGAAAAATTATCTTTGAGTGATCATTGCTTAATTGCTGACAATGCTAACATAAATGAAATTAGTTGGTTGTGGCATCGTAGATTAGGTCATGCAAGCACACACCTTATTTCAAAACTAATTAAAATGGATTTAGTTAAAGGATTACCTAAACTAGATTTTGAAAATAATAAAATATGTGATGCATGTCAATTTGGAAAACAAACTAGAAGTTCTTTTAAATCTAAAAACATTGTTTCAACTTCTAGGGCTAGAGCTACTTCACATGGATCTTTTCGGACCAACTAGAACCACAAGTCTAGGAGGAAAGAAATATGGTCTAGTGATTGTAGATGATTATTCTAGATATACTTGGGTAATGTTTTTAGCTCACAAAGATGAGACTTTCTCGATATTCCTGAAATTCTTCAAGAAAGTCACAAATGAGAAAAACACTACTATAGTATCTCTAAGAAGTGATCATGGAACAGAATTTGAAAATCACTTATTTGAAAATTTCTGCACTGAAAATGGAATTAATCATAATTTTTCAGCCCCTAGGACTCCACACAAAATGGTGTAGTTGAAAGAAAAAATAGGACTCTAGAAGACATGGCCCGTACCATGCTATGTGAAAGCAACTTACCAAAGTATTTTTGGGCGGAAGCAATTAACACAGCATGTTACATCTTAAACAGAGCTTTAATAAGACCAATATTAAAGAAAACACCTTATGAATTATGGAATGAAAGAAAACCAAATATAAAATACTTTCATGCATTTGGATGTAAATGTTTCATTCATAATAATGGTAAAAACAACTTAGGAAAATTTGATGCTAAATCTGATGAAGGAATTTTTCTAGGTTATTCAACAACTAGTAAGGCATATAGAATCTTTAACAAGAAAACCTTAGTAGTTGAAGAATCCATTCATGTAGTTTTTGATGAATCTTTAGCAACTGGATCTGAAAAGATTGATGATGAGGAAGATACAAACATAATTGAAAAAGATCTTGAAAAACTTAATATTGAAGTATCTTCTGATCATGAACAAGAGGCTAAAGATGATGATTCACATAAGGACGATGATGTCAATATTGATCATAATGATGTAGATCTTCCAAGAGACTGGAGATATGCTCATAGTCATCCTAAGGAATTGATTATAGGCGATCCATCTCAAGGAATAAGGACTAGATCATACATGAGAAATATTAGTAATCATCTTGCATTTGTATCACAAATTGAACCTAAAACTATAGAAGAAGCTGAAAAAGATAATAATTGGATGTTAGCAATGCAAGAAGAACTAAATCAATTTACAAGAAATAATGTTTGGACCTTAGTTGAAAGACCTAAAAATCATTCAGTAATAGGATCAAAATGGATTTATAGAAATAAACTAGATGAAAATGGCATTGTAATTAGAAACAAAGCTAGATTGGTTGCTAAAGGATATAATCAAGAAGAAGGTATTGATTTTGATGAAACCTTTGCACCTGTAGCTAGATTAGAAGCCATTAGGCTATTACTTGCATTTGCATGTCATATGAACATTAACTTATTTCAAATGGATGTAAAAAGCGCATTTTTAAATGGATTTATTAATGAAGAAGTTTATGTAGAACAACCACCAGGTTTTGAAGATCACGAATTTTCAAATCACGTTTTTAAATTGCACAAAGCTTTATATGGTTTGAAACAAGCACCTAGAGCTTGGTATGATAGGTTAAGTAAATTCTTAATAGAAAATGATTTTACAAGAGGAAATGTTGATAAAACTTTGTTTTTGAAAAGAAAAAGTAAAGATTTACTTGTAGTACAAATATACGTAGATGACATTATTTTTGGTGCTACTAACGATTCTCTTTGTCAAGAATTTGCAAAGTTGATGCAGGGAGAATTCGAGATGAGCATGATGGGAGAACTCAACTTCTTCCTTGGACTCCAGATCAAACAAAGCAAAGAGGGAATCTTTATCAACCAAACCAAATACACAAGAGAACTACTCAAAAAGTTTGGTATGGAAACAATGAAACCCCTCGGAACTCCAATGAGTCCTTCATGCAAGCTGGACAAAGATGAAGAAGGTAAAAAGGTTGATCAAAAGTATTATCGAGGTATAATCGGATCCCTTCTTTATTTAACAGCAAGTAGACCAGATATCATGTTTTCAGTATGTTTATGTGCTAGATTTCAATCTGAACCTAAAGAATCACATTTAATAGCTGTTAAAAGAATTTTAAGATATCTAAATGGAACTAAAAATGTAGGTTTATGGTATTCTAGAGACTCCACATTAAACCTAATTGCATATTCAGATTCTGATTATGCTGGATGTAAATTAGATAGAAAAAGCACAAGTGGTGCATGCCAATTCTTAGGTAGTAACTTAATCACATGGTTTAGCAAAAAGCAAAATTCAGTTGCATTATCAACTACTGAAGCTGAATATGTAGCAGCTGGAAGTTGCTGTGCGCAAATCCTATGGATTAAGCGACAACTTGAAGACTATGGTATCACACTTGATAAAACACCCATAAGATGTGATAACACTAGCGCAATCAACTTAACTAAAAATCCAATTCAACACTCAAGAACAAAACACATAGAAATTAGATATCATTTTATAAGGGAACATGTAGCTAATGATGAAATTTGTTTAGATTATGTAAACACTGAAGAACAATTAGCTGACATATTCACTAAACCTTTAAATGAAGAAAGATTTTGTTATCTTAGAGGAGAATTAGGAATTTGTAATCCTTTTGAATAAATTTTGAAACCTCTAAGGAAATATATCTAGAATTCTTTCAAATTCTCAAAATCTTAAGGAAATTTTATCTAGAACTCATATCAATTTGATCTCTCAAAGTCCATGATTTTTAATCATACTCAAAGATCAAATTCCGGGTTCATTTCGGATTCTCAATTTAATTTTTCTCTGAAATTTGTCCGGGAGCCGACTCGAGAGTATCGGAGTCGACTCGAGTTTCTGCTGAAACTCAGGAGTCGACCCCTCCTCTGAGCGAGTCGACTCGAGATCGTGTCCGTGCTCTGTGACTAGTCGAGCCGACTCCACACTTTGCGCGAGTCGACTCGACGTGGTCCCAGTCGATTTATTTAGGGCACGAGTCGACCCACGGGATTCCAAATCTTCCAAATCCTCTCCAAAACCCTCCAAAACCCTCCAAACTTCAAATCTTAACCTTGAACAATCATTCCTTCAAATCAATGGCACCCAAAACCCGTGGAGCCAGTAGTAGGTGCCGGGATGAAAAGGAAGAAGACCGTGCGACGACCCGTCCGCGAGCCGACTCCGGATTCTTCGTCTCTTCCTCTTCGGATGATCCTCCTGCTCCAGCTGTCTCTACTCCTCAGGTAGATCTTTTGCAGTAGGGTTTACCACAGGAAGGAAGTTTGATTTCGATTGTTTGAGAATGAAGGATTACTTGTAGGTTCACAGTTGAGAAATGGGTTTGAGAAAATATGTTCCCTGGACTGTCCACTACCCTGCTTTGGTAAAGAGTTTTATAGAAATTTCTAGAGGAGATGATGGCTGGTCAGTACTGTTAGAGGCATTGGTTTGAATGTCACTCCTCATTCTTTCTAAGCTATTGGACTTACCCCTATCTGGACCCTCCACCTTTGCCCCAGAAGATAGGTCTCCTGCCCTCACCAGATTATTGAATAGAAACTTTGAGGGATTTGAAGAAGTCTTTGCCAGTCAAGCTGCCACTGGAACTTAAGATTGCTTCACAACATTTGCAGCAGATTCTATTCCCAAGACAGGCCGGTTTGACTACTTATCTGAGAGGGATATTTGTCATGGATGCTGTGTTTCAGGGAAGCCAATCAACTTACCCATCATGATATTATGGTATATGCTGATTGTGGAAGTAAGAGAAATCCTGTCTTCCCTATGGTATGATCTTGACTCAGTTATTCAGAAGCCAAGGGATTGTTTTTAGTGATAGTGAGCCCAAGAAGAATTTGAGACATACTGACTACTATCATTGGCCACTATTCACCGCATGGGCTTCAAGAAAGTTAATGGTAATTGGATAAGAAAAGGTCAGATGAGGACAGAGTTGAAGACATTGGAGCTGAGGTCGAGGTTGGACCTTCTGTTGCTGGACCGTCTGAGGCAGGACCTAGCATGCATTATTCTCCTCCACCTCAGGCTTCATCTCTTCTGTGAGTTTTTCAGATGAGCAGTTATGTCAACTTAGATCTATGTTTGCTGAGTTTGATAATCAAAGGAAAGATGAAATTGGTCAATTAAGAGAAGACATTAGAGAATTAAAGGAAATATCATTTCAAGACTTGACTTATTTTCATTCTCTATTGGTACTCATGTGGATTCACTCAATGCTGAGCTTAAGAATATCTTTGAAAGACTTCAAGGGATAGCCGATGGATCCAATGTGTATCTTGATAGAACCAATCAGTTAAGAAGAGATATTGATGCAGCAGTTGATCAAATTCAAGTAACCATGAATGACTTTAACAAATCTCAAAAGGATGATATCATGGAGATGATTGGACACTTAAAGAGTTTAATTTTCAAGCGTGTCAAATGAATTTGATACTTATCTTAGTTGTATCTCTAGATTTCCTTCCTAGATTGTATCTAGGAAATTTTGCTTTAATATGAATGTATTTGAACTTTGATGAATCTAAGTTGGTTTAAATTTGATTCCATGAGCTTGTATTACATTTTGATGTAATTTGATGTACTTTGAAGTAATGAGAAAAGTTATGTTCATTTCAATTATGAGTACACTTGAATATCTTTGAATGCTTATGTTTAATTTGAATAT